>JAGFNQ010000573.1:247523-338240 GCA_024364735.1 Boesenbergia rotunda | reverse complement strand
AAACAACAAGTCCATAGAGAAGTGAGGGTAAGAGTAGGAAATAAGTAAAGAAAAATGGAATGAACATGATTTTTGCCAAAATTGATATGGAAAGGTAAACAAAGTGATTAGCCTCTATAGATGTGATCCAATCATTGAAATATGATTTTGAAAGAACCTAAGCAAGTTCTAGAGTACAATAACATATGTGTGTCACAAATATAAGGCTAATTCTCACTAGGCAAAAATAATTCATCTCAAGTCATCAATTAAGAATCTAAAACCAAGTAGTACTCAAGCATCAAAGATTTCATCAATCAGCTCAAACCCTAAGTTTTAACAACCAAATTTAATTTATTTTCCAAGAGATTCTAAAATGCTATGGAGATAACCTAGAGGGATACATTTATTCCTAATCATGCAAGAAACAAATTTCCAAGAAAACTAAAATGGTATCTACAATGACTCCTAGTCATGCTACTCTACTCATGCATTTATTAGCAAGGACTCAATTTAAAAGAAAATTCTAAAAGTCATAAAAGTGAAGGAAAATGCGAGAAGAAACAAACTCCCCTTTATTTCTGGTGGACGGAGTCTATCCAGAAGTAGCCTCCATTGTGGTAGTGGAGGAGTATGGGTAGCTGAGAGAATGAAGACTCCCCCACACTTGAACATTACAAAAATTTGCTCCGGTGGCCGAAGACGATTTAGGTACAATACCCATGTAAGAGGTGGAGTGCTTCGAATTAGAGTAAAATCAACTCCTCCTTCTTGATGCCTTTTAAAAGATTTTCCAGGAGGCTGGAGTCTGTTCAGATGGAGCACCCACTCCAGAAGTCTTCTAGACCCTGCAAAACAATGTAATACCCCTCTCAAGCGTGCAGGGCAAGACAGAAATGAAATAATATCAGTCTCTGCATGAAATGTATCCAAAACTGTATCATATCCAATGAAATCAATTCTTGGTGCCTCAATAAATTTTTCACAATTATTTCCTACAAAATTTGCATCCAGAAACTCATCACAAATAATGAAATCAATTTTTGGCACATCAATAGAAATTTCACAATTATTTTCCACCAAGGATGTATCAAGCAATGTGTCACAGCCAACAAAATCATCTTTAGGTTCCTCAATGAATTTTTTACAATTATTTTCAGCATAAGATATATCAAAAGATATATCACAACAATCAACATCAATTCTAGGCACTTCTAAAAATTTTCCACACTCAGCATTTGCATCTGATGTAACACAACATGCTTCATTTTAAGCAAATTCAACACTAGGTAGCTCTAGGGATTTTTCACAATTCTACAAGAGATGCATCCCTAAGTATATCACAAACAATAAAATCAGTTTGAGGTACCTCTATGTAATTTTCAGAAAAATTAGGAGTATTTACCTGATCGTGCTGAAAAATACCTGGAGGTTCTACAGAAGTAGATGTATCCTTGGTCTCCTCCTGGTCAAGTAATTGCTCCACTTCGGGTTTAAGTTCTTGTGGACACTCAACTAAAGCAGGTGATCCTTGGGTTCTTGCTTCCACCATGCAAGTCCCTACACTTTCTGGTTCATCTTTTAAATCTTGTGGTGGTCCCTGGGGCTTAGTGCAATCCCCTACACCTATGGAATCATCTCCCATGCATGTTCCCTCAACCATTCCTGTATCAACCAAATTAGAAAAATTAGGATCATTAACAACTAAATCATCACAAGATAAAAGTATAGAATGATCCTGTAAAGTTTCAGAATTGAATTCAAAACTATCACAAGCCCTGCTATCAATCTCCTCCAATGCCTCTAAACCAGTAGGAATGAGTGATTCTTGGGGCTCAGTGCAATCCCCTACACTCTCAATCCTATCCTCTGAATTTTCTGATGTATCAATCAATGTAGGTGGTTCCTGGGGCTCTGTGCAATCCCCTACACCTATAGATAGATTCCTTTGACTCTCTAATTGTTCAAATTGTCTTCTAATGTTTTGAAACCTTTGTTGTTGTTCTTGAAAAATTTGTTGTTGTTGTTCTTGAAAACTTTGCTGTTGTTGTAGGACTTGTTGCAACATCTCTATAATCCTTTGTTGTAGAGCCTCATCATCATTAGGATTCTCAAAGCCTCCTTGGTTAGTGTGGAACTCTTGTTGGTCTTGAAATGGAACATAAGGCTGCTGAAGACCAAGAGTAGGTTGTGCATTCTGAAATAAAAACTGTGGGGGTTGATCAAATGGTTGAATAGGCTGATTAAACTGCTGGAAACTTGGTTCAAAATTAGGTGGAGATTGCTGAAAATTATGGTTCTGAAATTGAAAAATCTGAAATGGAGGCTAAAAATTCTAATCGTTTTGTGGAAAATATTGTTGTGAAGGTTGTGATCCACTCTGATTTTGATATTGGTTGGGCTGAATTGGTTGAAAATTTTGACTTGGTTGAAAATCCTGCTGAAATTATTGAAATTGTGGCGGTGAAAACAGAAATGGAACGGACTGGAAACTCTAATTTTGTTGCTGGAAATTCTTGTTGCAAGTCTGAAATTGCTGTGGAAATTGATATGGTTGTTGGAAATTCAAATTATCTTGGTACCCTTGCCGAATTCCTTGAAAAGATGATTGATTTTGTTGATAGGGTGGCTGAAATTGGGGCTGGAATTGCTGAATTGGTTGCTCAAAACCCTGGAATTGTGGCTGCCCATTCTGATTATGTGGCTGGAAAATTGGTTGATTTTGCTGAAAATTTTGGAATGGCTGAAAAAACTGATTTGTTGACTGAAATTGATCATTTGGGTGCTGAAAATTCTGGAATTGTGGTTGAAATTGCTGTAGTGGCTGATTGAAAGGTTGGTTCTGCTGTTGAAATTGTTGACAGGGCTGCTGGTAAGTAGATGAAAACATTTTGAACTGACAGTCTTGTCATAAAACCAACAAGAAAAATGGCAGCAACCGTATACAAAAGATAAAGCACAAGAAAATAGAATCAAATGATATGCCCATAAGTACACAAGCAAAAATCAAACAAATCAACTAGTTACTTCCCCGGCAACGGCGCCAAAAATTTGATGGACCCGAACTAGGTGTCATGAATGTGGGTCTCAAATTTAGAATATTTATAAAATGCTAGAAACCCTTTTTGCAATCAGAGTATGAAAACGTAGTAAAGGGGCCACAGGTCGTATTTTTTCTCGGGACTAGTTGATGTTGTGTGATTCAAACTTGTATTTATGTGTCGTTGATATTTTTGGGTTTCGAATAAAACGAGGGTTTGGTTCGCAATTAGAAATGAACTTAGCCAAGAGGAATCCTACTCATCTAAAGTAGCTAAATCGAAATTAGAAGGTAAACAAATCTGATTTCCAATTCAAAAGCAACTACATGCTAAACAAAGGACTAAAAACAGTGATGGCAATTTCCGGAAACAATCAAGCTTAAGGCAAACACTAGCCACGAAATTAAGAGATCCAACTTTAAACAAATTTAACGCAACCTGGCTACAAAATTGGATACAAGCAAATGCAGAGAAGTTCAGGACACCCGAATTCAATTCCAACTGATTTCAAGCATCAATGCACACTAGATACTGCATTTGACATGATACAAAAATAAGAGAGGAACAAGCATGATATGAAAACAAGATACAAGTGTGCCAAAAGCTAATCTAAATGCGAAGCTCCAAACTAACCATCCCAAATGAAAACTAATTGATTCAACTTGGTAAACAAGGCTGATAGTAAACTTTCTGTGCCTGAACAACAGAGAAACTTCAGAGCTGAAATCAGAAATTCCAAAGCAGCCCAATGCAGAAATCAACTGTGCAGGAAGGTATAATCATGAATGCCGAATTACAGCTTCTCATTGAATTCAAAGACAAGCACACAACTATGATCGAGTACTCAAATCTAGTGTTCAAAGATAATTCAGAAAAGCTAGGTTTATGGATGTGAAATTCAGACTTGACTACTGAAACTTGCAGACATTACTTTGATACGCAGAAAACCTGAAACTTAATGCAAGAGCTAAAACCTAATGCAGAAATGGAATAGAATTCAGAAGTGATCGAATTGTGAAGCAAGCTGAAATTGTATGCATGAGTTCTCTGAGTATTAACTCTAAATTCGGGAATCAAAGCTGGATATAGACTAAACTCAGAAGAAACTGCAGATTTCAGAAACAATCCCTGCACGAAATGGAGGAAGCAGAAAAATGGCACGGACAACAAAAATTCAAGCTGAATTGAGAGCAATCATTCACTAAACAAGTAATCGAACTAATGAAAGTGCAGAATTTAAACACTAGTAATAGCAGGAACAATTCAATAAACTAAATTCACTTAGATGAATTCAGAAACTAAATAAGAATGCAGAAATGTAAATGGCACGCACTACAAATTTGATACACAAGTAGGAAATTACAAGCATATGAAATTAAGTAAAGTGTTAACTAAATAGTCTAGCTAACTACTGGAAGAACAAATTCAAACCACTAATTAAGCCGAAACAGTCCAAGAAAGTAAACTAAACAGCTGATAAGAAATTCAGTTAACAGAAACAGATTTCAGAAATTAAATTACAGCTAATAGAAAACTGAAAATTCCTAATTTAAACTAATCCTCAACCCTTCCCGAGCTCAAGATCTCCTTAGTCGTCAAGCAAGGGCTGACCTCGAACCCCTAAGCTCAGCAAATCAGTGGAAATCAGCCTCTATCGATCGACTCTGCTCAAACTGCATCAGCTGGGAGATTTCCAATCCGAACTCTTCGATCTCAGTTTGTTGAGCTGCGATGATGATTTGGAGAAGACTTGAGCTCACCTGAGAACCCCTACAAGTGGCTCAGATCATCAGAAATGGATTGTGGCTGAGATTCAAGTTCTCGGACCACAAAGAATGTCGAAACCCTCAAACAAACTCTGCCCGGATGAAACTTGAGCTGAATTCTCCACCGAAGCTATCTCCAATGATCCAAATGATGATCCAAGGTCGAGATTGAGGTGGTCGCGCCTCGAATTGGAGAAAATTGAAGCAAAAATGAAGAAAATGAAGAAGACTACCGTTGTGGCGAAGACGCGACGAGGAGGAAGCTGCGCTGAATTTTTCCTTAAGTAATTAACATTGGATGGCTCATATTGATTGGAGGAGATCCAACGGCTGATCTTGCTCTGATTTGATCCAAACTTTGATGATGATGATCTGGGGCCAGGATCTGCCTCGTGGTAGCTCGGATCCTCCAGATTTGCAACGGATGGTCCAGATCAACCTAATCTTTGAATGGACGATCTAGAGCCCTCCGAGCTTGATCCAACGGTTGATTGAGCTCTGATTGGGATGAAACCTTCAGATCTTGATCAGAGTGCTTGATCAACCCTAACCCTAGCTCGGATTGCTTCAGATGGTCCCAGATGGCTCAGATCTAGCCGCTTTTGAATCGGACGGCCCGGATTAATCCGAAGCTTGATAATTCGATCCGGGTCCACTTCCGACTCAAGTTTGACCCAGTATACCCTAGGTCCATGAACCTTTCATGCCTACAAAAATAGATCAAAAATTTAGTGGCCAAATAATCCAAATATGTGTAACTTTGCAATTAAGTCCAAAATAAGAGGAAGTTCTAAAACATAGGGTAAATTCACAATTAAACAAGTAAAACATGGGTCAAACATGGATTTTAGCAACTAAAATAATCAATAAAATTGTACTTATCACTCACGCTATATGTCATGGTTAATTTTATATCGTTTATATGTTTCTTCTATTTTGGAACTAACCCTGGTAGCGGGAACAAAGGTATGGAGGTTTCTGCTCCCAGGCGCCTCAATGGAGTGAGGCGCCCTGCTTGGTTAGGTGCCTGTGCTGAGACAGACACCCCAGACAAAGGGTGATTCCATGCTACTCGAAGCAAACTGCCACGTAAGCCATTGAGGCGCCTGTGATAACACAGGCGCCCCAGTTAGCTCAGGCGCCCTGGTTGAGGGGATAAGCGCTGGCCGAGTCTGCAGATGGAGTTTCGCACAGGAAGGGCCACGTGTCAGGCGCCCCCTTCAACACAGTCACCCCAGCTACGAGTATAAATAGGGGTTCACCCCCTAGGCTTCAGGACAACAATCTTCCAACGCATTCTTTACGCGCTCTGCTCTGAAACGCTCCATGCTCAAGATTCAAGCGCCAATGACGACCCCTGGCTACTACTCTCCATCTTCCGGTTGTCGATAAAATTTTAGATTAAGTGTTGTAATTATTTTTAATTCTATATTTGAACTCCAACTTGTAATCATTTGCAAAATATATAATTGAGCATCATAAATGGTCAAGGACCGTTGGCCTTAGAGGACGAGCCGACTACGACTCCGAACCAAGTAAAAACAAAAGTGTTAGCGATTGTTTTTGCTTTTCCACTATGCAATTACTCTTAGTATTTCCGAAATTTATCGAATGATATTCACCCCCCCTCTATCATTTCTAACCGATCCCACAATATGCCTGTAAAATTTCATGATTTTTTAATTTTTCTGAAATTTTTTTATGTATTTCTGAAATTCAACTCGGAAAGTTGAAATTTAGCACAGAATTGTGCCAGTCAATAGATGTAGAGCATCAGTCGACTGATGCCAATGAATTCTAGCATGAGAAACATTCTATGTGCTATTTCAAAGGGTTCAGTGAGAATCATTCTGTGTATTATTTCAAAGGGTTCAGTTGACTGCCAACTGCCAAAGGGTACCAGTTGTCTGATCAAGAGGTTTTTCAGATTTTGGTTATTTTTTAAAGTTAGAACTTGATCAAAATTGATCACACTTGATGTCAAAGTATAGTTGATTGTTTGATATAATCTTTTTGATGGTGTCAAAGTGAGAAAATAGAAGAGTTTATGATAGAAGCTTATTTTTTCATGTGTTTGTGCAAATTTTGAAAACCATATGATAGAACATAAGTTAAGGGGAGCTTGGATGTTTTATCCTTCATGTTATACTATGCTGTTAATTTTTAAATTGATATTTATGTCTAACTTAAACATATTATCACACATCAAAAAGGAGAAGATTATTGGTGCAATTGGCCCAAATTTGATCGATACGATCATAGTTTTGATGTGTCTATCAATAAGTTTAAGTTAGGATTTAATGTTAGTTTGATGTGTATTTAAGTCATGCAAGACTTGGTGGAACACACATAAGGAGCTTGGCGCGACCAAGTGTGGGAGATCTCATTCGGGTGCTCGAGTCCTTGAGTCGGTGAAGGATGGTGCATCCGAGGGACTGCCGGACAAGGAGCAACGGAGTGAAGCCAAGGGAAGTGGACTTCAAAGCATTCAAGAAGGATGACATGAGTACGAGCCGCGGGCTCGTATGCATCCAAGGGACGAGAACCATAAGAAGAGGGCTTCAAAGGGTGTCTTTGGAGAGGATGTGTCTTTTTGTGGGTTTCAAATAGTAGAGACCAATAGACTTGCCTAGATGATAGTCGATTGCTGTTTGAAATATAGTTGTTGGTTGCGCATTAGTCGACTGAGGTTGAGAGCAGTCGATTGATATCGGGATAGAGCTGTTTTGTTAACAGCTCTTTCCTCTATTTAAAAGGAAACTTTGGGGCTTGAAGAGGTTACGATAGTGTGATTGTATGCATTCTTGTTTCGTGTTTAAAGCTTCCAAAGCCTACTCTCTTCTCAAACTCTAACTTGCATCTTGGAAAAAGGAAGAGGACATTGTGAGATGTTGCACTCCACCAAGGAGTGAGCTTTAGCCGAAGATTGTCGGGGACTAATCCAACAACGGATTGAGGGATCGTCCACCTCAAGGACACGTTGTGGAGTAGAAGTAAGCAATCTCCGAACCACGTAAAGGTTTTGTGTTAGCATTATTTTATTGTTTCTTGTATTTTAGCTATGCTACTAACTTTGTAGGAAGAAACACGATTTTGGGGAGACGAGCAATTCTCCCCCCCCCCTCTAGCCGGCCTCCGATCTTCAACACATCATGATCCCCACTTAATCGAAAAATCACGGTTGATCTAGAACCACTTATGAACCTTCCAGCAATTACAATTAGTCATGCCTCACTCCTTTCACTCATCTTATATCCGCTTAGTTTAGGACATGGTTTATATGCCAATCCTCATTAGGTTGACTACATCAGATCTAGCCCAAGCTCGAGTGACCGACTTGGCCCCACGGAAGTTTTTCACGGACCACTAGAGTAAATCGGGAAGCACTAATAGCAGGCCGTCTAAAAGCCCAGCGTCCTAGGATTCGCGCTCCATTTGGAGAAAATATTCTTGCAAAATATGTCATAATTAGGGATCGAACCATAGATGCCTGGGATGACAACTTATCATCCTTCCGTTGCACCATAGCCTCGGGGTCTAGTTAGGCTCTCTATAAGAGTATAAACATAGAAGATGGGAGATGAATAATCCATAGTACATTAATGAACATTACAATAAAATTGAAATCCTACAATCATCTTTCCATGCCAACCTTCCTCACTTTCTTACTTACCTCTCTCTCTCTCTCACTCTCTCTCTAGTTCACAAGTCTTCACACACACAACCTTCGACCATCTAAATAATTGACTTTGTGAAATTGTTAGTGCTTAATCAATAGTTCCTAGGAATCAATATTTTTTATTACTTAACAGACTTAACCGTGAACTTGCAGTAAGTCGTAACAAGTTTTTGACCCCATTGTTATAGACTATTTTAAATTAACATTTGAGTTACTCTAGACACGTTTTTTTTAATAAATTCTGCACTTTTTCATATGGTAAATAGCTTGCACTTTCTTTCTCACATTTCTGTAATTTTTTTCTTGTCTTTTAAATGCCGCTCTTTCTTATTTGCAAATAATTTCCCATAATGGTACATATGCCTCTGAAAGATTATGCAACAACCCAAATCTAGAAAGGAATTAGGGACTATTATTGCTTCATAAATTCATGCTTGATCAAAGATTCATTTCCAAGATTCAAGAAGATCAATTTGGTGGGTCAAATTCTAAAGATCTCTATCTACACCTTATGGAATTTTACACATACTGTAATACATTGAAATATGAAGGGGTTCCCACAACACTATTTTGTTACTGGCCTTCCCTTTCAGCCTCAGAGACTCAGCTAGAACTTGGCTAAATACAATGCAACCTAGAAGTATCAATACTTAGGATGAAATAGAGCAGAAGTTTCTGAACAAGTATTTCCCACCAAGAAAAATAACATATCTGATGAATCAAATTATGAGTTTTGAGCAAAAAGATGGAGAGTTTTTGTGCCAAGCATGAGATAGATATTTGATTTTGTTACAGCAATGTAAAAATCATGAGCTAGAAGAGTGGCTAGTTATCCACATTTTATATTGGGATGACTTTTTCAAACAAGACTCGTTTGGACTCAGCTATAGGAGGCTTCCTAATGCATAAAAGTTTGACTGAAGCTTATGATCTGATTGATTGGGTGGTGACAATCATTAATGAAAGGTTAGGAGAAAACTTGATGACTACTTCAGTAAATAATCATGAGGTACACAACTTGGAGGTTGAGCTAAGTGTCAAAAAGGAGTCACATCAAGTGAGCAGTGAAGTTGAAAATTTTATTAAAGATGGCAAAGTATAGAAGTTACCTCCTTGGTGTAGTGGATCCCTAAATCAAATGATAGATGAATTAGCTATCTCAATTGAAACAATGTTTGATAGGTACTGCGAAGAAGGCATGTGGGAAGATGGCCGTTATCTTGAAGAGGTGCCCTAGCATATTGGATAGTCTAATGTGGTGTGTGCTAAAATAGGTTTCAAAACATGCATAGGGAAAGATAAAAATATTATAATTTCCTAAATTATTACATCACACACAACCCACTCATACAAGGATACAACTCGGCTAGATATGATTATGAAATAAAATTTTCTAAACTAACTTTTATTTTAAACGTACATGATGGATGGCCCGTAGTGGAAACGGCATCAACTAGCAAACTTAATGGAGTTTGCCTCTACACGTATCCATGCCAAGCTATCATTGAGACGGCTTCACGATGCCCAAGTCGTTATTATCCGATCGATACTAACCAAGCATGGAGAAGAATCAATCAAGAAAACTCAATCGATAAGAGAGATCTGACCAAAAGCTTGGTTCAGGCATGCAAGAAATTCAACCTCCTTTGGGGCTCACAGGGATGACCCTTGGTCCAGCGGTCTATGACTGATGGCAAGTGACCGGAGGGCCGATTCACTGCGGTGGCTGACGGTGGCTAGGGCACCGGCAATAAGGAGGGTGACGCCTCCTTATTGTGGGCAGCGACCAAGAAAGGGAGAGGAGAAGAGAGGAGAAAAGAATACTAAAAATAACTTTTTAGGTTTTCCTCCAAATCAATTCTTTTTTTATACTCCTCATGAAGGGGTGTATGTATATACTTCTACATGACTTGGGGAGTAAGTCATCTCCCAAACCCAATAAGAAAACAAACATGATCCATTATCATTAAAATTAAGTTTAATATAAAATCAAATCATCTTGGTTTATAATTAAACCAAACTCTTTTAGTTTATTATTAAACCACGTTAGTTAATAACTAAACTTAACCTCTTTTGGTTTATTATTAAACCATATGAATACATATCACCTACAATAGCCTCTTTTGGTTTATTATTAAACCATAATGAATACATATCACTTACAATAGACATAACTCATCCACACTTCCATTGCGATAAATATCTTTCATATTTGTCTTTCTTGTTTGGTCGAACCAAACATTGTCTCTCTCTTGACTTAATAATCCAATTCTTAAAGATGTATTGAGTCTATAAGATAAACTCGAGTGTGTGTGATCTTATAGGTTCCCCAATTAACCGAAAAATCACAATTGATTCCAAATCCACTTTCGAACCTTGCAACAACTATAGTTAGATGTGTCTCGTTCCTTTCACTCGCCTTATACTCACTTGGTTTAGGACACAGTCTATGTATCAGTCTCCACTGGCTGACTACGTCACACCTAGCTAATGTAATACCTTTTCGTCCTACAAAATCAAATTACTCAAACATGTGTCCCAGAATCAAACTATGTCACACCTGGCCTGAGTATGAGAAGGTCAAGTGTGCATCATTCTGCCTTTCTGGGGATGCCAGAATGTGGTGGGAAAGAGTCAAGACCAAGAGACAGGTGAACCAGATGGCGTGGTCAGATTTCAAATTGGAATTCTTTGAAGAATTCTTCAATATGCGGGTCACAAACAAAGACTACGACGAGTTCACGGAATTCCGGTAGGGCAACCTCTCGGTCAATGAAGCTGTGAAGAAATTTAATCGACTAGCTCGTCTGTGCCCTGAGCTGGTCCGCACGGAGAGAGAGAGAGTCCGACATATGCTGAAGATGTTACGGCCCGAAATAGCCCTGAACGTGGCTGGCGGAGTTAACAGACCCCAGACCGCCAAGGAACTGTTTAGTAGTGCCCTACTCACTGAGCACTATCTGAATAGTATCAGTCAGCAAAGGAAGGCGATGAATGAAAGTAAGAATCAAGTTCACTCCAAGATGCTCGATTCTTTCTCTCATTACCCTTAATTTTCTTTCCGTTAATGATCGCGTAGGAGGTCAAAAGTCCCAGAGCACCCACGCTAATTGGAAGGGAGATCAAGGTGGTAAACAAAAGCCATGGAACAACTCTCAGGGGGGCCCAGCAAGTAAACAGACCAAGCCTTCTCCATGCGCTACATGCGGGAAAAACCACTCCGGGGAATGCCGCAAGGGTATGAACCGGTGTTTTATCTATGGTGTGGAAGGGCATATGGCGGCTTACTGCCCTACCAAGTACCAGGCCTCTCCGCAACCACTGGCTCAGTACCAGGGTGCACCAGCGAAATTACACTATATGCCAGCTGAGCTGGAAGGTACCCCAATGCTGGAGGCCTCCCCAACAGTGACAAATGCTAGGGTTTTCTCTATTACCAAGGAGGAGGATGCAGAAGCTTCTACGGTGGTCATAGGTCAGATACTCATTTTCAGTCAGTACGCTACCGCATTATTTGATACTGGGGCAACACACTCGTTTATTTCTGTGCTATATACCCAGAAGATAGATATGCTTCCGCAAGTGTTATATTGCAAGTTCTTAACAACCCTACCTTCGGGAGAAGTAATGACATCCACACATGTGCTGCGTGCGGTGCCGGTCGGAATCGTAGAAAGAGAACTTTACTGCGATCTGATAGTACTCGACATGCAAGATTACGATGTTATAATGGGAATGGATTTTCTGGGTAAGTACGGTGCTTCTATTGAGTGCCGTAAGCGAAGGGTGGTCTTTCGACCTGAGGCAGGATCTATGTTTGAATTCGTTGGAGAGCCAAGGAAAAGAACCAGGAAATGCTTATCAACTCTCCAAGCTCAGAAGATGTTAGACAAGGGAGGTACTGGATTTCTAGCATATGTGGTTGATGCCAGTCAAAGGAAGAACCAGAAGCTGGAGAATGTTGGAGTGGTATGTGATTACCCAGAGGTATTCCCAGATGAATTACCAGGATTAGCCCCTAATAGAGAGGTGGAATTCGAGATCGAGTTGATTCCTGGTACTATCCTGATCTCCAAGGCACCTTACCGTATGGCGCCGGTTGAACTAAAGGAGCTTCAAGAACAGCTACAGGAGCTACTGGACAAGGGATTTATTCACCCTAGTCATTCCCCATGGGGAGCTCCAGTACTATTTGTGAAGAAGAAAGACGGATTTTTGCGAATGTGCATAGATTACCGAGCCTTGAACACCGTGACGATCAAAAATAGGTATCCCCTTCCGAGGATAGATGACCTGTTTGATCAATTGAAAGGAGCCACCGTTTTCTCAAAAATCGATTTGAGGTCTGGGTATCATCAAGTTAGAGTAAAACAGGAGGATATTCCGAAGACGACCTTCCAAACAAGATACGGGCATTTCGAATTTGTGGTTACACCCTTCGGCGTGACAAATGCTCCTGCTATGTTTATGGATCTTATGAATCGGGTATTCTCGTCTTCTCTTGACAAATTTGTGATTGTCTTCATTGACGATATCCTTATTTATTCGAGGACCCAGGAAGAGCATGCCGAACACCTGAGGATAGTATTACAGATTCTTCGGGAAAAGCAACTGTATGCGAAATTCTCCAAATGTGAGTTCTGGCTCAACCAAGTAAGCTTTTTAGGCCACATAATTTCCAAAGACGGGGTTATGGTGGACCCAAGAAAGGTTGAAGCGGTGAATAACTGGAGCCGGCCAAAGAACGCCAATGAAATCCGAAGCTTCCTTGGGCTGGCAGGTTATTACCGAAAATTTATGGAGTACATTGCGAGAATTGCAGCTCCTCTAACAGTTCTCACCCGGAAGGATAAAAAGTACGAGTGGACGGAGAACTGTGAAAGGAGTTTCTTGGAATTAAAAAGGAGACTTACCAGTGCTCCAATTCTTACTCTTCCGGAAAGTAATCAAAATTTCGATATGTACAGTGATGCCTCCAAATTAGGACTTGGAGCTGTACTCATGCAGGGTGGTAAGGTTATTGCGTATGCTTCTAGGCAACTCAAGGAACATGAACAGAACTACCCCACTCACGATCTGGAATTGGCTGCGGTGGTCTTTGCTCTTAAGGTATGGAGGCATTATCTGTATGGGGCGCAGTGCAGGATTTATACAGAACACCAGAGTCTGCGATACTTCTTCACTCAGAAAGACTTGAATATGCGACAACGCCGATGGCTGGAGTTGGTAAAAGACTACGACTGCGAGATCTTCTACTATCTAGGGAAGGCAAACAAAGTGGCCGATGCACTCAGCCGGAAGTCGAGTGCCGCCTTGATGTCCATATCTATATTACCTCAGCCGCTCGGAAGGGAAGTAGTCAATTTTGGAGTTGAAATCATCTCCGGATGGCTTTCCACTATGACACTGGCACCGATGCTATTTGAGAACATATTGGAAAACAAAATGGTGATCCGAACCTGCAGAGAATCAAATAGGAGACCCTGGAAGGGAAGGACGATGGTTTTCGTATCGCCGACGGGGGAGTACTATATCTTAGGGATCGTCTATGTATCCCTAATGATCCGAAGCTAAGGAGAGAAATATTGGCAGAGGCTCATGGAACCCCTTATTCGATGCATCCAGGATCCACCAAAATGTATCAAGACCTGAAGGAGAAATTTTGGTGGTCCGGTAAGAAGAGGGATGTGGCATAGCATGTGAATACTTGCCTGACCTGTCAATGAGTGAAAGTGGAACACCAGCGACCCGGCGGGGTTCTGCAGCCACTTCCAATCCCAGAATGGAAATGGAAAGATATTTCTATGGATTTCATCACAGGACTTCCCAGGACTACAAATGGATATGATACGATATGGGTAATAGTGGACAAGTTGACGAAATTAGCTCACTTCTTAGCAATCAAGATGACTTATTCGATTGAACAATTGGCCCAATTATATGCTAAGGAAATAGTTAGACTTCATGGAGTGCCCAAGACTATCATCTCAGATAGGGATAGTCGTTTCACCTCACATTTTTGGGAGTGTGTTCAGAAGTCTCTTGGCATTAAACTACGGTTCAGTACCGCTTTTCACCCTCAGACTGACGGGCAAACGGAACGAGTGAATCAGGTATTGGAGGATATGTTGAGAGCTTGTTCTCTGGACTTCAAAGGAAGTTGGTGCCGATATCTATGTTTGGCGGAATTCGCATACAACAATAACTACCAGGCTACTATCGGGATGGCACCCTTTGAAGCTTTGTACGGGAGGAGATGTAGGTCTCCAATTTGTTGGTACGAAGGGGGTGAAAGGAAGGAAATGGGGTTCAAGACAGATCTCATCGACGACACCACCTGAGCTATACAGAAGATTCGACAACAGATTGAAGCTGCTCAGAGTCGGCAGAAGAATTATACGGATGTTCGACGTAGGCCACTGGGATTTGAGGTTGGAGATCTGGTATTTCTCAAGGTGGCTCCTATGAAAGGGGTAACGAGATTTGGGCAGAAGGGAAAATTAAGTCCGCGATATGTGGGGTCGTACCTGATTCTGAAAAGAATCAGCAAGGTGGCATATGAATTAGAGCTGCCTCAAGAGATGTCGGCTATCCATAACGTGTTTCATGTGTCGTTACTCAAGAAATGTATTCTAACCACAGACCAAGTGATTGAGCCACAGACAGTACAAATTCAGGAGGACCTAAGTTTTGAGAGCCGACCTATTCAGATCTTGGATCGAGAAATCAAGAAGCTAAGGAGTAAGGAGGTACCCTTAGTCAAGGTCCTATGGCAAAGTCAACGGTTCGAGGAAGCTACCTGGGAAAGCGAGGACGAGATGAGGCGCAAGTACCCGGAGCTATTCTAAGTTCGAGGACGAACTTTCACGAGGTATGGGGGATTGTAACGACCCGAAAAATTCTCATAATATTTTTTTTAAAATATTGAGCATGACTAGATAATTTTCCGAGGGACCTAGAAATATTAATACGAATCCTAGCCTAGAAATCCATATTTTCTTATTTAAATTGGGAAAAATAAGCACTAATGGGCTTTGTATGAGTTTTCTAGTACCATAATTATTAGTGAATTTTAGGTAAAAATTAATATAAATATAAAGAGGTTTTAATGAGAAATATCAACATAATTATGGGGGAATTTTTAAGGGATTTTCGAAATAATAGGGAATTAAATAAAAATAAAATACAAAAAAAAATTAGTGCATGCACCAAGGATTGAACCTTGGATCTCTTGTACAACCATGCATGCTCTAACCAATTCACCTAGCAAGGGAGTGCTATGAGGAAATGAAGTGGATTGTGGTTAAGGCTTAGGGAAAATGAATGGTCATCCACCATGACTCTTCACTTGTCCTCCTTGATGTGTTATAAAGAGAGAGCTTGGGAGTTACTTTCTCCCTTCCATCAATTTCACCTTTCTTCTTCTTCCTTCCTCATCCTAGCCGAAACCTCAAGGAGAGGTTTCCCTTTGGAAAAGCTTCACAAAAGTGTTTCTCTTCCAAGATCCAAGGTTTTTACAAGGTTGCAAAGGGCTAAGGGTGATCAAGGGACAACAAGGTCTTCATCATCTTCCCTTTTAAGGTCTAAAAACCAAGATAACCCAAGGTAAGACCCCCTCACCTGTGGTGTAATGGTTTTTCTTGATATGGTCATGATCTAAGCATCTTGTTTGAGATCCAAGTTGAAAAATCCATGAAATGGGGACTTAGGGTTTCGGCCCTTCCATGTTTCTAGGGCTAGGACTAGTTTTAACTCTCTAATGATGGTTCTTATGTCTCCTTATGATGTAAGTGATGTTAGTGGTGATTAATGTGAATTTTTCCATGCTAGATGGCTCCTCCAAGTTTCGGCCAAGACCCCTAAACTATGGATGGAACTTGATCTAACCCCTCAACATGTTTAAATTGTTTTCCCTATGACATGATGGATAGTGATTGGATTCTATGATAGTTTCTCCATGAATTTCATGGGCCTTTAGGTTTCGGCCAAGGGCTAATTTAAGGCTAAGGGATTAGGGTTGGCTTTAGCTATGGGATCAAAGGTTTTCTATAGCATTTTATGTTGTATGGGATGTCATTTGTGACCTATACGAATTGTTCCATGGACCTAGGGTTTCCTAGGGTTTTCGGCCAAGGCCATAACCTAGGACTTGGAGTGGGTTAAGACCATAAGAATGCATGTTTATAGGGTACTATGATGTATGTATATGCTTAAGTATGTTGGAAGAATTTTATGCCAATGAAAACCTTAGCTTATGTGTCAAGAATTGTATGTTAGGTCACTTGTAATGATAATTCATAAATGTTTAGACATGTGCCATGAACCCAAGGAAAGGTATCATGTACGAAAAGACCTAGGCATGTTTGTCCATGTACCATGACCATGCATGTTCTTATGAATCAAGATGCTAAATATGTAGGTATGCCATGATTTAGAAATGATATGTATGCATGCCATGAGTTATGAATTATATGTATGCATGACATGTTATGAATGAAAATGATGAATGAAGTTAAAGTTCATGCCTTCAAGGCATAATGATGATATGGAATGAAAATGATGAATGAAGATAAGATTCATGCCTATAAGGCATAATGATGATGTTAAGCATTAAGAATGAATGAATATGCTATGAATGTTGTATGATGAATGTTGTATGAATGAAGAAGCATGTGAAAGTATTTTATTTTTAAGAATGGGCTTGTACCGGACCTGAATAAGGTCCACGGTTCTGGACTACCGATGAAGCTATCCACGGTTCGGGACTACCGATGAAGCTGTCCTTACCCTAGTAGGTCGAGATTAGCTACCTCGTATTTACTTAGGGATGCGCGCATATGATGAATGAATGTGGTACAAGCCAGGGCCCCAATGAATGTTATGATTATGTTTAAGTATTTAAAAGTATGATTTTAAACTAAGCATTCTTATGATATATGCATTTGCCCATGCATCCATCCATGTTATGCATTATGTTTATGAAAAGTATGTTTATAAAAAGTATGTTTATGCAAGGTATGTTGATGCAAAGTATGATAATGCAAAGTATGTTCATGTTAATTATGATGCCATGATTATGTTTATGTTCATGTAAATTATGATGCCATGATTATGTTTATGTTCATTTAAATTATGATGCCATGATTATGTTTATGTTCATGTAAATTATGATGCCATGATTATGTTTATGTTCATGTAAATTATAATGTCATGATTATGTTTATGTTCATGTAAATTATTATGCCATGATTATGTTTATGTTCATGTAAATTATGATGTCATGATTACGTTTATGTTCATGTAAATTATGATGCCATGATTATGTTTATGTTCATGTAAATTATGATGCCATGATTATGTTTAGGTTCATGTAATTATGATGCCATGATTATGTTTATGTTCATGTTAATTATGATGTCATGATTATGTTTATGTTCATGCTAAAGTATGATGCCACGATATCGATGTACATGCTAAATTCAGATGCCATGATTTTATTTATGTGTATGCTGAAATGATGATGCCATGATTGTGTAAATGTTCATGATAAGAAGTATGTTATGATATGTAGGATTGAAGCATTATGTTCATGTTTATACGACATATGGATTTTGTGAGTAGGAAAAGGGTTTTACTAAGCCTCTGTGCTTATAGTCTTATTTTCTTATACCGCAGATCAAGCAAGAGATTGCTAAGGGAAGCAGCAGGAGAAGCTTGAACATGGATGTGTAGTAGTGACATGGCCAAGAAACCCTCTCATTTCACTTATTGCATGTTTTATGATCTGACAATGCATACTTTGGGTTATGCTCAACTTATGATAATTATGCCTAAGAAACAACCTACTATACGTGAAGTTATGGATAAATTACTTGCTACCTGAAATGCTTATGAATAAGTCATGGAAAGTTGATATCATGATGCTATACATGCTGATAATATGTTATCTGAAATGCTTATGAATAAGTTATGGAAAGTTGATGTCATGATGCTGGGTATGCTACTAATATGTTAAGTATAATGCCACCATGTCCATGAATGATAGCCCAGACATGTGTATATGATTTAAGTACTAGTTATTCCACTGCATTAAGATGTTACATATGCACATGTATGTTTAGCGTAACGCCGCTTAGAAAAAAAAATGAGCGTTACAGGGCACGCTCCAAAGGTATACATTTTAGATAGATTTATTAGATAGAGATGAACTTCGTACGAGTTTTTTTTCGCATGGATCGCTCAGGGGATCTTGTTTCTGCTGTATTTTTTGTGTTTATGTCATCGGGAGATCCCAACACTAACTAGGTCTGCCTAGTCCCACTAGAACTTTTATTGTCAAGTCTTCAGTCAACTTTTACCTACTTGACTTGTCTCACACATCGTCTAAGCATCCTTATCAAACATCGAAACTTAAACTCACCTGAGTTTAATCAAACTGGTCAACCTTAACCTAAAAAAGATTGCACCAACCCCCAAATTCTTGGATATAGGGAATAACAATGATGTGATATTAACGTGAGAACTATGTATTTGGTCATTGGCCTATTCTATGATATGTTTACTTGTACTTATTTGATTGATTTTGTGTGTTGTGTATGTAATGGATTATGAAGGATAGATCACCATGTAGAAGAGATGCTTTGGATTGTATGACCATGGGACCTCATGTGATATGGGGTATCCCTTTATGCGGATTTTCTAGAGCCATCGCCTCGAAAGGGGCTAATTCATTGCAAGGGGAAAGTTATTTAGGGATTAATGGGTTTGCCCAATTTGGTGTTAGTAAGTGTTATATTAGAGAGGTATCCTAAGATAATCTCCTTAAATATTGTACTATTTATTGAATAAATAAATTCACTATTTGAATGTACATTCTCTATATATTAATCTTAAACTCGATTAATAAAATCTACAATACAATACATTGTATGAGAGATTGTGATTGGATCACAATTAGTAGATATCTCTTTATGTGTAATTATGTATGTCGATGAATTGATGAGATTGGACATCATCAAATCTGTAAAACTAGCATATGTTTGTCTAACGATAAGTGCACGGTAAGTTATCAAGTAATAAAAATATTGATCCACATGGACTATTAAGTATTAGTCAACATTGCAAAGCAAGTTATCTAGATGATCGAAGGCTATATTGGTCATGAATGTAAGAGAGAGAAGAGTGAGAGAGAGATAGAGAGAGAGAGAGAGTATGTGTGAGCAAGAGAGAGTGAGATAGAGAGAGCGAGTGAGCAAAGAGAGAAGTTGGCTTTGAGAGAGATTCTAGGATTTCAATTTCATATGATGCTAGTCGATATTATCGGTGCAATTGTTCCCAGGTCAAGGTTGACCAATTGACTAAGCTCGAATTGCCTCAAGCTTGAGTTTCAATTTTTGACAATGATATTTAAAAAATATATAAGACAAGTCAAGTGGGTCAAGATTGACCGGATACTCGGCTGGGAAGTCTTAGTAGAACTAGGCATGTTGGGTATGACTTGGCAGGTTTCCTAAGTCAATACTTGGTCGTTCTTGAGAGACATCTCCATGTCTATAGATTAAAAATTAATATGAATGGAGACCTATCTCCCAACGATCATCTCATCGTCGTATCGTTCGATACGAATTACAACTCGGCCAATCACAATGATCGTGCCTTGTAATTCTCCTAACCGAATGACCGTGGAAAAGCGACGAGTGGATCACCGACTTTTGTGTTTATGGTCGGGGTCCAGTTAATTAATTATTGGCTATGATAATTAATCAAAATAATTAAATAACTCACATGAAATGATGAGGCAAAACAAACTTGGCACAATAAAACATAAGGAGCTTTGGAAGAGATTATACCTTCCCGACTACCTCGCGGCCTTCTACCTTATGTCCCTCCCTTCCCAGACGTCGTGTGGGCGACGGGCTACCGAGAACCGAGATCACCAAAGCCCTCCTAAACACCTCTTCTCCTTGCCCTAGCCGAAACCCTAACCTTGGGTTGCACCGCCGGGTTCTTCTCCTTCCACGCGCGCACCGTCGGCCAACCAAGATGTCCCGAGGTCGCTGGCCACCAGCCCTCTATCCAACAGAGGTTGAAGTAGGTGAAGAAGAGTGAGAGGAAGGAAGAAGAAGTCTTCTTCTTCGCTAAACCCGCCGCCGACCCTCTACTATTCTCTCTCCCCGCCGGCTCCCTTGCGCCCTACTCCTCGCCACTGGCCTTCTGTCAAGCTTCTCCAGGTGAGCTCCAGCCACTAGCTGATAAGGGAGAAGATCCTCCCATTCCTAGCAGCCCACACCGAGAGAGAAGAAGGAGAGAACAAGAAGAGAAGAAGCTTCTCTTCTTGCTTGCGCCGATGCCCTAGGAGAGAGAAGGAGAGGGAGAGGAAAGAGAGAGGCCAAGGGTTTTTGTGAACTGGATTGTCTAGGCTTGGTTTCATGATCCCATGGGGTTTATATAAGGCTAAGGTAGGGACCAATAGGAGGAGTTGAATCTTGGCCCACTAATGTGTTGGATAGAAGAAAACGATAGGGGGGGGGGGTGAATATCGTTATAAAATTTTCGGACAGGTAAAAAATATACGCAGTTGAAAAAGATAGAACACACGAGAACACAAGTCATTTTTTTACATGGTTCGGGGTCACGGTCAGCCCCTACTCCAAGGCCCACGGTCCTTGACCGTTTACTTTGGGCAATTCTATATTCGGAAAGGTTTTTACAGTGTGATAGTACAGATATAGAATTTGGAAATTTAAATAACAACACTTTCATAAAATGAAATTTTACCGACACCCGAGATGGATCGAATTTCGGAGAAGAGGGTCGTCGTCGGCGCTGGAATCTCGAAATCGAACATTACCGGAGCGTAGTGCTTGAGCGAAAGTGTTTGGAGCGTTGGAAGTAATGGATGTCGAAGCCTTGGGGGTCAACCCCCTTTTATAGTGCTCATACGGGCGCCTGTGACGATGGGGGCGCCTAACACGTGGCCTTCCCTATGCAAATCCTTATCCGCAGGCTCGGTCAGCGCTTATCCACCTCCACTTGGGCGCCTGAGCTGATGCGGGTGCCTGATCTGGCTTGGTCCAGAGGCTTCGCAGTTGAGTTTGGGAATTCTCCTTCACACTTCGGCGCCCGTATCCATACGGGCGCCTGAGCCCATTCGGGCACTTGAGTCCATCCGGGAGCCTAGGCTCAGTGAAGCATCTCACTTGCAGACGACCAGTCCTTCGACCCTACAACTCAGGTTAGTCCCAACATATAACAAGCATTAGTTACAGCCATAGCTGTCTTGGTTCTGACTTCGGGTCTCCAAATGGCACCCTAGGTCGAACCGGCTCCTCTGGTTGGACTTTTGCCAACCAGGGGAACGCGTCCTCACCTACTCCTCTTAGGAGAATTTACCTTTTTGCCAACCGGCTCCTCTGGTTGGACTTTTTCACAGCTTTACTCACCAGGTCTTCGTGCCCAGTCCGTGACCAGGACTTAGTGCCTAATTCCTCGGACCAGGTCTTCGGTGCCCTACCCTCGGCCAGGTCTTAGTGCCCAATTCCTCGAACTAGGTCTTCGGTGCCCAGCCCTTGGCCAGGTCTTAGTGCCCAATTCCTCGAACCAGGTCTTAGTGCCCAGTCCACGACTACGACTTATTGCCCAACCTTATGTCAGGACTTAGTTGCCCAGCCCTCGTCCAGGACTTATTGTCCAATTCTTAGAACCAGGACTTCGTACCTAGTGTTCCTAGTACTTTTCCTGCACACTTGAGTAACATCGTTAGAGCACTAATAATACTTAACATTGAACCCTTTGCCAATATCAAAACAAGGTTTGATATGCTGCTTCCGGCACCAACAATCTCCCCCTTTTTGATTTATGGCAACACAATTCAAAGTTAAGGAAAAATTATAACATTTAAGAAGAGAAGGTAAAAACCAATGAATTTTAGCAGTTTTGAGGAGAGTAAGGCTTAAAACCAATGTAGTAACACCAATGTTTTTTTTGGCAGTTTTGAGCAGAGCAAGGTTTAAAACTAATGTGGTTTTGAACCGTAATTTTTTTTTATTTCTCATACTTCCCCTGCAACCCTGAATAATTGTGTTATAAAGAACTTAACTTTGACCTTTCCTCCCCCTTTCACATATATCAAAAAGTATTTATGGGTGAACAAAATATCTAAGTGGGATTTTTGAGTTTTTCTAGAATAACTTTAAAATCTTTTGAACAACTACTTTGATTGGATGTTTTGAAAATGCATGAAGCTCCCCCTTAATTAAACATTCTCCCCCTGAAACTTTCAATGATATGCAGTTTTTGTAAAACTTCTAAATGCTTTACGTTTTTCAAAAGCATTGTATAAAAAAAACAATTTTTCACCTAGACAATTTCCCATTTTGAAAAGTTTTGCAAGCCTAAATTTTGTAAAAGAAACTTTTACTTACGAGGCTTTGCAAAAAGAATTTTACAAAAAAAATTTATTTAGGCAGAGTTTTGAAGCCAAATTTCCCTTAAACAAAGTTTCAACTTTTGAGAATTGGGAATAAATTTGTTTACAAATACAATTTTTGCACATTTAGACAAATTTACTTGGAAACACTATGTGCATTTTGAAAAACAAAATCTTTAAGAAATTTCTAGACAAGTTTTTCACCAAAAACTTTACTTAGAAACATTTGCCATCATTTTCAAAAAGTTTTTGCTCAGACAAATTTTGTTTACTAAGGAAAATTTTACTTAGGAAAAAACATGTACATAAAAAAAGCTTGAAACACTTAGACATACTAAGAAAATTTTGAAGCACTAGAAATACTTGAAAGTAGTTTAAGTATTTTGACAGTACTTTGAAATTTTAACAGCACTTAGCGCTTAAAAAGATTTGAAGTACTTAGAAATTTTTGCTTTACTTTTTGAAAAAGAGATAAAAAATTAAAAAAATTTCCATTCTCTCTTTCTTTCTCTCCCTCTTAATGTGAAACTCTTCTCCTTATGTTTTAGACGATTTCTAAGATAATCTTTCTTTGAAAAGGGGAAAAAATTTAAGGAAGAATTTAATTTTTATTTCATTTTTTCTACTCTCCCCCTTGGCCATATATCAATAAAGAACTTTTAAAAAATATATTATGAAAGAAGATTTAAAATTTGTGTATTAGAGCTTATGAGTTTCGAAAACATAAAAATTTGAGCGAAAATGCAAGTATTTTAATATTTCTATCTTTGAAAAATATAAGTCACTTTGAAGGATATTATGCATTTTTGAAAAATATAAGTGCTTTTGAAAAATGTCATGCAATTTTGAAAAAAATAAGTACTTTTTGAAAAATATTATGAATTGAAAAACATAAGTACTTTGAAAAATATTATGAATTTGAAAAACATAAGTACTTTGAAAATATTATGAATTTTGAATAACATAAGTACTTTGAAAATATTATTTTTAAAACATAATATTTTACTTGACTTAGTTTCTTTTCCAGTCTGACACAATCCTAGGAAACATTGTTAACTACAATGGCATTTCCCTATGTATCCTGGAAATTCTCCAACTCAAGTAAATAATATTTCCAAAAAGAATTTTGATAAGACAAAATGATAGTATTTTGAAAATATATGCAAGTACATTTTGAAAAATGTATGAACTTTTGAAGGCACAATATTTTACTTGACTTGGTTTATCTTCCAGTCTGACACAATCCTAGGAAGCCTTATTAGCTATAAGGATATTTTCTTAAGTGTCCTGGAAATTTTTCCAAGCACAAGGGAAATATTATTTCAAATTGATTCTATTTAAAAAAACATTTTGAAAATAATAATATTTTAAAAAAATTTAATATTTGAAAGGAAATTACTTGTGTTTTCAGAAGGATTTGATAATACATGCATGAAAACATATCGCCTTGAAATATTCAATAATTCTTTTAATTTGACCTCCCACTAAACTTGACCCAGTCCTAGGAAGCTTATTGACCACAAGTACTCTTCCTCTAAGTCATTAGGGTTCAGTTCAAATTAAAGAAATTATCTAATAATTTCAAAACAGATAATTACAAATAAAAACTTTTCAGACATTCTTCTTTTGATTCAGACTCCCCCTAAATTTGACACATCCTAGGAGTCCTTGTAGATTATGAAGTGGACCTTTCTCTATGTCTTTAGGGTTTACCAAAATCAAATGAGACATAGACATAATTTTCGAATGTATTTTGAAACTTCGAAATATATTTTGAAACGAAGGTAATTTGTCAAGCATAGTTTTCGAAACACATAAGTAATAGTATTTAAAGCATAGTTTTCGAAAACCATTTTAAAAGATAGTGATTTTTTAAGCACATTTTTGAAAGAAAATTAAAAGAATAAACCACTCCCCCTGTACAGTTTGACTCTATCTAATGCCTTAGGGGACTTCAATGTTATCCATGTTTGACTGATTAGTAATTAAGTTAATCAAGTCCTAGATCATAGTTTAATGAGTTTATTAAAGTGAATTTTGAAAGACAATGTAAGATTTTAATCATTAATGAACTAATGACATAAAAAAGCATGTTAACCAGAAATCATATTATAGCATAAAAAACAGCAAGATTAACTTTGACAATGGTATCTAAGATTTAGTTAAAATTTATGTTAGATTCAAATCTGACAATAGTAAAGTGAATTTGATTTTCAATAATTGGCTTCCAGGTCTTGGCGAGGCACAAGACCTTCTTTGGCCGTAGCCTTATTAGAGCAACAACCCTTTCCTCGATAAAGCCTTTTACTGAAAATTCATCTTCAAGTTACTTCTTGAATGATTTTGGTCTAACTAGTTTGGGTCTTGGATCGGTAGCTTCGTCTAGTTCCACCAGACTAAATAGACCAAGTAGGACATACTTGACATTATTAGAAGGGCTTCCCTAACGTACTATCATCTCACCTCGACCCAATACTATGTTGTTCAAATTTTAATCAAACCGTTTGTCCTTAAACTATCCAATTCTAAATAAAAAAACTAAGTAAAATTATAATGAGAGGAAATTTCTGGATTTTCTAAGTTTGCAAGATTATTAATTAGTTTTTCTTGTATATCAATTTTAATTTTTAAAGTCTCATTTTCTTGTCTTAACATTTTGAATTTTGAATTTATTAATATACATGATTTCATTAAGTTAGTTAGGCATGTGTCCATATCTAAATTTGACCAAGGGTGATTAATTGAACTATCAGCATTCAAGGTAAAGAGTGGATTTTCATATAAATTAAAGTTACCCATCTTGGTAGGTTGTCCTGGATCTTTGGCTCTTCTATCTGTGCATTCATCTTTGTAATGCCCAAACTCCTGGCACTTGAAGCATTGTATGCGACTTTTATCCTTTCGTACTTTTGGAACTGGTTCATTTGTTGCCGTCGGTGGTGTCGTTCATATCTTTCGAGTAGGACATTTACTTTTGTAGTGCCCTCTCTCCCTGCATGTGTAACAAATTATTTGATTTTTAACATTTGAATTTACACTTTTACCTTTTGATTCCTCATTGGGAATCTCCCCCTTGATTCTTGCCACCTCGGATCTAGACTCATCTTTTGATTCTGGTTTGGATTCGACTGCGGATTCGGGTTCAAATTCTGACTCGGCTATTTGTGCTTGGACCGAGAGTGCAAGATAACTTAGGTGATCTTCTTCTTCTTCGTCTAATTCGTTCGATGATTCAACCATCACTCCTTCAAAGACATCAATATCGGAGCTCTCTTCATGTAGGTTGATCAGCTTCTCCCACATCTCTTTAGCACATTCGAATGATCCGATCAACTTCAATTCTTCATTAGTTAGGCCACATTGTAGGATTGCAGTTGTCTTTGCATCTGCCTCGATCTTCCTCAGAGTTGGTTCGTCCAATTTAACTCAAGTGATCGACATTCCATCTTCTGTAGGTACCATAAACCCTGTTTGGATTATCATCCATAAATCTAGATGGGTCTTTAGTAGGGATTATCTCTCCAAAGAATAGGGGTGGACGGACACTATTTCATTCTTGATTGGCCATTTAAAATAATCCTTGGACATAAAAGAAATAATAGAAATGTACCAAGACTTGGTCTTGGATTAGTTGTGTGGGAGAAGGAAAAAAAATAACCCAACAAAAATATTGCATAAATTTTGAAGCAGAATAATAATAAAATGTTTGAGACAAATTTTCAAAAAATGAATATTCTGATTAATGGAGAGAAATAGGAGTTAAAAGAGATTGCTCGAATTAAGATTGCACGAATTTCGAAAAAAAATATTAATAAAAAGTTTATGATAAATTTTCAAAAATTGATCGTTTTATCAACTCTAATGAATGGTGAAAAGATGAAAATTCAAAATTGAAAAAGGTAAAAGATAGAGGGGGGGTTGCACCAAGTTTGAGCCACCCGCTCTAATACCACTTATTGGATCGAAGAAAACGATAGAGGGGGGAGGGTGAATATCGTTATAAAATTTTCGGACAGTTAAAGAATATACGCAGCGGAAAAAGGTAGAACACACGAGAACACAAGTCATTTTTTTACTTGGTTCGGAGTCGTGGTCGGCTCCTACTCCAAGGCCCACGGTCCTTGACCATTTACTTTGGGCAATTCTATATTCAGAAAGGTTTTTATAGATTGATAGTATAGATATAGAATTTGGAAATTTAAATAACAACACATTCGAAAAATGAAATTTTACCGACGCACGAGGTGGATCGAATTTCGGAGAAGAGGGTCATCGTCGGCGCTAGAATCTCGAAATCGAACTTTGTTGGAGCGCAGTGCTTGAGCGAAAGTGTTTGGAGAGTTGGAATAATGGATGTCGAAGCCTTGCGGGTGAACCCCCTTTTATAGTGCTCATACAAGCGCCTATGACGATGGGGGCGGCTAACACGTGGCCTTCCCTACGTGAATCCTTATCCGTAGGCTCGGTCAGCGCTTATCCACCTCCACTTGGGCGCCTGAGCTGATGGGGGTGCCCGTGACCTCACGGGCGCCTGATCTACCTTGGTCCAGAGGCTTCGGAGCTGAGTTTGGGAATTTGCCTTCACACTTGGGCGCCCGTATCCATACGGGCGCCAGAGCCCATTTGGGCGCCTGAGTCCATCCGGGCGCCTAGGCTCAGTGAAGCACCTCACTTGCAGACGACCAGTCGTTCGACCCTGCAACTCAGGTTAGTCCCAACACATAACAAGCATTAGTTACAGTCGTAGCTATCTTGATTCTGACTTCGGGTCTCCCAATTGGAACCCTAGGTCGAACCGATGCCTAATGATCCCTCTACGGGGAACGCGCCCTCACCTACTCCTCTCAGGAGAATTTACCTTTTTGCCAACCGGCTCCTCCGGTTGGACTTTTGCCCAGCTTTACTCACCAGGTCTTCGTGCCCAGTCCGTGACTTGGACTGAAATGACCCGCCCCGTTTGGCGGCCCATTTACCAGCCCTCATGATCGTCGTACCGTCGTACCGTCAACCGTCGACCGTGCCGTTACCATACTAGGTCTTTCCACTGCCTGGTCGGTGGATTTTTGCCTTCCCAGGATTCGAACCCTAGACCCAGGCTTAAATCTAGTTCTTTATGAATCCTGAATACCAATTGTGCTATAGCCCAATTCCTCGAACCTGGTCTTTGGTGCCCAGCCCTTGGCCAGGTCTTAGTGCCCAATTCCTCCAACCAGGTCTTAGTGTCCAGTCAACGACTAGGACTTATTGCCCAACCATATGTCAGGACTTAGTTACCCAGGCCGCGGCCAAGACTTATTGCCCAATTCTTAGAGTCAGTACTTCGTGCCTAGTGTTCCTAGGACTTTTCCTGCACACTTGAGTAACATCGTTAGAGCACCAATATTACTTATCTTTGAACCCTTTGCCAATATCAAAACAAGGTTCGATATGATGCTTCTGGCACCAACATAATGGATCTAAAACCAATCCATTAAATAAGATTCATTCCACTAAAGGATCATAATTCAACTTCCTCACCAACCCCATATTTTGATATGGGTTCCACATATTATGAGTCATCCATCCCCCCATATTTAAGATATCGAATGTCTGTTAATTAATTTATATTACTGACAATTTAAATTATTTAACTTCTGAGTCCTTGATTAGTACCACTCAACCTTATCATCATGTTGGATCAAATCCACCTGCAGGGTTTAACATGATAAACCTTTTGAGCTCATCAAGGGGGCATCATCATCCCGACTCACCAGGTCATGAATTCTGTCAATAATCAACAACACACATTATTATTAATATTATCTCCCAACTCACGGGCTTATCGAACTAACAGAATAGATCTCGCCCATTGGTAACTCAATGAAATAATAATTAACAATATATGCCCACTATTATATCGAGATTTAGGGATCGTACTCCATAATAAAATTTATGGTCTTATCCAATTATCAAATCAGTACAAATTGGATAACCTCTGATTTTGGTCATGCTCAATGTACTCAAAGCACACTTGTGTAATTCTATGGTCAAGACCATCCCGATGGTTTGTCCAATTCCATCTCGGTTGTGAGCCTCTACTTATACTAGGCAAGGAACTGATAACATAATCTTCTATGTGTCTCCACACACCATGTTATCTACAATGTAAAGTAAAGGACTTTTTATGCATGTACTAATATAAACAAACACCTAGTGTTGTTGTGATTTTCTTTTCAAAATAAAGATGATCTTATATATAAAAGTACAAATCTTTTAGTATACACATGTATCAATCTCCCACTTATACTCAAAGACTTTGCTGTTCTCTCACTGCCATACATCTGGCTCCCATATCCTCCACATGCCGATCAAAAGCTCTAGCTGGAAGAGCTTTAGTGAAAGGATCCGCCAGGTTTTCCTCTGATGTAATCTTGGCGACAGCCACTTCTCGCTTTACAATTTCTCGTATCAGATGACACTTGTGCTCTATGTGTTTACTTGCCTTATGGGCTCGTGGTTCCTTCGAGTTTGCAACTGCACCACTGTTATCACAAAAGATTGTGATAGATCTGGGCAAACCAGGAATCACATCCAAGTCCATGATGAAGTTCCTGAGCCATACAACTTCCTTGCCTGCCTCTGAGGCTGCCACATACTCAACATCCATGGTGGAGTCCACCACGCATTTCTGCTTGACACTCCTCCAAACAATGGCTCCACCTCCTAAAGTATACACAAACCCCGAGGTAGGCTTACTCTTGTCCCTGTCTGACTGGAAATCTGAGTCTGTATAACCCATAGGGACTAATTGGTCTGCCCGGTAATCCAGCATATAATCCCTAGTCTGTCTCAGGTATTTCAAAATATGCATTACCACAATCCAATGACCCTGTCCAGGGTTACTCTGATATCTGCTGACCATGCCCACGGCAAAATAGATATCTGGTCTCATGCACAACATACCATACATGAGGCTTCCTACTACCGAGGCATAAGGAACCACCTTCATTTCCACTATCTCCTTTGATGTTTTCGGACACATCTCCTTGGATAGAGGAACTCCATACCTAAAGGGTAAGAAACCCTTCTTAGAGTTTTCCATGATGAAATGAGGTAGGACAGTGTCAATATATGAAGCTTGGGATAAGCACAACATTCTTTTATGGTGATCCCTTATGACCTTGATCCCAAGGATGTGTCCTGCTTCTCCTAAGTCCTTCAAATCAAACTGTTTTGACAACCAGACCCTTACGTCTGATAACACTTTGACATTGTTGCCAATTAACAAAATGTCATCTACGTAAAGTACAAGAAACACCACTACGTTTTCGTCACACCTCTTATATACACATGATTTATCCGGGCTTTGAATAAATCTGTATGACTGGATTACCTTATCAAAGCGGATGCTCCAAGATCGCGAAACTTGCTTCAATCTATAGATGGATCGATTAAGCTTGCATACTAGATGCTCTTTGCCTTTTGCAATGAACCTTTCTGGTTGCTTCATGTAGATGGTCTCCTCAAGAGTTTCGTTAACGAAAGCTGTCTTGACGTCCATCTGCCATACCTCATAGTCCAAATGAGCTGCAATAGATAAGAGAATCCGGATAGAATTAAGCATGGCTACCGGCGAAAAGGTCTCCTCATAATCGATACCCTCTTTTTGAGTATACCCTTTCGCAACAAGCCTAGCATTGAAGGTCTCAACCTTCCCATCTGATCCTCTCTTTCTCTTGTTGATCCACTTGCATCCAATGCCTTTTACACCATCAGGTAGTTCTACCAGCTCCCAGACGTGATTAGAATCCATAGATTCTATCTCAGAGTTCATTGCCCTTTGCCAAGATTCTGCATCCTTATCTTGGAGGGCCTCTTCATAGGTCCAGGTATCCAGTTCATGTTTACCAGAGACCAAGTTCGAAGACTCTCCCAAAAACATGAACCTTTCAGTTTATCTAACAACCCTCCCACTGCGACGAGGTACCACCTGTGTATCTTCTGTGACACGCGGTGCAGCGACTTGTGGTGTGTCCTCTTATACAATTGGTCCTAAGGTCGGAACGCCCCCTCTTAACTCTTCAAGCACTAGTCTACTCTTGGACTTATGGTTCATCACATAGTCTTCTTTTAAGAATCTGGCATTCGTGCTAATGATTACCTTCTAATCCTTAGGACAATAGAATAGACCACCTTTCGATCCTCTAGGATAGCATACGAATAGACGTACTTCCGTATGAGATTCCAACTTATCCGTATCTCCCTTTAGCACATGTGTTGGACTACCCTAAATTCAAACATGTCCTAGACTAGGCTTGCACCCAGTCCACAGTTCAATAGGAATAGAAGGGACTGACTTAGATGGAACCATGTTCAGTATATACGCTACCGTTTCCAGAACATATCCCCAGAATGAATCAGGTAAGTCAGAATAGCTCATCATTGACCTAACCATTTCCATAAGTGTCCTATTCTTTCTTTCTGCCACACCGTTCTGTTGGGGCGTACCGGGTGCAGTCAGCTGGGACTGAATCCCAACCTCTGATAGGTAGGTCCTAAACTCCCCAAAGAGGTACTCACCACCACGATCTGATCGTAATGTCTTGATACTATTACCTCGATGTTTCTCCACATCAGCCTTGAATTCTTTGAACATATCAAAACAATCAGACTTGCGACACATCAGGTAAATGTATCCATACCATGAATAATCATCAATGAAAATGACGAAGTATTCAAATCCACCTGTAGCCTGGATTGACATAGGACAACATAAATCAGAATGAATCAGTTCTAGCACATCCTTGGCCCTATACCCCATAGCCTTGAAAGGCCTCTTGGTCATCTTACCTTCCAAGCAAGACTCGCAGGTTGGGAAGTCTTCCACCACCAATGAACCCAAGGGCCCTTCGGCTATCAACCTTTGAATTCTACTAAGGTTAATATGACCAAGCCTAAGGTGCCAAAGATACATCTTGTTAGTGATATGAGAGAAGTGTCCTAAGGCAATCGCCTTATGATTGTAAACATTTATTTCAATAAATGATAACTCATAATTTGAGTATACATGCTTGTGTATTTGATTGGGATCTTAAACTCATCTACTGAATGTCCGCCATACAGTTCACAGCATAAGAGAATTTATGATGGGATCACAACTAGTGATTATCTCTAAATGTGCAAATGTGAAGTGTTGGAAATATCCTTAGTCGATGAATTGATAAATACAAACATTATCAGTTCTGTTGAGACTAGCATGGGTTATTCTCTATTCAGCTGATTCTCACTGGCTGGTGACATTGGGATGTCCAGAGATAAACATGGATGCTAGTTAAGGGAACTAGTTCATTGGAGTGACTAGCTGTAAGACTTCATACGGGAATCTACATGTAGATATGTCAATGAAGATCTTACTGCGGCTTAAGTGTGATGTTCCTTTGACTTGCGGTGTCCAAGTCATCTTGGTCATAGAGACTTATACTTTGACATCTTAAGCAAACATCTCCAAGGAGGTGTGGACCCAGGATGATCGGGTATAAGCCGAAGTGCCCGAAGATGTTTGAACAGCCTACAAAGGATTCACCACTCCTTGCGAGGAGATGTATACCCAGGCCTATCGTCGGATTGTTACTCAAAGCCTCTGGCCAGAGCATATCATGTTTAGAGTGAGAGTCTCTAAAATACATGAGAGTAATTAGAAATCCAAAGGACGAGTAAGACATTACTTGGGCTAGGTGTGACGTAGTCAACCTAGTGGGGACTGACACCATTGACCGTGTCCTGAACCAAGTGGGTATAAGGTGGTGAAGGGAATGGGGCACGATTCATTAGAGCTGCTGAAGGGTTTCAGAATAATTTCTTCTGAGGTCAAACCGTTGATCTTTCGATTAATTGGGGATCATGATGTACTACTAGGTGCCACTCATGATCGTTCTATAATTAGTTAATTATAGACGGCCAACATAAATCGAAAGCCTATTTAGTCACATGCACTACGAGTAATCTGAGGGATTTAAAACGAGTTGAAAATTGGATTTTCTGATCAAGAGAAATAAGTCGAATCTGAGTTAGTCAGAGGTGCAATGGAAGCTAAAATGGCTAAGTCTTTTGAAGGCTTTTTGGGCGAATTAAATGAGTTTAATTCACGGCGGTTCGGGTTGGTTTGGTCGGCCAAAGAGGGTGCCAAAACCCCTTTGGTGGCCGGCCACAATAAGAGGAGAAAACCAATTAATTTTGGTTTAATTAATAAGATAAATCCAGCGCGATTTATTTTATAAATTATGGATAAATAAATTTGTATAAAGAAATTTATATAAATAAATTTATAAAAATTTATTCTTTTATGAAAGATTAAAATAATCCATGAATTGGTTTATTTTAATTTTATAAAATTAATTATGAATTAATTTTTCCATAATAAGAAAGTTTATAAATTTCTTATAAAATTTATTCGATAATTTAAAGAGAAGAAGAATTTGTTTTATTATAAATTAGTTATAATAAAACTCGGTTTAAACGGAATAATTCATAAGAATTTATAGGATAAATTTCTTATGATAATTAATTAGTTTTATTATAAAGTTAGTCATAATAAAATTCATAAGAGAATTTATAGGATAAATTTCTTATGATAACTAATTTGTTTTATTATAAATTATTTATAATAAGACTAGGCTTAAACGGAATAAGCAATAAGAAAATTTATAAGATAAATTTCTTTTAACTAATTCCATTAATTCCGTTAATTCGGTTTAGAGGGAGACTTAGCAAAGGAGTTGCTACTATATAAAGGAACCAAAGGCTAGCCCTTAATCCTAATCAAGAGATTAATTATTCTCTCCCTCTCTCTCTTAATCTCTCCTCTCCTCCTTCTTCCTCTCTTCCCTTAGGGTCGACACCCACCCATTCTTGGATTCCTAGGGCCGGCGCCCACTTGGTGGCTTAGGGCCGGTGCAAACTCTATCCAAGGTGGTGGTTGCTAGCGGTGAGCATTGAAGAAGAAGGAGAACCCGAACACGAAGAAGAAAAAGCGGATAGCGACTCCTCTCTTCCCGGAATTCAATTCCGTTACTTCATTGGTTAGTTTTCCTAATTTTTCTCTTAATCTTCTAGTTGTGCCTTCCGAGAATCTAGTAGTTCTCGTCGGCACAAAACTCGTGACTTTGCGAAGTCATCCTGAAGAGAACTCGGTGTGGACACGAATAGAGGCGAAGCTTCCAAGGGACGCTACGGTTGGATCTCGTCCCTTTCTTCGAGTTACGCAAGGTATAAAAGTAAATTAGTTTACTTTTCCGCAAACTTTTATTTTATGATTATGTCGATACACTATAAGGTTGCATGCTAGATACGAAGTTAAAATAATTTAGGAAATTATTTTATGCAAATTCTTCCACTGCACGTAAAAATTTAAAATTTTACGAACTCGTATCCTCGTCGACATGCACCCGGTCCCAACAGTGGTATCAGAGCCGGTTAGTGTTCGACTTAATCATATAATTGTTTTGTGGAAAACTTTGTCATGATCTCAATTTCGGAAAAAATTTTCAATTATGGAAACTTTCAAATTATAATAAATTTTAGATTTAGGAATTTCAAAGTTTGGAAATCGTCATGAAATTTCTCAAACGTTTGAAATTTTCTAGTTTCTGAAATTTTATAATAATTGTGAAAACTTCCCATCTTTGGAAACTTTCAAATTTTGGAAAATTTTCTATTTTAGAAATTTTCCAATTTTGGAAATATGTAAGTTTCCTTTGTACCAGAAACTTACAATTATTCTGAAAATCAATTTTCGAAATCTCGCAATTTTGGGCACTTTCTTTTAAGAAAGTCTAGACAAATTCATGGACAGTTAATTGACAATTAAATTTGAATTGGTTTTTAAATTGACAACAAAATTCTTTATTTTGGATTAAGCCTCGGGGAGCCGTCCAATTTAAAGTTAGTTGTTGTAATTTAATTTCCCAATTTTTAATTGAAATTGTCATGTTTGATTTGGATTGAGCCTCGGGGAGCCGTCCAATTGGATTTACAACACATTACTTTTCTTTGGGTATCTGAGCCTCGGGGAGCCACCCTTAGAAAACAATTTGTTGTAATTAATTAAATCGATGAACAAAATATGTTTGAAGAGATGATGCTCTTACATATTGTTGTCTCCAAAATTAATTAGGAAAATGGTTTCCTATAGAGTTTTCTTAAATGAGATTTTCATGAAAATAATATGTAGTTGAATTAAGAGATTTGTCTCTTAATTTAATAAGATTTGATTTAGAGAAATCAAAGTCTTAAACATATTATTTCTGAAATTAATTATGACAATTTAGGAAATTGTTTCCCAAAACAATTCCTTTAATTAAGTATGAAATTGGAATTAGGAAATCCGGTTCCTAATTCAATTAATGAGACTTGATAACTTAAGTCACATACATACTTAATTAAGGAAATCGTTAGTCATGACATAATTCTATGTCATGAATGTGCTTAGAAAAGAAAGATGAGACCCAAAACCCCTTATAAAATATTAAGGCCAACACCTTCCATTAATATGGTTAGAATCGGAGTTTTGTTTCTCGTTTGGGTTGATGGACACATCCATGCCCGACTTGAACCTCAACATGATCAAACCATGGAATTAGTTTATGAATAATATAGTTAGAGTCAGAGGTCAATCATTAGTTTTGGTTGTTGGACACATCCAAGACTGACTAAGCGGTTGAATGAGCCCCAACCATATTAAAACTATTTCTTGATTAATGGGTCAGCCTTAAGCTTGGAGCATCGATTTGTTGTGCCACAGCCAAGGTCGATGTAAAGAGAGGTGCAGTTTGGTGCTATGTATAATGATACATACTTGTTAATGAGTTAACAACCCAATGTTTTATGCAAACATTCAATTAGTTGATAGCATAATGTGATAGTTACATATATGTGATGTGTAATCGGTATAATTACATACCTTCATAGCTAAGAAGAACTTGATGGCCACAGCCATGGTTGTTCTTATCTATGGTTGGAATCAACCTATTTGGAGATGTTCCTACGATCTCCCGAATTGATAATAAGGGTGACTCAATTCGTAAAATAAATAGGATTTAATTTATGTATGTTGATACATTCTTTAATAAATCTTCTCACATAATCTCAATTTGTATTTCTAGGTTAATCACTCGATCATGTCTTCTCTGAATTTGCGTTCCATCTTGGACACCAACAAATTAACTGGGCCTAACATCATGGACTGGCTTCGAAACCTGAGGATAGTCCTCAAGGCAGAGAAGATTGCTTATGTCTTGAAGATCTACTTCCCTCAAATCCTCCAGCAGATGCAACTCCAGACCAATTGGTGGCCTATCAGAAATATGTGACCGATTCTGAACTTACAAGTTGCATCATGCTAGCCTCTATGGTACCTGAGCTGCAAAAGCAGCATGAGCATATGGATGCTTATACCATCATCTTCCATCTTAATGAGTTATTTGAAGAGCAGGCGAGATCCGAAAGGTTCGAAGTCTCCAGACTCCTCTTCACAACTAAGATGTAAGAAGGCACTTCTGCCTCGCACTTTGTGCTAAAGATGTTGGGGTACATTGAGCGACTGAACACACTCGGTTTTGCAATGGATCATGAACTAAGTATTAACTTAATTCTGAGTTGTTTGCCCAAAAGTTATTCGCAATTTGTGATGAACTATCTGATGAACAAGCTGGAAACTACCATTCCTGAGTTAGTCAACCTGCTGAAGTCTGTAGAGCCTTCTGTAAAGCAGGAACAAAAGGCAGTTCTGTTAGTTGGTTCCTCGAAGAAAGGTTCTAAGAGGAAGGCCAAAGAACANGCCTTAAGCTTGGAGCATCGATTTGTTGTGCCACAGCCAAGGTCGATGTAAAGAGAGGTGCAGTTGGGTGCTATGTATAATGATACATACTTGTTAATGAGTTAACAACCCAATGTTTTATGCAAACATTCAATTAGTTGATAGCATAATGTGATAGTTACATATATGTGATGTGTAATCGGTATAATTACCTACCTTCATAGCTAAGAAGAACTTGATGGCCACAGCCATGGTTGTTCTTATCTATGGTTGGATATCAACCTATTTGGAGATGTTCTACGACCTCCCGAATTGATAATAAGGGTGACTCAATTTGTAAAATAAATAGGATTTAATTTATGTATGTTGATACATTCTTTAAATAAATCTTCTCACATAATCTCAATTTGTATTTCTAGGTTAATCACTCGATCATGTCTTCTCTGAATTTGCGTTCCATCTTGGACACCAACAAATTAACTGGGCCTAACTTCATGGACTGGCTTCGAAACCTGAGGATAGTCCTCAAGGCAGAGAAGATTGCTTATGTCCTTGAAGATCTACTTCCCTCAAATCCTCCAGCAGATGCAACTCCAGACCAATTGGTGGCCTATCAGAAACATGTGACCGATTCTGAACTTGCAAGTTGCATCATGCTAGCCTCTATGGTACCTGAGCTGCAAAAGCAGCATGAGCATATGGATGCTTATACCATCATCTTCCATCTTAATGAGTTGTTTGAAGAGCAGGCGAGATCCGAAAGGTTCGAAGTCTCCAGACTCCTCTTCACAACTAAGATGCAAGAAGGCACTTCTGCCTCGCAGTTTGTGCTAAAGATGTTGGGGTACATTGAGCGACTGAACACACTCGGTTTTGCAATGGATCATGAACTAAGTATTGACTTAATTCTGAGTTGTTTGCCCAAAAGTTATTCGCAATTTGTGATGAACTATCGGATGAACAAGCTGGAAACTACCATTCCTGAGTTAGTCAACCTGCTGAAGTCTGTAGAGCCTTCTGTAAAGCAGGAACAAAAGGCAGTTCTGTTAGTTGGTTCCTCGAAGAAAGGTTCTAAGAGGAAGGCCAAAGAACAGAATAAGGGAAAGAAGAAAAAGGCTAAAAAGACTGAAAAGAAACCAAAAGGCACTTGCCATCATTGTGGCAAGGAGGGTCACTGGCGAAGAAATTGCAAGGTTTATCTTGAGTCCTTGAAGAAGAAGGCATCCGATGCCCCGTCCTCTTCAGGTATCTTCGTTATTGAATGTCACTCTATTTCCTCAAATACCTGGGTACTTGATACTGGGTGTAGCTCACATATATGTAATGACATACAGGGGCTAAGGAATAGAAGAAGACTCGTCAAGGGAGAAGCAGATTTGCGAGTTGGAAATGGAGCAAGGATTGCTGCTGTTGCCATCGGAACATATTTGCTAAAGCTCCCGACTGGACGCATCTTAGAATTGGATAATTGTTATTTCGTTCCTTCGTTAATAAAGAACATTGTATCTATTTCATGTTTGAATGAAAAGGGTTATCATTTAACTTTTAGTAACAATTGTTGTTACATAACTTTAAATGGCGTTCTTTATGGGAATGGAACTTTGTGCAATGGCATCTACACGTTAGATTTATCCAGTGACGTTTTCAATATCGAAGTTAGCAACAAACGTGCTCGAATAGATAATCGAATAGACTCCTACACTTGGCATTGCCGTCTTGGCCATGTAAGTAAGAAACGCATGACCGAATTGCACCGATGTGGAATTTTGGAATCATTTGAACCCGATTCATTTGATACATGCGAATCGTGCTTAAAAGGCAAGATGACCAAATTACCCTTTACCGGAAAAGGTAATCTAGTGGGAGAATTGCTTGGTCTAATACATACTGATGTATGTGGACCAATGTCAACTCTTGCACAAGGAGGCTATAGCTACTTCATCACCTTTATCGATGATCACTCACGATTCGGGTACGTGTTCTTGATGAAACACAAATCTGAAGCCTTTGAGAAATTCAAAGAGTTCAGAAATGAAGTAGAGAAACAGCTTGGCAAAAGTATTAAAATACTTCGATCCGATCGGGGTGGTGAATACTTAAGTCAAGAGTTTCAAGATTATCTAAGGGACAATGGGATATTATCCCAATGGACTCCGCCATATACACCACAGCATAATGGTGTATCTGAGAGGCGAAACCGAACCTTGATGGACATGGTTAGGTCGATGATGAATCATGCAACTCTTCCAAAATCCTTTTGGGGTTATGCACTTAAGACAGCTGTTTATTTATTAAACAGAGTCCCGACCAAGGTAGTCTCTACTACTCCATATGAGATTTGGAATAGTAAGAAACCTCACTTAACTCACCTTAAGATATGGGGTTGTCCTGCTTATGTGAAGCGGGTTGTATCAGACAAATTGGATGCTAAGTCTGATAAATGTCTATTTATTGGATACCCTAAGGAAACGAAGGGTTACCAATTCTATCATCCCTTGGAACAAAAGGTGTTTGTTTCAAGGCATGCTGTATTTCTAGAAAAAGAATTTCTTTTACAAGAAAACAGTGGGAGTGGCATTGAACTTGATGAAGTTCAAGAAACTCCAATAGACATTACAGAGACACCGAGTCTAGGCCCACAACCGATAATTCATAATGATGAGCTATCAGTTGAACCTAAAACTACACCACCTCTTCGTAGGTCTGATAGGACACGCAACATTCCAGAGAGATACGGATTTCTCGTAAGTGAATCGAACGACGTGTTGCTCATTGGCGATGACGAACCTATCAGTTATGAAGATGTTCTGAAAAATTCAGAAAGGGACAAATGGCTTGAAGCCATGAAGTCGGAAATGGATTCCATGTACGAAAATCAAGTATGGGACTTGGTTAACCCACCTGAAGGGATTAAACCCATAGGGTGCAAGTGGGTTTTCAAGAAGAAAACCGACATGGAAGGTAATGTTGTTACCTTTAAGGCTAGATTAGTGGCAAAGGGATATCGTCAAAAACAAGGAATTGATTATGACGAAACCTATTTGCCAGTAGCTATGCTTAAATCCATTCGGATGCTCCTAGCCATAGTAGCTCATTATGATTATGAGATTTGGCAAATGGATGTGAAAACAGCTTTCCTTAATGGAAACCTGCTTGAGGACGTATACATGATACAGCCTGAAGGTTTCACATCGGTTGTTAAAACCAAGGTATGCAAGCTTCGACGATCCATATATGGACTGAAGCAAGCATCTAGGAGCTGGAACATCCGTTTTGATGAGACAATCAAAAAGTTTGATTTCTCACAAAATCCTGACGAACCTTGTGTGTACAAGAAGGTTAGTGGGAGTGCAGTCGTATTCCTAGTATTATATATCGACGACATCTTACTTATAGGAAATGATATTTCAGTCTTACAGACAGTTAAAATTTGGTTATCCAAAACTTTCTCCATGAAAGACCTGGGAGAAGCAACCTATATCCTTGGGATTAGAATCTATAGAGATAGATCAAAATGGTTGCTTGGTCTTTCGCAGTCTACATATATAGACCGAGTGCTAAAAAGGTTTAGCATGTCGGAATCCAAGAAAGGTTACCTTCCCATTAGGCATGGGATCAACCTTTCAAAGTCTATGTGTCCGCGCACAGAAGACGAGAGGATTTGCATGAATAAGATTCCCTATGCATCCGCGATAGGATCTATCATGTATGCTATGTTATGTACTAGGCCTGATGTATCGTATGCTTTGAGCGTCACAAGCAGATACCAGTCGGATCCAGGAATGGATCACTGGGCGGCTGTTAAGACAATCCTTAAGTACTTAAGAAGAACTAAGGATGTGTTCCTAATATATGGAGAAGGAGATATGGTAATACGTGGTTATACAGATGTCAGTTTCCAGACAGATAAGGATGACTCCAAATCGCAGTCTGGATACGTATTTACTTTGAATGGAGGCGTAGTAAGTTGGAAAAGTTCCAAACAAGACACCGTAGCGGATTCCACCACGGAAGCAGAATATATCGCAGCTTCGGAAGTAGCAAAGGAAGCAGTCTGGATCAAGAAGTTCGTCTCTGAACTTGGCGTGGTTCCAACCATTGATGATGCAGTGCCGGTTTACTGCGACAACAATGGAGCTATTGCACAAGCAAAGGAACCAAGGTCTAATCAGCGATCCAAACACGTGCTTCGCCGCTATCATCTGATCAGAGAGATTATAAGTAGGAATGACATACAAATTGAGAGAGTTCCCACTGAAAAGAATATAGCAGATCCTTTAACTAAGGCCTTGCCTCAAAGCAAGTTTGAGGGTCATGTTAGAGCCTGTGGTATTGGATACCGTAGCGATTAACATTAGGCCAAGTGGGAGTTTGTTAGTGATATGAGAGAAGTGTCCTAAGGCAATCGCCTTATGATTGTAAACATTTATTTCAATAAATGATAATTCACTATTTGAGTATACATGTTTGTGTATTTGATTGGGATCTTAAACTCATCTACTGAATGTCCGCCATACAGTTCACAGCATAAGAGAATTTGTGATGGGATCACAACTAGTGATTATCTCTAAATGTGCAAATGTGAAGTGTTGGAAATATCCCTAGTCGATGAATTGATAAATACGGACATTATCAGTTCTGTTGAGACTAGCATGGGTTATTCTCTATTCAGCTGATTCTCACTGGCTGGTGACATTGGGATGTCCGGAGATAAACATGGATGCTAGTTAAGGGAACTAGTTCATTGGAGTGACTAGCTGTAAGACTTCATATGGGAATCTACATGTAGATATGTCAATGAAGATTTTACTGCGGCTTAAGTGCGATGTTCCTTTTACTTGCGGTGTTCAAGTCGTCTTGGTCATAGAGACTTATACTTTGACATCTTAAGCAAGCATCTCCAAGGAGGTGTGGACCCAGGATGATCGGGTATAAGCCGAAGTGCCCGAAGATGTTTGAACAGCCTACAAAGGATTCACCACTCCTTGCGAGGAGATGTATACCCAGGCCTATCGTCGGATTGTTACTCAAAGCCTCTGGCCAGAGCATCTCATGTTTAGAGTGAGAGTCTCTAAAATACATGAGAGTAATTAGAAATCCAAAGGACGAGTAAGACATTACTTGGGCTAGGTGTGACGTAGTCAACCTAGTGGGGACTGACACCATTGACCGTGTCCTGAACCAAGTGGGTATAAGGTGGTGAAGGGAATGGGGCACGATTCATTAGAGCTGCTGAAGGGTTTCAGAATAATTTCTTCTGAGGTCAAACCGTTGATCTTTCGATTAATTGGGGATCATGATGTACTACTAGGTGCCACTCATGATCGTTCTATAATTAGTTAATTATAGACGGCCAACATAAATCGAAAGCCTATTTAGTCACACGCACTACGAGTAATCCGAGGGATTTAAAACGAGTTGAAAATTAGATTTTCCGATCAAGAGAAATAAGTCGAATCTGAGTTAGTCAGAGGCGCAATGGAAGCTAAAAATGGCTAAGTCTTTTGAAGGCTTTTTGGGCGAATTAAATGAGTTTAATTCATGGCGGTTCGGGTTGGTTTGGCCGGCCAAAGAGGGTGCCAAAACCCCCTTTGGTGGCCGGCCACAATAAGAGGAGAAAACCAATTAATTTTGGTTTAATTAATAAGATAAATCCAGCGCGATTTATTTTATAAATTATGGTTAAATAAATTTATATAAAGAAATTTATATAAATAAAGTTATAGAAATTTATTCTTTTATGGAAGATTAAAATAATCCATGAATTGGGTTTATTTTAATAAATCAATTATGAATTGATTTTTCCATAATAAGAAAGTTTATAAATTTCTTATAAAAATTTATTCTATAATTTAAAGAGAAGAGGAATTTGTTTTATTATAAATTAGTTATAATAAAACATGGTTTAAATGGAATAATTCATAAGAATTTATAGGATAAATTTCTTATGATAATTAATTAGTTTTATTATAAAGTTAGTTATAATAAAATTCATAAGAAAATTTATAGGATAAATTTCTTATGATAACTAATTTGTTTTATTATAAATTAGTTATAATAAGACTAGGCTTAAACGGAATAAGCAATAAGAAAATTTATAAGATAAATTTCTTATAACTAATTCCGTTAATTCCGTTAATTCGGTTTAGAGGGAGACTTAGCAAAGGAGTTGCTACTATATAAAGGAACCAAAGGCTAGCCCTTAATTCCAATCAAGAGATTAGTAACTTCCTCTCTCCCTCTCACTTATTCTCTTCTCCCTCTCCTTTCCCTTAGGGCCGGCGCCCTTCTTGGAGAATTAGGGCCGGCTCCCACCTTCCTTGCTAGGGCCGGCGCACCCCATCAACACCAAGCAAGGTTGCCGTGAGCTTCAAGAAGAAGGAGAAACGAAACAAGAAGAAGAAGAAGCGGATAGCGACTCCTCTCTTCCCGGAATTCGATTCCGTTTTCTTGGTGGTTAGTTTCCCTTTCCTCTCTTGATCTTTCTTGTTGTGCCTATAGAGAATCTAGTAGTTCTCGTCGGCACAAAACTCGTGACTTTGCGAAGTCATCCCGAAGAGAACTCGGCGTGGACGCGAATAGAGGCGGAGCTTCCAAGGGACGCTACGGTTGGATCTCGTCCCTTACTTCAAGTTACGCGAGCTACTTGGTAAATTAGTTTACTATTCCGCAAAGTTTTATTTTATGATTATGTCAACACACCATAAGATTGCATGCTAGATACGAAGTTAAAATAATTTAGGAAATTATTTTATGCAAATTCTTCCGCTGCACGTAAAAATTTAAAATTTTACGAACTCGTATCCTTGTCGACATGCACCCGGTCCCAACAACTCATGCTTGGACTAGGGTGCTAGGGCGATTAATTACTGAGTAATAGGACCTAACTCGCGAATTGGATTTTGTAACACCCGAAATTTTTTCTGCTTTTTCCCAACACAAAAAGAACTAAAAATTTCTTTTAAAGGGGCCAGAGCCAAGGCTCGAACCCGCAATCTCATACTTAACATGAGGTTGAGTTTCCATTAAGGGTGGTAAGCATCTCATTGAAAATGGAACTGATATTAGATAAGTAATAGTAGGCGTCCTTTATGGATGATGCTTCAACTTCCACTTAGTATATAAAGAAATAGAAAGAGGGGAAAACCAAAGGTTTTCCTTCTTCCTTCTTCCTTGCGAAAACAAGAGAAAGAACCCTAGGGTTTTCTTCTTTTCTTGAGCTCAAGAGCCGGATCGTGCGAGGGAAGTGAACGAGGAGCACCACGCTAGTCTGTACGTCGGTGTAGTAAGTTTAGAAGCATAAGGAGGTAAGTAGATCTCTCACCTACAGTAAAAGTAATTCTCGAATGAGTTTTAACCATGATTTCCAAGTCTTTTTCATGATGTGATCCTAGTATATCAAGACCAAGGTCTTGATTTGCCCAAACGCAAGGTTTGGGGATTTCGACACGCAAGGTGTTCGATAAAAGTTCTGAGTAAGACCAAGGCCTTACTAAGCCCTAGAACAAGCTCTAGGACTAGGAAATGAGATAAGAAATAAGACCAAGGTCTTGTTGTGACCTAAAACAAGTTTTGGGAACATAAGTGTTAAGTTATGCATTTTAAGCACAAGCATGATTACAAGTTTAAGTATATTACTTTTATTAAGTGGCATGTACCGGGCACAAGGCCCACGAGATCTACGCAAGCTAGTAAGACGCTCTATTAGGATTCGGTGGCTAGCTACCCCGAACCTATTAGGGATGCCCGTATTGGTACTATGCCGGGCCCAAATGAGGATGTTTATTATTTTGAAGTATAAGAAGTATAAAAGCATAAGTTTCAAGTTTTCCATAGTAAGTCTTTACTTCAAGCATGTTAAGCATTTTTCAGTTTAAGCAAAGTTTTCAAGTGCAAACATTTGTACAAGTGTATTTATAAGCCTATTCATGTTAAGCATAGCAAATTCAATTTATATGTTTAAAAGCAAGTATTTTTTACCAAGAGCATGTTTTATATCGATTGCATGTTTTGTGAGATAGGTATCTACTTACTAAGCTATTTTCTTATAGTTGCATCCTTTTACTACAGATAAAGGTAAAGAGAAGATGTAAGGCAAGGAGGCTAAAGGATGGATGATTCATGTCAATGCGGTAGAATCGTAGATTGAGAACCTTCGGGATGAGTTTCATTTGGTGTTTTAAATTCTAAACAATAGAACTTTATGAGTATTTTTGAGTTTATGTTAGAAGTTTACTTCTGCAAAGACTTTAAGTTTGAGTTGTTAATTTGGAGTTTGAAATGCATGCAAATGGAGTATGATTATGGTTCACATGATTGTGAGTCCTATAATTGTTGTGTAGATGAAGTAGAATGTAAATATATTACTTGATCGGTGTTTCTGAAACCTAAAAACTGCAGTTCCAGGCGTATCAGTCGACTGCTTTAGATAGCAGTCGATGTTTCAGATAGCAATCGACTGCTCTTAAGAAATCGAGGGAGATGAAACATTGGTCGAGTGATTCCCAAGTGCAATCGACTGCACCAATCGACTGATAACCCCATCAGTCGACTGATCCCCGACCAAATTTCGAACAGAAAGATCAGTGAACTGAATTGGCCTGGGAGTCGACTGCTACCAGTCAACTGCTCAAGGAGGCAGCGGACTGGTCTCGGCCCAGCAGTAAAGTTAATGTGACTTCCCTCTAAGGTCAATGTTAGTAAGAGAGGGTCGTTACAGGTTTGGTATCAGAGCAAGTTTCCGCCCTTCCGCCACACTGACATCAAGCATCAATCCGGCCTCCTACCAAATAAGAAAGTACATATTTTTAGTTTTTCATACATGTCTTTATTTGACTATTAGTCTTAACATATGTTATTAGGTGCATGATCAGTATATGCTATCTATTAGGAGTATGATGATAAGTAATGTCCTTATTCTCCTTATGATATCTAGTAAGAGAATGGCAATGGGACGTCCTAGAAGGGCCCAAAACGGGGAGCAAGCTCCTAGAGGGCTAGAGGCAACAGAGGTTGTACCACCACCAAATCTTTTAGAGATGGTGGCTCAGTTACAAAGACAAGTAGAAGAACAACAGCAGGTCATTGTCACCCTAATGGCTAACCAGCATACCACTCCTGTTACCCAGCCAGTGGCGAATGTTGTGGCACCAGTTGTGACCGTAGATCCATCAATCAAATCTGTAGTCCCGACAAGGGGGGTATGGCAAGAAGCGTACCTCATCCAGTGGCAGAAACTGAAACCAAAGAACTTCTTAGGCACAAGCGAACCATGGGATGCTCAAGCATGATTCAAAACATTGGAAAGCATAGTAGAACTACTGGACTGGGCAGAGGTTGAGAAGATCAAGTGCATCTCCTTCTACCTTACCGGAGATGCTAGAATATGGTGGGAGAGAGTCAAGGCCAAGAGAAATGTCAGCCAGATGGCATGGGTTGACTTCGAGACTGAGTTCTTTAAAGAATACTTTCACATACGAGTAACCAACAAGTAATAAAATGAATTCATAGAGTTCAGACCAGGAGAACTATCTGTGGATGAAGCAGTGAAGAAGTTCAACTGGCTAGCTCATCTGTGCCCAGAGCTTGTTGGCACTGAAAGAGAAAGAGTCAGGCTAATGTTGAAGATGTTAAGGCTTGAGATAGCTTTAAATGTGGTCAGCGATGTTAATAGGCCGCAGACCTCAGAAGAATTGATAAGTAGTGCTTTGATCACTGAGCACTACATAAACAGTATAAAGGTCACCAGAATGGAATAGAAGCAAGTAGCGATCTAGAAATCTCAGGGTAACCCGCAAAACTAGAAGGGGAACCCAAATAAGAGAAAGCAGGAGGATCAGAAGACTTTGGGAAGCAACAAAGGAAGCTCATCAAGCAAGTACCCCAAATATCCTCCTTGCCCAAAATGTGGGAAGATGCTGTTAGATCGTGACAAGCAAGCTAGAGGGGGGGTGAATAGCGTCTTTCGATTTTCTACCTATCACGTTAGCAAGCGCAAGAGGAAATACTAATAACAATAATAAAACAATGCTAACGCAAACCTATTTACGTGGTTCAGAGATGACGCTCCTACTCCACGGCAGTCCGTAAAGTGGACGATCCCTTGATCCTTCGGTGGATCACTCCTCGGATGCTCTCCGGCTGGCTCGTGTAGCTCCTTGTGGGTGGACAAACCTCGCCACAAACCCTGACACACTTCTGATCACCAAAGACTACTAATAAGCTTTAACCAAGCTCATTTCGTCAGAAGTTCTCAGCTAAACCCGAGCCTCTTTAAATAGGTCTCAAGGCTGAAACTCCCGCTACCAGTCGACTGCCCGAAGACCAGTCAACTGCCCCCACTAAAATTTGACTGTTGCAAGCCCCATCGTTCGAATTTTGGCTGCTACCAGTCGACTGCTCCCACAGCAGTCGACTGATCTTTCTGCCCCTTTTATCAGTCAACTGCCTGGGGCCCAATCGACTGCCACCTAGGTTTTTCCCTTCCTGAGTATAATTCTCTCAGCACTCGACCCTTAGGATTTCCCCGAGTACATTCCCTCAACACTCGACCCCTCACGACTCAGCTGACTCTTCACCAGCAGCCTCGACTGTTGCCTTTGCGCCCTCTTCATCTTTGGCTCCCGTCCCTCAGATGCGCACGCAAGCCCTCGGCTTGCCTCCATGCCATCCTTCACGCATGCCTCAAAGTCCACGCCCCACGGCTCATCGTCCCTGCTATCCATGGTCCCTCGGGTGCACACAAGTCCACGGCTTGCCTCCATGCCACCCTTCACCGTACCTGAAGTCGTCCAGCTAAGTCAATACCTACAAACTTGCACACTTACATACACATATCAAAACACAAGGGTAAGTCTAACTTAAACCCTTTGCCCAAACATTAAAACACATGGTCACTCCGGACCATAGATTGACCCAACAATCTCCTCCTTTTTTATGTTTGGCAATCCATTTAAGTTAGGAAAACAAATAGCAAAAACACAATGCTAGCAACCATTTGGACTTACGATGCTAAGGCTCCACCTTGGACTTACACTGCCAATGCATATGCAATGCAAACAATCATGGATCCTATCCCAAGGCATCCCCACACCTAAACTCCCCAAGTTATGATTTTTTACCAAAATGGGCTTTTTAAAACCTTCCCAAGGCTCCCCCTACATTGGACTTACAAAGGCTTTTTAAGAACCTCTCCAAGGTTCCCCTTACGCCATGAATGGAGCAATAATGGTCCCCCTTTACCTAAGCTTCCCCTAGACCTAGGATTTCTTGCAAAGGAGTGTTTGGTTTCCCACTTAAACCCAACACTTCTCCCCCTTTGTCATATATCAACAAGACTCCAACAACTTCCCCTTATTGGACTCTTTATCCCCTAAATGATTATAAACACAGTGTATTAACCCCCCCCCCCACACACACACAAGGTTCCACACTTGTTTCACATCATTTGGACACCTTACAATAGCTGAAACCCATTTTTCAGCCTTTACCAGTCGACCGGAACAGTTAACAGTCGACTAGCATGCTGAAAATCCATTTTTCAGCCTTCTGAACCTAATTTCAGAAATGCACCAGAAATTTCACAAGTCTCCAAAATTTTCCAAATTGTATGGAGAGGTTTATGGTACCCATACCTACTTGAAAAAAATACACTCAAAAATGTATCTATCATCATTCCCAAGATTGATATAAAACCCAAAACTAGCTAAAAAGTTCAATTGAACCTTGACCTAAAGTCCTAGTTTTGGTCTCCTCTTGATGTCTTTGCCCATACTAATCCACAATGCATCCCTAGCATTAATTTATATGACATTAATACATCAAAAACCAATTCTTATGCTTTATGACCCCAATGTCATATTTTCATGCATGAAACTCAAACCCATTGTACTAAATCTCAAAGAATTGAGACTCACGCCCGTCTCCAACTCTTTTGGCACACTCCATTGTCCATCTAGACCTCCGAGAGACACCTCCCGAGATCCATTTACCATGGATCCCAAAGACTCCTAGAGCTCCCCCTTGAGCTCTGAGCCCTAGCCACCTCCCTAGGTGACTCAACAAACACTAGACCACACCGGTGTACCCCCGGTGACTCTTAGCCCACAAACTTAACCTTCTTAATCTTAGACACCTTGTCTTTGGTTAAGTCCTTCCTTTTGCTTTTAAATGATACCCCCTTGTCATTTTTGGACTTTCCCTCCTTGCCATAATCATATGCTACCATTGTATATTTCTTTCCATTGGCATTGGAGACTTTAGATCGGTATCCCAATCCTGATCTATCATTGTTGGGTTTTAGACCACCCAACATCATATCTAAACCCTTAGATCTAACCGCAAATCTTCCTAGGGGTTTCTCCAATTTATCAAGTCTTGCCTCAAAGTTTGATTTTCCCTTTCTAGGCTTTTAACCCTAGAATCCACATGTCCATCTTGGACATTCAGGCCTACCCACCTTTCTGGGCATATGTCTCCCCTTCTTGGGATTTTTGCCTTGATTCTTAGGTCCAACAGTCTTAGATTTATCATGATGCATGACTTTCCTAGGGTTTTAATCTACCTTGTTAACCCTACTCCTATCATTATACCTAAATCCATGATTATGCACAAGCAAGCATCTTTCATTATTTCTAGCATACATAGATGAATTTGAACCATACTTAAATTTAGGAATTACCTCCCTTACCTTTGGAGCTCCCCCTTGATGTGAACTTCTCTTCTTTTCCTCCTTCTCCCATCTTCTCAAGTGCTCCATCTTCTTGAGCTCTACTTTTCTCGGACACTTGGTATGATAGTGCCCTAGCTCCCCACATGTAAAACATCTAATATGCTTTTTCTCCTTCTTTTCCCTACAACCCATATTAGTTTTAAAATAAATTGACCCGGGTTTAGGGTTTACATCCTTCTTACCTAGTGGGCACTTGTCCTTGTAGTGTCCCTTGTTATTGCACCCAAAGCACATTATGTGGTCTTTTGTCCTTGCTTTGGTGGAGGTAGGAGCTTCTACTTGCTCCGGTATTGATGAGGGTCTCTCCTCCCACTCAATTCTTGAAGTGGAGACCTCTTCTTATTCCCTTGATGAAGTAGATGATCTCTCACTCTCTTGTGCCCCTTCTCTTGATGAAATGGATGAATTTCTCTCTTCTTCTTGGACCATTGAGCTCACTTCTTTGGGCTCTTCCACTATTTGAGTTTGTATAGGATTTTTATGAAATGCTTCCATCTTGGTCCATAAGTCATGTGCATTTTTGTAATCTCCTACATCACTCAACACATCATTAGACAAAATACTCACTAATATTGAAATTACCTTTTCATTTGCCTTTGATTGACTTTGTTGCTCTTTAACCCAATATCTAGGTGGAAGCTTCTTTCCGTGCTTATCCTTTGGAACTTCGAAGGGTTCTTCTAGTACCATCAAGCACTCTCAATCCATCCCAAACCAAGTCTTTGTCCTTGTCCTCCAATAGTCAAAATCCTTGCGATCATAAGGAGGCGGGACATTGATGTCATCCCCCAATTTTTCTTCAACCGTCATCTTCTCTAGCTTGTGCTCTCTCGGTGGTTAGTCCGTAGATGAGCGACTTTCGCTCTGATACCACTTGTTAGATCGTGACAAGCAAGCTAGAGGGGGGTGAATAGCATCTTTCGATTTTCTACCTATCACGTTAGCAAGCGCAAGCGAAAATACTAATAACAATAATAAAACAATGCTAACGCAAACCTATTTATGTAGTTCGGAGATGATGCTCCTACTCTACGACAGCCCGTAAGGTGGACTATCCCTTGATCCTTCGATGGATCACTCTCTGGATGCCCTCCGGCTAGCTCGTGTAGCTCCGTGTGGGTGGAGAAACCTCGCCACAAACCCTGACACACTTCTGAGCACCAAAGACTACTAATGAGCTCTAACCAAGCTCATTTCGTCAGAAGTTCTCATCCAAATCCGAGCCCCTTTAAATAGGTCTCAAGGTTGAAACTCCCGCTACCAGTCGACTGCCCCCACTGAAATTCGACCGTTGCAAGCCCCAACGTTCGAATTCTAGCTGCTACCAGTCGACTGCTCCCACAGCTGTCGACTGATCTTTCTGCCCCTTTTATCAGTCGACTACCTGGGGCCCAGTCGACTGCCACCTAGGTTTTTCCCTTCCCGAGTACAATTCTCTCAGCACTCGACCCCTAGGATTTCCCCGAGTACATTCCCTCAGCACTCGACCCCTCACGACTCAACTGACTTTTCACCAGCAGCCTCGACTGTTGCCTTCGCGCCCTCTTCATCTTTGGCTCTTGCCCCTCAGATGCGCACGCAAGCCCTCGGCTTGCCTCCATGCCATCATTCACGCATGCCTCGAAGTCCGCACCCCTTGGCTTATCGTCCCTGCTATCCATGATCCCTCAGGTGCACACAAACCCACGGCTTGCCTCCATGCCACCCTTCACCGTACCTGAAGCCATCCAGCTAAGTCAATATGTGTAACCTGCAAACCTGCACACTTACATACACATATCAAAACACAAGGGTAAGCCTAACTTAAACCCTTTGGCCAAACATCAAAACACATCACTCCGGATCATAGATTGACCCAACAGATGCACCCAGGAGTATGTCGCCAAGGCATGAGCGGGTGCTATATCTGTGGAGTGGAAGGGCATATGGCCAAGGCTTGCCCTACCAAAGCAAACCCACCTCCACCACAGCTTATTCAGTATGGGGGAAAATCTGCACAGTTGCACCAGATGCAACCAACACTGGAGGGACCCTACATCAGTCAAGGGAGAGTGGAATCCTCACCAGGCCCAACCAACGCTAGGATTTTTGCCATCACCAAGGAAGAGGTGGCAAATTCTCCTACCATGGTCACATGTCGAATACTCATCTTATCTCATTATGCTAGTGTGTTAATCGATACTGGTGCAACGCATTCTTTTGTGTCTAAATCATTCTCCAAGAAGCTAGGGATTCCACCAGAAGGGCTAAGTAATGAGTTCCTAACGACCCTACCTTCGGGAGAGGTCATGGCATCTACCCAGTGGCTAAGAGCTGTGCCAATTCAGATTTCCAACCAAGAACTCTATGGTGATTTAGTAGTACTTGATATGAAGGATTACGATATCATCTTAGGGATGGATTTCTTGAGCAAGTATAGTGCATCTATTGAATGCTGCAAAAGAAGAGTAAAGTTCACACCCGAAGCGGAACTTCCATTTGAATTTGTCGGAGATCAAAAGAGAAAGACAAAAAGGTTTCTTTCTAACCTACAAGCTCACAAGATGTTAGATAATGGATGTTCTGGTTATTTATCGCACATAGTAGATGCAAGGCAAAGAGAAGGACTGAAGAAAGAAGAAGTGTGGGTAGTTTGTAACTATCTGGAGGTGTTTCCTGAGGAGTTACTAGGACTGCCTCCTAACCGAGAAATTGAGTTGGCTCCAGGGACCAACCCGATTTCAAAGGCCCCCTATTGCATAGCGCCAGCAGAATTGAAGGAGCTACAAGAACAATTACAGGAGCTGCTCGACAAGGGTTTCATCCGCCCTAGTCATTCACCCTGGGGAGCTCTTGTATTGTTCGTTAAGAAGAAGGATTGATCTATGCGAATGTGCATAGATTATCGAGCCCTGAACAAGGTGACTATTAAGAACAGATATCCTTTGCCAAGGATAGATGATTTATTTGATCAGTTGAAGGGGCAACCGTGTTCTCCAAGATAGATTTGCGGGCAGGTTATCATCAACTCAGAGTCAAGGAGAGTGGTGTGCCAAGAACTGCTTTCCGAACACGGTATAGACACTACGAGTTTGTGGTCATGCCCTTTGGAGTGACAAACGCCCCTGCGACATTCATGGATCTAATGAATTGAGTATTCAAGGAGTTTCTGGATAAGTTCGTCATAGTCTTCATTGATGATATCTTAGTTTATTCAAATTCTCAGGAAGAACATGATGAACATCTGAGGATAGTGTTGAAGACTCTACAGCAGCAGAAGTTATATGCCAAGTTTACAAAGTGTGAATTCTGGCTTAACTAAGTGGGTTCCCTAGGCCACATAATTTTCAAGGAAGGTATCATGGTAGACCTAGTAAAGATTGAAGCAGTGAGTAATTGGGGTCGACCAAATTATGCTATTGAGATCAGAAGCTTTTTGGGTTTAGCAGGATATTGTTAGTGATATGAGAGAAGTGTCCTAAGGCAATCGCCTTATGATTGTAAACATTTATTTTAATAAATGATAATTCACTATTTGAGTATACATGTTTGTGTATTTGATTGGGATCTTAAACTCATCTACTGAATGTTCGCAATACAATTCACAGCATAAGAGAATTTGTGATGGGATCACAACTAGTGATTATCTCTAAATGTGCAATTGTGAAGTATTGAAAATATCCCTAGTCGATGAATTGATAAAAACGGACACTATCAATTCTGTTGAGACTAGCATGGGTTATTCTCTATTCAGCTGATTCTCACTGGCTGGCGACATTGGGATGTCCGGAAATAAATATGGATGCTAGTTAAGGGAACTAGTTCATTGGAGTGACTAGCCATAAAACTTCACATGGTAGTCTATACATAGACATGTCAGTGAAGTTCTTATTGCAGCTTAAGTGCGATGTTCCTTTGACTTACGGTGTTCAAGTCATCTTGGTCATGGAGACATATACTTTAACATCTTAAGCAAGCATCTCCAAGGAGGTGTGGACCCAGGATGATTGGGTATAAGCTGAAGTGCCCGAAGATGTTTGAACAGCCTACAAAGGATTCACCACTCCTTGCGAGGAGATGTATACCCAGGCCTATCGTCGGATTGTTACTCAAAGCCTCTGGTCAGAGCATATCATGTTTAGAGTATGAGTCTCTTAAATACATGAGAGTAATTAGAAATCCAAAGAATGAGAAAGACACTACTTGGGCTAGGTGTGACATAGTCAGCCTAGTTGGGACTGACACACATAGACCGTGTCCTGAACCAAGTGGGTATAAGATGGTGAAGGGAATGAGGCACGATTCATTAGAGCTGCTGAAGGGTTTCAGAATTATTTCTGAGGTCAACCGTTGATCTTTCGATTAATTGGGGGTCATGATGTACTACTAGGTGCCACTCATGATCGTTCTATAATTGGTTGATTATAGACGGCCAACATAAATCGAAAGCCTATTTAGTCACACGCACTACGAGTAATCCGAGGGATTTAAAACGAGTTGAAAATTAGATTTTCCGATCAAGAGAAATATGTCGAATCTGAATTTATCAGAGGCGCAATGGAAGCTAAAAATGGCTAAGTCTTTTGAAGGCTTATTGGGCGAATTAAATGAGTTTAATTCGCGATGGGTTCGGCTCAGTTTGGCCGGCCAAAGAGGGTGTGCACCCTCTTGGTTTGGCCGGCCAATACAAAGGGGAGAAACCAATTTATTTGGTTTAATTAATAAAATAAATCTAGCGCGATTTATTTTATAAATTATGGATAAATAAATTTGTATAAAGAAATTTATAGAAATTTATTCCCTTTTTATGAAAATTAAAATGATCCATGAAATGGTTTATTTTAATTTTATAAAATCAATTATGAATTGATTTTTCCATAATAAGAAAATTTATAAATTTCTTATATAAATTTTATTCCATAATTAAAAGAGAGAAGTATTTGTTTTATTATAAAGTTAGTTATAATAAAACTTGGCTTAAACGAAATAATTAACAAGAGAATTTATAGGATAAATTTCTTATGAAAATTCCGTTAAGAGGGAGACTTGGCAAGGGAGAGGTTACTATATAAAGGAACCAAGGCTAGCCTTGAATTCCAATCAATAGAGTAATTAAGAGATTAATTCTCTCCCTCTCTCTCTCTTATTCTCTTCCTCTCCTTCTCCTTCCCTCCTAGGGCCGGCGCCCCTTGTTCATCCTAGGGCCGGCGCCCCTAGTCCAACCAAGGGCCGGCGCACCCTCACCCTTCCAAGGGTTGGCGTGAGCAACCATCACCAAGAAGGAGCCAAACAAGAAGAAGAAGAAGCGGATCGCAACTCCTCTCTTCCCGGAATTTTGATTCCGTTTCTTGTTGGTTAGTTTCCATTCTTTTCTCTTGTTGTTCTAGTTGTGCCTTTAGAGAATCTAGTAGTTCTCGTCGGCACAAAACTCGTGGCTTTGCGAAGTCATCCCGAAGAGAACTCGGCGTGGACGCGAATAGAGGCGAAGCTTCCAAGGGACGCAACGGTTGGATCTCGTCCCTTACTTCGAGTTACGCGAGGTACTTAGTAAATTAGTTTACTTTTCCACAAAATTTTAATTTATGATTATGTCCACACATCATAAGGTTGCATGCTAGATACGTGGTTAAAAATAATTTGAGAAATTATTTATGCTAATTCTTCCGCTGCACGTAAATATTTTAAAATTTATGAACCTGTATCCTTGTCAACATGCACCTGGTCCCAACAGATATTACAGAAGATTCGTGGAGGACTTTCCAAAGATAGCTTCTCCACTAACAGTCCTTACCAGAAAGAATAAGAACTATGAGTGGACTGAAGATTGTGAGCAAAGTTTTATTGAGTTGAAGAAAAGATTGACAAGTGCTCCCATTCTTATAGTTCCAAAAAGTGATAGAACCTTTGATATATACAGTGATGCATCAAAGATGGGACTTGGAGCTGTACTCATGCAAGAAGCCAAGGTCATTACTTATGCCTTCAGGCAACTCAAGGATTATGAAAAGAATTACCCTACTCATGACCTTGAGTTAGCCGCAGTAGTCTTCGCCCTCAAAATGTGGAGACATTATCTGTACAGAGTCTAGTGCAAGATTTACACAGATCACCAGAGTCTGAGATATTTCTTCACTCAAAAGGACCTGAATATGAGACAATGAAGGTGGTTGGAGTTAGTCAAAGATTATGACTGTGAAATCCTCTACCACCTTTGTAAAGCAAATAGAGTGGTTGATGGATTGAGTAGAAAGACTTGTGCAACTTTGATGTCCCTGTCATCATTGTCACCACCATTGCAGAAGGAGATCATAGATTATGGAGTTGAGATTATAGATGGGCAACTATCAGTATTGACATTAGAGTCAACTCTGCTTGAGGATATATAGAAAAAGCAAAATCAAGATTCTGATATTCAAAGAATCAAGCAAGAGATGCAGGAAGGAGAAAGTAAAGAATTTAGAATATCTGATAGTGGGATACTCTATTATGGTGACCGTCTATGTGTCCCCAACAGTGAAGAGCTAAGGAAGATGATTCTTGAAGAAGCCCATAGTACTCCCTATTCTATGCACCCAGGTTCTACCAAAATATATTAGGATTTGAAAAGAAGATTTTGGTGGTCTAGAATGAAAAGTGATGTAGCTAGGTATGTCAGTACCTGTCTGACATGCCAAAGAGTGAAAGCAGAACACCAGTGACCCGGAGGAGTCCTACAGCCCATACAGATTTCAGAGTGAAAATGGGAAGATATAGCCATGGATGTCATTGTTGGTCTACCAAAGACAACAAATGTCTATGATGCTATCTGGGTAATTGTAGACCGATTGACCAAGTCTGCCCATTTCTTGGCAATCAAAGTGTCTTACTCAATAGAAAGACTAGCCCAGTTATTTGTTCAGGAAGTGATCCGACTGCACGGAGTTCCGAAGACCATTATCTCCGATATAGATGGCCATTTCACTTCGCATTTTTGGGAGTGTGTGCATACAGCACTTGGCACCAAACTGAAGTTTAGCACAGCGTTCCATCCTCAGACTGATGGGCAGACAGAAAGAGTGAATCAAGTTTTAGAAGATATGCTCAGAGCTTGAGCATTAGATTTCAAGGACAGTTGGTGCAAGTACTTATGTTTAGCTGAGTTCGCCTACAATAACAGTTACCAAGCTACTATTGGTATAACGCCTTATGAAGCTTTTTATAGTAGAACGTGAAAATCTCCTATCTGTTGGTATGAAAGTAGTGAGAAGAAAGAAATGGGATATCAGCTGATCTTATTGAGGATACCATAGAAGCTATAAAGAGCATCCACTAAAGAATAGAAACCGCTCAGAGTTGGCAGAAGAGTTATGTCGACGTGCGGCGTAGACCGCTAGAATTCGAGTTTGGAGATACGGGTTTCCTCAAAGTACCTCCCATGAAAGGTGTGATGAGATTCGGGAAGAAAGGCAAGCTAAGTCCTCGTTACATAGGACCCTACCTAGTAACGAAAAGAGTTGCCAAGGTGGCTTATGAGTTAGAGCTACCACCAGAGATGTCAGATATTCACAATGTATTCCATGTCTCAATGCTGAGAAACATATCCCTGATGCCAACCAAGTGATTGAGCCACAAATGGTACAAGTTCAAGAAGATCTTAGTTATGAAAGTCGACCTATTCAGATAATAAATCAAGCAGTCAAGAAACTGAGGAACAAAGAGTTACTCCTAGTAAAGGTTTTATGGCTATATCAGAATTATACGAAGAGGTAACTTGGGAAACAAAAGATAGCATGAGGCAGAAGTACCCGAAACTATTTTAAGTTCGAGGACGAACTTTTTATAAGGTAGGGAGGATTGTAACACCCGAAATTTTTTCTGCATTTTTTCAGAAATTTTTCCAAAATAAAAAAGAACTAAAAATTACTTTTAAAGGGGTCGGACCCAAGGCTCAAACTCGCGACTTCATACTTAGCATGAGGTTGAGTTACCATTAGGGGTGGTAAGCATCTCACTAAAAAATGGAATCGATATTAGATAAGTAATAGTAGGCGTCCTTTATGGATAATGCTTCAACTTCCACTTAGTATATAAAGAAATAGAAAGAGGGGAAAACCAAAGATTTTCCTTCTTCCTTCTTCCTTGCGAAAATAAGAGAAAGAACCCTAGGGTTTTCTTCTTTTCTTGCGCCCAAGAGCTGGATCGCGCGAGGGAAGTGAACGAGGAGCACCACGCTAGTATGTACATCGGTGTAGTAAGTTTAGAAGCGTAAGGAGGTAAGTAGATCTCTCACCTGCAGTAAAAGTAGTTCTCGAATGAGTTTTAACCATGATTTCCAAGTCTTTTTCATGATGTGATCCTAGATCCTAGTATAGCAAGACCAAGATTTTGATTTGCCCAAACGCAAGGTTTGGGGATTTCGGCACGCAAGGTGTTCGATAAAAGTTCTGAGTAAAACTAAGGTCTTACTAAGCCCTAGAACAAGCTCTAGGACTAAGAAATGAGATAAGAAACAAGACCAAGGTCTTGTTGTGACCTAAAATAAGTTTTGGGAACATAAGTGTTAAGTTATGCATTTTAAGCACAAGCATAATTACAAGTTTAAGTATATTACTTTTATTAAGTGGCATGTATCGGGTACAAGGCCCATGAGATCTAGGCAAGTTAGTAAGACGCTCTATTAGGATTCGATGGCTAGCTACCCCAAACCTATTAGGGATGCGCGCATTGGTAATATGTCGGGCCCACATGAGGATGTTTATTATTTTGATGTATAAGAAGTATAAAAGCATAAGTTTCAAGTTTTCCATAGTAAGTCTTTACTTCAAGCATGTTAAGCATTTTTCAGTTTAAGCAAAGTTTTCAAGTGCAAACATTTGTACAAGTGTATTTATAAGCCTATTCATGTTAAGCATAGCAAATTCAATTTATATGTTTAAAAGCAAGCATTTTTTACCAAGAGCATGTTTTATATCGATTGCATGTTTTGTGATATAGGTATCTACTTACTAAGCTATTTTCTTATAGTTGCATCCTTTTACTACAGATAAAGATAAAGAGAAGATGTAAGGCAAGGAGGCTAAAGGATGGCTGATTCATGTCAGTGCGGTAGAACCGTAGATTGAGATCCTTCGGGATGAGTTTCGTTTGGTGTTTTAAATTCTAAACAATAAAACTTTATGAGTATTTTTGAGTTTATGTTAGTAGTTTACTTCCGCAAAGACTTTAAGTTTGAGTAGTTAATTTGGAGTTTGAAATGCATGCAAATGGAGTATGATTATGGTTCATATGATTGTGAGTCCTATAATTGTTGTGTAGATGAAGTAGAATGTAAATATATTACTTGATCGGTGTTTCTGGAACCTGGAAACTGCAGTTCCATGCATATCAGTTGACTGCTTCAGATAGAAGTCGACTGCTCTCAAGAAATCGAGGGAACAGAAACATTGGTTGAGTGATTCCCATGTGCAGTCAACTGCACCAGTCGACTGATAACCCCATCAGTCGACTGATCCCTGACCAAATTTCAAACAAAAATATCAGTCAACTGAATTGGCCTGGTAGTCGACAGCCACCAGTCGAATGCTCAAGGAGGTAGTCGACTGGTCCCGGCCCTGCAGTAAAGTTAATGTGACTTCCCTCTAAGGTCAAGGTTAGTAAGAGAGGGTCGTTACAGATTTAAACCCAATTCCAGATCATTTTAGAACAAATTTCTATTTTCCAAGAATCATATCAAGATTCTTGGAACACAGGGTAAATTGTTCCAAATTTGCTTTGAGTTCTTTGACTTGAGCTTTTAGGGAGGAATTCTGTTCCTCAAGTCTTTGTACTTGAGTTGAGGTTTCTCCCTAAACTTACTCAGTCAAAGAACTCGAGCTGGTCTCTTCCTTAAGGAGTTTTACCTCCTCTCGGAAAGACCTGACCCAGTCATTAGACTTAACCAGTTTGCGAGATATGTAGGAAATTAACTCGTAAATATCCGGTTCGAAAAAACCCGTTACCTTAAGTCGACCCGTTTCTGACAGTGAGACGTTTTCGTGCTCCATTTCTTCATCCGATTCAGAGTCGATGTCGATCTCATCTTTAGCCATTAAGACCAGGAGGTTGGAGTGCGTTGATTCATCCTCGTCCGATTCTGAAGATGACTCATCCCAAGTTGCCTGCAACGCCTTCTTCCTTCCTTGCTTCTTTGTCTCCTTCGTGTTTGGGCACTCAGACTTAAAGTGCCCCTTCTTTCCACACCCATAACAAGTGAGGTCAGCCTTGTTATTTGATTATGTCGGATCATCCTTTAGCCGTCCCATTATCTTCTTCTTTTAGGCCTTCCGAGCTCTGAACTATTTTCGGACGACGTTCACATGCTCCACCAACTCTTCTTCGGATTCTGAGTCAGAATCTGGTTCCGGTTGTGGTGTCTTCTTCTTAATTTTTCCTGCAATCAAAGTCACACCTTTCTCTACAAGTGAACCGTTAATCTGCTCATGTAACTCAAATTCAGAAAATAACTCATCTAATTTTATTTTTGAAAGGTCCTTAGAAACTTTGTAGGCATCAACCATAGATGCCCACAGCGAGTTTCTAGAAAATGAATTTAATGTATACCTGATTAGATCTCTATTCTCAATCGTGTGCCTGATGATGTGGAGTCCGTTCATAATTTTTTGAATCCGGGCGTGTAGTTGGGAAGACGTTTCTCCGTCCTGCATTTTTATATTATAAAGTTTATCCAATAAAAGATCGCGACAACTCACGTTAGTGTCGGAGGTTCCTTAGTGGAGTTCTATGAGTTTATTCCAATGTTCTTTGGTGCTATTAAAGGGACCGACGCGGTTAAGTTCCTCCTTTGTAAGCCCGCATTGGAGGGTCTGTGTCGCCTTTGCGTCAGCTTCGATTCTCTTTTTGGCGGTGACATCCCATTTGTCGTAGCTCAGTACCACCCCTTGCTCGTCTCTTGGAAGATCGAATCCAGTTTGGATTATTATCCATATGTCCATCTGAGTTTTCAAGTGAACTTCCATCCGGCTTTCCAATACCCGAAGTCTTTCCCAGAGAAGAGGGGGGTGAGCAGTACTATAGCCCTCTTGCAATGCCATAAGGATAGTAGAGAGAATTTCGAACTTGTAATAACAAAAATAATAGAATGTGCCAAGACATTTGTCATAGATTATCAGTGTGGGAAAAAATGCAACTAAAGAGAACTTCAAAAAGCAAGCAAAATTACCCAAAAAAAAAAGAACTATGAAAAATCTGAAAAGTGCTCAAGTGGTGATTTCACCAAAATTGACCAACCCCTGCTCTGATACCAATTATAGGATCAAGATTGAGCGATAGAGGGGGTGAATATCGCTTCGCAAAAACTTCGTCGGATCTTCGTTGATTGTTTGCTTAATATCAGAGTTATTAGTAGCAGCGGAATAATAAAAGTAAAAACGAACACAACAAGAACACACGAGATTTACTTGGTTCCCAACCCCCCAAGGTCAGTACGTCCAAGGCTTAATTACGGGTAGCGCCCGCCCACTAGTGGTCTCCTTTCCGAAATTTTTGGAGATGGAGAAACCAGTCTTACAATTGAGAGTACAATCAAAATAATGATAAAGAATTTCAAGATATAACTAAATGCAAACCAAAACAGAAGACGATAATTTCGACCGATCTGGAACTCCGAAGCATCGCACACTTCCTCCTGGAGCCTCCTTGGTCGCAGAGCTTTCTCTTAGCATTTTTCCATTGCATAGAATGAGTAAGTGGATGTGTAAGTTCATGTTCTGAACTGCTACACTCGACCCCCCCCCCCTTTATAGTACTTACTCAGGTGCCTGAATGACCATTCAGGCGCCCCCGTCGTAGCGGATCGGCGGAAACTCTATCTGCTGCCCGGTCAAATTCTATCCTGGTCAGGGACTCAGGCGCCTGAGTGCTGACGTGGATCCTTCACTCAGTACTTGCCACGTTAGTTTGACCGTTGCGCCAGCTCAGCTGCCATCTGCCTGCTTTCAGGCGCTTGAGTCCCATTCAAGAGCCCAGTCAAGCTGCTTTATCCTTTTCAGCTGCAACATGGGTTAGTTTCATACATCTTATATATAATGAAAATATGTATGAATTACAGCCAGTGCTGTCTTGATCCTGACTTTTAGGCTTCATCTGAAACCCTAGGTCAGATTGACGCCTATTGTTGCCTCACCGGGGAACGCATCCTCACGTACTCCTTTCAGGATAATTTACCTGTTGTCACCCGGAACCTCTGGTTGGACTTTTGCTCGGACTTCAAGAATCTGAAACTCAACGACGTTCAACCTCCACTCGTCTCGACTCCTATCCGCGATCCCTACTTGGCAAAGTCTTTTGCTCGATCCCCCGGACTAAGTCTTCATGCTCGGCTTCACTCGCTTCATTGCCCAATCCCCAACCAGGACTTCGTGCTCAACCCTATAGGACAAGACTTCTTGCCTAACTTACCTAGGACTTTCCTACAATCTCCACAAATCCATTAGTACAAAATACAAGTTTAACTTGTACTCTTTGCCACTTATCAAAACAATGTTCGATCTGATGCTTCCGGCACCAACACTTATAAGTTATTTTAGAAGCTTATAAGTTGTTAGGTTTTATTTTAAAAAAAAAGTTATTAAAATGTTTGGATGAACTATTTTAAATAACTTAAAGAAATTGATATGTTTGATATTATAAGATCTTTTTATTAATGAAATTATCAAAAAGGTATAATACATATAATTTTTATTAAAGGTATAAAATAATACTGAAACTTGACAAAAATATAATTCGATCGCTATGTCAAGAATCATGGTCTTTTTTTCACAACTACGATTGGAAAATAAAGATATAGAATGAAATTAGACCCAAAAAATCAAATTCTAATCAAGTTGGAGAATTTGTGCATCGGGGAGAGAAGAAAGGAAAGAAAGTGTCAGAGACTTCATGCGCTGGGAAAAAATGATGACAGAGTGTGCCGAGAAAAGTAACCGACATAGAGAGAGTTGTTAGATTTGTAAAAATTTGTAGGGGATAAAATAGGGATTAATAAAACTATATAAATATATTTTAGAGAAGAAAATTATTAAAATAAGATTTTTTTTTAAAAAAATATGGTCTAACTTACTTTTTAAAAATAGCTTATAAGCTGTCAATCAACTTATTTTAATAGTTTATAAGTGATTTATAAAAAAATTTACCAAATAGATTTGAAGAGCTTATAAGATCCAAAATAATTTATAGGCTATTTTGTAGAGCTTATAAGCTTAGCTAAGCACCCTCCAAGTTTACATGGTTGAGCTTATTTCTATAAGGTGAGCTTACACTTGATTAACACACACCAATTAATTATCGTTAAGGAAGCTAAATCTCAATTAAGTAATCTAATACTTTATGCACGTAGGGGAGTTTGAATTATTTGATGTGGATTCAATGTATAGATCCGTTAACCTTTTTCATTAACATTAATGAATTATTAATGATGTATTAATTTTATTCGGAAAGTCTCTCTAAAATGAGTTTGGTATATAAGGGAAGAAGCTTTTCAATTAAGCCATCATCTTGAATCTTGCATTCAAGGGAACTTCTTTTTCCTCTTATCTTCCCCATTGAAAAGTATGATAGATTGTTGTACATTCTAATAGATCATAGAAATTCCAATAATAAATAAGATATATGCATGACTAATATGATATATTCAGATTAAACTATTTATTTGTAATTATTTTTTATTTCTATTCAAGGTGGTCATTTTATGGATCATGATAAATAGATTTTTTTTTTATGCATGATTGATTAAGTTTCAGGAATTATTTTTAATTTTTTCTCAAAATCTTTTAGTTTTTTTAAAAAATAGGCCATTTGATTATGTGCAGTTGGCTTGCACTAAACCTTCATTTTTTTTTTTTACAAAATGTCACGTAGCAAAATTTCAAACTAGGGATTTAATTTCTATTTTTTAAAATCAAATAATTTATAAATATCAAAAGATATATTTTATCACCTTCGTTTTTTTCATGTCCAATATATATATATATATATATATATATATATATAATTAAAAGGAAATGATTTAAAAAGTGAATTTGGGAGAGTAAAAATTATAATGAATGATGTGTAGTTAATGTGTACATGTTCGATCGTCGATCGGACACCACCGGCGGCCTCTGATTGCCGTCCCGAATCAAACTATACCTTGAGAGGACGGTGAACTCGTCAGGATCACCGGCAACAGTGAACCCATCGAAATCGACGGTCAATGATGCAAGATCGCAATTGTGGCGATCCCCGACGGGTTCACCGTGCCCCCGAGGGTATAGTTTGGTTCGGGGCGACGGCCGAAGGCCGCCGGTAGTGTCCGATCGACGATCGGACGTCGGACGTACCGTCGATTGACGATCAAAATTTTCACTGAAACATTCATTTTTATTGAACATATCATTACTCATAATTAAAGCTACTTGTTAATCTTTATGGCCTTTTAGTGACCACAGCCCAATTACTAAAAATGACCCAGAGCAATGAATGAAAGATTAAGTGCGCCCTAAATTGGACGGCCATGATTATCTTCTGCATTTTATAAAAGTCTCGCATCGTCACCTTCTCTGCTTGTTCTGTGCATTTGTTCGAACGCTTGGCGGGGGCCGTCTCAGGGCAAGGTATCTCCGTTTCCTTCTCTTCTCTTTCCTCTGATGTTGGCGAAGCAAAACTTACAATTTTGTTGATCTTTTCTTCTCTTGTTGATGGTTCTTGTGATTTAGTTTCTAACGCATTCATGCTGCTTGAGCTTATCCCTATTCTGTCTTTTTGGCTGTAAAGGTTTTCCATTTAGTAACAATTTTGTAAAGTTAGTTGTTTGATTTGCCTGCGGAATTTCATTGTTGAATGACGCCGATTGCAAGGTATACATCCCTCGTCTTTTTAAGTTGAGGAATTTTGTTTACTAAACTTGATGAGGAAACAAGGATGCTTGCGCCTACATGCGATTCAGGTTAAACAAAACCTCTTCTGGGGCAGAAGAGATTTTAAGGATTCTTTTTTTTTTCCTTTTAACATCTGAAATATTTTTTATTCTGAGGATTGTGTATGTTCTGCTAATTTTGATCTTAACTATTGGCTGCAACACATTTACTTGGTAAACTCGTCCATCTAGACCAGTTAGCTTGAATAAGTATTCACATCAAGTTATATTTTTTCCCACGTTAGTGGTATTTTTTTTTTTATTTTGATGACTCACTATTCGAATGATTATCTACATCACTCATTGTTTCGAAAGTTCATATTAGCTTATTAAAGCTAATTGTTTACGCCTTATATTTTGAAGCTAACCTCTGCTCTATCAGTTTTGAGCAGTTGTAGTTTTAATACCTGCCATATAAGGTTTTTTTTAATATCTATTTTATCCTTTTAAAAAATGCTTATCCTGATTATCTGGTCAAGTTCAATGGTTCATGGATGTTTATAGGTCATTTTTGTGAAAGTCGTTTCATTTTCTCTGAGTATGTCAATGATTGAAAAAACGAGTTAATAACCAAATAAATTAAACATTTAGCTTCTTATTACTTGTTATGTATTTACATTTGTGATTTAAATTATTACTAGATAAATTGTCATTTATGTATAACCTGCTCAGTTGGGAAGATTCCCAAGTAATTTAAGCCAGTGACTAAGACCAATGAAGTTAGTAGGTTGGACCAAACTAGAATATAATCAATCGAGTCAATTGCACATTGTGTCCTCAAAATGAGCATTATCAGTGAAAATCAGCCAATCGATCAAGTATCATAAAATATAATGCTCCTGCTTGGCTAGTGACCTCCGTAGGGAAGTGTCACTCTAGTTGAAGGCACATTTTCTAAAGCTGATTGGTTACCATGAGTAGTGACTGCCATCATCCGTCGGTATTTGAAGAATCGCTTGTAACAATATTGTTGCTCAGATGGGGATCAGAAGGCCTTACTTTATTGGCTCAATTGTGAGCTGTGGGGCTTTCAGATGCCCTTCACTCTCTTGCTCTTACACTCAACTTTTGCATCTCCCTATGTTCACCTGTTCGGTTTTAATTACAATTGTTGATCCTTGTTATTTGTGTTACATTGTCTATCTATTTTCCTGGTTAAATTTAGTCTCTCTGAAGAATCAGAGATTTTATTTATTTTCAGTCATCCGTGAGTCATATGATATAAATCATTTGTTGTATAATATTGCAGTGCAAATGGCTACTATCCCTGAACCGCTCATCTGGGAGATCGTGAAGAAGAACAATTCTTTTCTTGTTAAGCAGTATGGCAGTGGCACTAACAAGGTGGTGTTCAGTAGAGAGCCTAATAATCTATACAACCTCCATTCCTACAAGCACTCAGGTAAGTATGTAGCTTTGCCATTTGAAATGCTTTTGGAACCATATTTGGTTTTGATTGTTTGGTGCATTTTTTTCTTGAGCCAGTATCGTGATTGAAAATTCACAGGCTTAGCAAACAAGAAGACAGTAACCATTCTACCAGGAGAGAAGGACCTCAATGTTGTCCTTGCCACTACTAAGACAAAGAAACAGAACAAACCTGCAAGCTTGTACAACAGAACAGAACTGAAAAAGGAATTCTTCAAGATGGCTAAAATCGTCAAGAGTCAGGTATCAACTCTAATAAAATTTGGCATAGCTACATGTTATTTCGGTAATTGTTCTGATCATTGCTTTGTGTATATCCAGCCACATTTTTCTATTGCATTTAATTCTGTATCGTCAGCATATATTTATACTAATTCCTGTAGTTTGTTAAATTTGTATTATATGCTATGCTGGTCGAAAGGTTACCTATCAGCTTTAATGCTTGTCAATGTTCTAATTTTTCAATCTCTGTTTGCTTTCTAACCAGTAGGTACATGATTATTCTTCAAGCTGTATATTGTTCATCCTCACAGTTAACAAGGGAACAAATTTTTGCCTTTTTTGTTATTAATGCATGAGAATTTATTATTTTGATGCTGTATGCCTAGGCTAAATGTCCTATTAAGTGAGATTATGTTATCACATCTGATGATTTACCAAAATATCATTTGAATTGTCTTTCTATTATGCAATTGTCTGTTTAGATATTTTCAGTAAAAAATTACATAATAGAAAGACAATTCAAATTGATAGTTTTCACTGTCTTATATCTAGGAATAGTTTGTTTACATTGTACTATTAAGTTGTGTTTTCCATTTTATTTAACAAATCGAATTTACTTATTTTGCTTGGAGAACATATCCGTACCATTAGTTCCGCTGTGCTACAAAGTACAAAGTGGGTTATGCTTATTTTGTTAAGATTTAATGATTTTTTTTAGTTTGTATCTGTTGGTGTTAACAATGGGTCGATGACTGTCATTTCATTATTATGCATTTAAATTATGTATTTATTTTTCTTTGCTTTTGCTGTTGTTTGAAAATGTTGCTATGATGAGCTGCTAACAAGTAACAGCTGAGAGAACTCTCAGCTGATTGGTCTCCAATGAAATTTGCTTGTTACGCTTGGCTTCTGAGCTTAGTTTTGCTCTGCAATTCCTTTCAGAATGTTTTTTTTATTGTTTTTAAATCTCATCTCATTGTCCGGCATTTTATTTATTTAGTTATGCATTTTTCGAGCTGTTAGCATGTAAACTCCTGTGCTTATCTTTACTCAAATTCCTCTTATTTTTAAATCCCTTTGGCAGCCTAAGTTATTGTTCCATCACTCTTTTTTGTGCTTCTGCATTGAACTTATGCTCATCCATACACTCTTCTGCATTGGACCTATTCATTAAACATGACAACGTTGTTTCTCTGAATGATCCTTTCTGAATGCAATTGCACTTTCCTTCTGTGCAGATTACAGATAATTACTACAGACCTGATCTAACCAAAGCAGCTCTTGCACGCCTTAGCGTGGTTCATCGCAGCCTTAAGGTTGCCAAGTTTGGTGTAAAAAAGAGACAAGCTGTAAAAGCCAAGAACTAGGTTAATTAGGCTCCGGAAGGTGGCTGATTGTCATTTAGTTTTAAGTGAACCATTTGTAGCCTGGGAAGATGAGTGCTCAGTTTAGTGTCAATTTTCAGTGTTTGATTCTACATTCTGTTTTTAATGCAGTAATGAATTTCATACTTTTATTTATATCAAATGAACTTGGGTCAGAATGGTTCTTTTAATTTATTGACGTGTCATTTTGATTTAATAGGAAAAACTTTGCTGCTGTTTGTTTTGATTCAATAAATCTGTTAAAGTGTGCGTAACGGTTTAACATCTTGTGGATATAATTGTTCACTTTGTATATATCTATATCTTTTGATGAATATATCTCAAAAAAAATCTTGTGAATGTGTACGATGGAGCAGAAAATCAGCACTGATTATTTGTATAAAAAAAGTTAAGAAGATTTAAAATTGTTGACTCCAGAAAAGTTTATTAAGATTACGAAAAACGGCAGTAAGTTATAAAATAATCATATTTCAATCGTGAGGTATAAAATAATTTGAAAATATTTGAATTTTGTTTTCTCCGCTTCTGTTTGAAAAATGTTTGAATCGTTAGTGGTGAGTCGAACTGAATAAATCGAAATCTGAATAAATCGATATTTTTTAAAAACATCGAACCGACTGAATTTCTTAATAAAAACCGAGAAAATCAAACCGATAAAATATCGGTTAATTCGATTTTTAACCGATTTAATCGAAATTTTAAAATTTTATTTGATTTTAATAAAAAACAAGATTTTATTTAATTTAATTATATTTTTAAATAAAAAATAATTAAATTAATATTCTTATTCGGTTTATTCGGTTTAACCGAATTACAAAATTTAAAATTGAAAATCGAACCGAATTTTGAGAAAAAAATCGAATTAACCGAACCGAATTTCAAAATTCGGTCGGTTCGATTCGATTAATTCGATTTTTTCGAATTTTTACTCACCCCTAATAGTAGGTCTCTCTAGGATAATCTTCCACTCTCTAAATAAAAGGTAAATTTTGAGAGATTTTGTTTAGAAATTGGAACTTATGTAAAGAGGGATTGAGAAAATCAATAGATATTTGTTGAGAATCATAACTATACTGGCGGCTCATGCAAGAGGGGTTGAGACCCGTTAGGAATACACTAAACTTATTGATAATAATATTTTTTATGAATTAACTGGGTTAATCCGTGAGGATAAATAGTTGAATTTGAAATCGAACTTGACTATATATGTATTACGGTAATTTACTAAAGGGGGTACGCAACAATTGAAAATTATCAAAGAGCGTACTATGGTTTTTATTTTACCAATGGGCGCACGGCTTAAAGTGAACTACCTAATATACCCCTCCCGTCACAAAATACCTTTTTTGATCCCATTTTCGAGACATCCGAACCACTTTTGCAGTAAAATAAGAATTTGTGGTTCGGATGGACAGGTAGTGGAAATTTTCTCAGCCTATATATATATTACTACCTTGCACAAGTCGAATCATCACGAGGGTACGTATATATTTGGACCTTGCACAATTCAATTCATCAAGGCAGCTGAGGAAGATAGGTGTTGAAGGAGAAAAAGCAAGCAACAGATTGGTAACAAAGACAAATAGTAATGTACGTATGATTATCATCTTTGATATGGTATCAGACCTAGTTTTATACTTATCAACTCTTGCTACAATTTTTATGTTTGGAGGAGTCTAAGGATGATATGCATTACATAATAAGGGTTCTCTGAAATTTGTTAAACTTAAGATAAATAAATGCTTGAATTCGACCTAGGGGTGATATATTACCATATCAGGCCCTAGAAGCGCTAGAAATTAAAGGAGTTCAGTCCCTGTGAGTGCATGATATCATTAGATTTCAGGCCCTAGGAGGGACTGAAATATGTTATTTTCAGGCACTGGGAGGGCCTGAAATAAAAGGAATTCAGGTCCTTCCAGGGACTAAAATGAAAAGAGTTCAGGCCCTTACAGGGGATGAAATCATTGGATTTGAGGGCCTGGGAGGACCTGAATCAATATAATTCAGGTCCTCCAAGGGCCTGAAATATACTGATTTCAGACCCAGTGAGGGCCTGAAATATACTGATTTCAGGCCCAGTGAGGGCCTGAAATATACTGATTTCAGGCCCAGTGAGGGCCTGAAATCAAAAGATTTCTGGCCCTGTGAGGGCCTGAAATCAAAAGATTTCAGGCCCTATGAGGGCCTGAAATAAAAATAGTTCAGGCCCTCATAGGGCCTGAAATCATTATATTTCAGGCCCTGTGAGGGCCTGAAATCAAAATATTTCAGGCCCTCAGGCCTTCCTATGTCCTTGATTATGATTTTCAAAGTTTGCAAAATGTAATTGTAATTTATTTTTCAGGGATGATAATGTTGTTGACGAAATTCTATCCGAGATATGGAATACTCTTGATGATAATGCTGTCACGGGGAATGGATCAGAAATTATAAGGAATTTGACAATTGATCTAAATGAAGAAGCAACAAATATAGAAGGTGAGGGTTTGAATTCTTCTACAAGAGTTGTTGAATTCTTTGAGCCAACCTGGAGTGGGGAGGAAGGAATTGAAATCCGGAATGCAGATGAATTAGAACTCATTACAAGTGTACTAGAATTCCAAGCCGATGATATGCAGATTGAGCAATATGAATTCCTCCCAGATGAGTACAGTGACTTAGAGGAGGAGTTTCCATTAGCTGAAGATCCTTATATTTTAAATTCTCGATTGCTTGCTGGGCCAATTGGAGAGGTAGAGGCAAGAGATGGGCATGAATTTTTTGTGGGGCAGATATTTCCATCTAGAGAAGAATTCAAGAATGCACTTGTCAAACATGTCATGGTTAAGCATATGAGATATAACCCAGTTGACACCCGAAAAAATAGAGTTAAAGCAGTGTGCTTCAACCAACCATGTACATAGAGAATAGTAGCAAGGGGGGAAGTAGAGTTCACTGTTACAAAATATATAAAGGAACACCAATGTGGAACTGTTAGGGAAAGTGTTGATCATCATGCATGCTCTTCATCATTTGTTTCTTCTTTTGTTGAAGAGAAATTTCTTCATAATGACCAATACAAACCCAGTATGATTATATCAGATATTAAAGCTAGATTTGGAGTGACCATATCATACAGAAAAGCATACATAGCTAGGGAGAAAGCATTGAAAAAGGTTGTTGGAGATTATGATGAGGCTTACAGAGATCTTCCACAATATCTACGTGAGTTAAGAGCTAGAGATCCTGAAACGTATGTGGCACTATGCAGGAATGGTGACAATCAGTTCCAGCGGTGTTTTTGGGCTTTTGATGCTTGCCGAAGGGTGTTCAGGTCTTATTTGCGTAGACTTATCGGAATTGATGCTACACACCTAAGAGTAAAGTATCCGGGAGTAATGTTGATTGCAACGACCATTGATGGTAATGACAATGTTCTTCCAGTTGCCTTCGCAATAGCTGAAGTTGAATGTGGGTCTGCATGGGAGTGGTTTTTGGAGCATACAAAGTGTAAAATACGGGAGAAATATATATATATATATATATATATAGGAATATATATACAATTAGAGGGAAAATTTTGGAATAATTTTCTAAGATTTTTGGAAAGGGTTGCGGGATTAATTGGGCACATAATAGGTTTGTTAGGAATTAATTGAGGAAATTTATTTCCTAATATATATGATATTCATTTAATTACTTCGTGCCCTAAGTTTCCCTCGCTGACTTCCTCTTCTCCCCATTCGCGAGCCGCAGCCACAGCACCGATGCCCGACTCTTCTTCCTCCTCTCCCTCGAGCCCTAGTCGCAAGCGCCGACTCCCTACTCCTCGCGTACCCGAGCTGCGGCGCCGCCCCTTCCTTTTTCCCTTCTCGCGTGCCCTAGCCACGGTTGAAGCCACCCCACCCGATCGCTTCCTTCCCCTTGCCTCCGCGAGCCCTAATCGAAGTCGAGGCCAACCCGGCGCCTCTCCTCTTCGCGAGCCCTAAACTGCAGCCGACTCGATTCCCTTCCTTTCTTCTCCTTCACGCGCCCTAGGCCACGCAAGCCCTAGGTAAGGTTTCCGGGTTGTTTTCGCATATGGAGTTGGTGCTATTTCTCGACTCTGGGATTGAGTTGGGTTCAGCAGAGAAGAAGATCTTTAATGGTGTTTTCTTTTCGAGGTTGCAGATTTCCTTAGGTCTGAATCTTGCTGCGATTTGATCCCAGGAGGTTTGTGAGCACGGGAGCATCTCAGGGACTTGGCACCAATGGGAGGACACTTGCCGTGAGCTACTTGGTGGGTGTGGTTCTGCCTTTGCCGTGAGGCTTGGATACACATAGGAAATTGTTGAAGGGTTGAATGATACGGTAAGTAACTGAGGATTAGTTTTGATTTGGGTTTTGTTGTGTGGGTTGAACTTTCAATTTTGTTACCATGGGGTTGTGATGCTTGAGATCCTACCGTGAGCTATGTTGCTAAGGGAATGGTTGTTAGAGAGGGTAATTGATTTTATCATTTCATTAATCATGCTGTTAAGAGGTTAATACCTTGGAATAGATGAGATCCATAAAAAGTGTTTAATCAAGGAATTGAGATTAATTGAAGATAACTGGGGTTGAGGATTACTTCATGATCAAGGCGATTAGGGGTTCATCCTAGTTGGTTTTGAGATTTATTTTAGTTACTTATGGAATATTATAATTTGTTAAATCATACATATTGGCACAGGACCTTGATTTGGATACGAGACTCTAGACGTGGGATCTATTCTGATACGATCTACATTAAAGGCGGGTACCCTTTGACTTATCTTTTAGATATAGTCTTCTTGCAATGCATTGTCTGTTATAGATAACAGTAAGATTGTATGCTTATCTGCCTTAGTGTACCTGTATCTGATATATGCTGCTGTTTATCCTTGAGGTTAGCTCCTGTTTCACTTTATACAGTCTCACGAGTTGCCATCTATATGGGTAGATATATACATAGATGTAGTGATACCTTCCCTTTTGCATTTTGATATTGATAGATCACTGGTTATTTTGTTAGTATATCTACTAGGTTACTTGTATCCCATGATATAGGATTCAAACCTATTCCTAGCACCCGGTGGTGTTAGTTGAGAATGTTGGGACCGGGTGCATGTTGACATGGATATGGGTTCGTAATTTTTTAAATTTTATTACGTGCAGCGGAAGAATTAGCATAAATAATTTCTCAAATTATTTTAACCACGTATCTAGCATGCAACCTTATGATGTGTGGACATGATCATAAATTAAAATTTTGCAGAAAGTAAACTAATTTACTCAATACCTCGCGTAACTCGAAGTAAGGGACGAGATCCAACCGTAGCGTCCCTTGGAAGCTCCGCCTCTATTCGCGTCCACGCCGAGTTCTCTTCGGGATGACTTCGCAAAGCCACGAGTTTCGTGCCGACAAGAACTACTAGATTCTCCAAAGGCACGACAAGAATATCAAGAGAGAGAGAGATGGAAACTAACCACCAAGTAACAGAATCAAGATTCCAGGGAAAGGAAGGAAGGAGTAGCGACCCGCTTCTTCTTCTTCTTCGGCGCCTTCTTGGTGGAGTTGGCTCACGGCAACCCTAGGATGAACTTCTAGGGGCGGCGCCCACTTGGAGAGGGAGAGGGAGAGGGAGAGAAGGAGAGGGAGAGAGGCTAGGCAAGAATCCTTGATCACTTGATTTTATTTCCAAGCTTTGCCTATGCACCTTTATATAGTAGCCTCTCCATTGCCAAGTCTCCCCTTTAACGGAATAAATTTTCATAAGAAATTTATCTTATAAATTTTCTTATGAATTATTCCGTTATGCCAAGTTTTATTATAACTAACTTTATAATAAAACAAACACATCTCCCCTTTTATTATGGAATAAATTTTCACAAAAATTTATTATATAAATTTTTCTTATCATGGAAAAATCAATTCATAATTGGTTTTTTAAAATAAGATAAATCAATCCATGGTTCATTTTAATTTCCATAAAAAGAATAAATTTATTATATAAATTTTTCTCATCATGGAAAAATCAATTCATAATTGATTTTATAAAATAAAATAAACCAATCCATGGTTCATTTTAATTTCCATAAAAAGAATAAATTTATTATATAAAATTTTTTTATCATGGAAAAATCAATTCATAATTGATTTTATAAAATAAAATAAACCAATCCATGGTGTTGGGGTTGCAAGGTTGCAAACATAGTCCCACATCGAAAACATATGGGAAAGATCATAGGCTTATAAGGAAAAAAGATATCTCCATTGGTATGAGACCTTTTGGGAGAGCCCAAGAGAAAAATCATGAGGGCTTAGGCCCAAAGTGGACAATATCATGCCATTGTGGAGATATCTAAATTCCTTTTGGTCCTAACAAGTGGTATCAGAGCCAGGTCGCTCTTCACCGGACTAACCGCCGGAAGAAGCACGAGCTAGAGCTATGATCCTGATCTAACCATGTGGGTTAAGCCTTGAATAAAGGATGTGTGGGCTCCCATGTCTTGATCAAGAGGACCAGACACCAGGCAGAGAAGTCCTAGTTGCGGCTAGGCGGTGAAATCCTAGTAGGTCGGGTGGACCGAGGGGCAGAGAAGTCCTAGTTGCGGCTAGGCGGTGAAGTCCTAGTAGGTCGGGTGGACCGAGGGGCAGAAAGTCCTGGTGGGTTGAGGATCGGACATCAAACGGAAAGGGTTTCCGCTTGAGGGGGGCTTGTGGTCCTTTGTTTGAAGGGGGGATTGTTGGGGTTGCAAGGTTGCAAACATAGTCCCACATCGAAAACATATGGGAAAGATCATAGGTTTATAAGGAAAAAAGATATCTCCATTGGTATGAGGCCTTTTGGGAGAGCCCAAGAGCAAAATCATGAGGGCTTAGGCCCAAAGTGGACAATATCATGCCATTGTGGAGATATCTAAATTCCTTTTGGTCCTAACACATGGTTCATTTTAATTTCCATAAAAAGAATAAATTTATTATATAAATTTTTCTTATCATGGAAAAATCAATTCATAATTGATTTTATAAAATAAAATAAACCAATCCAAGGTTTATTTTAATTTCCATGAAAATAAATCTCTTTATATAAATTTCTTTATATATAAATTTATTTATCCATAATTTTATAAAACAAATCGCACTTGATTTATTTTATAATTTAAACCAAATAAATTGGTTTCCCTCCTTTATTGTGGCCGGCCAAACCAAAGAGGGTGGGCACCCTCTTTGGTCGGCCACACCAAGCCAAACCCTTGCGAATTACACTCATTTAATTCGTCCAATAAGCCTTCAAAAGACTTAGCCATTTTAAGCTTCCGATGCGCCTCTGATAAATTCAGATTCGACTTATTTCTCTTGATTGAAAAATCCAATTTTCAACTCGTTTTAAATCCCTCGGATTACTCGTAGTGCGTGTGACTAAATAGGCTTTCGATTTATGTTGCTGTCTATAATTCATCAATTATAGAACGATCATGAGTGGCACCTAGTAGTACATCATGATCCCCAATTAATCGAAAGATCAACGGTTGACCTCAGAAATTATTCTGAAACCCTTCAGCAGCTCTAATGAATCGTGCCTCATTCCCTTCACCATCTTATACCCACTTGGTTCAGGACATGGTCTATATGTGTCAGTCCCCACTAGGCTGACTACGTCACACCTAGCCCAAGTAACGTTCTCTCATCCTTTGGATTCTAATTACTCTCATGTATTTAAGAGACTCATACTCTGAACATGTCATGCTCTGGCCAGAGGCTTTGAGTAACAATCCGACGATAGGCCTTGGGTATACATCTCCTCGCAAGGAGTGGTGAATCCTTTGTAGGCTGTTCAAACATCTTCGGGCACTTCGGCTTATACCCAACCATCCTGGGTCCACACATCCTTGGAGATGCTTGCTTAAGATATTAAAGTATAAGTCTCCATGACCACGATGACTTGAACACCGCAAGTCAAAGGAACATCGCACTTAAGCTGCAGTAAGAACTTCACTGACACGTCTATATGTAGACTACCATGTGAAGTTTTACAGCCAGTCACTCCAATGAACTAGTTCCCTTAACTAGCATTCATGTTTATCTCCGGACATCCCAATGTCACCAGCCAGTGAGAATCAGCTGATTAGAGAATAACCCATGCTAGTCTTAACAGAATTGATAGTGTCCTTATTTATCAATTCATCGACTAGGGACGATTTCAATACTTCACAATTGCACATGTAGAGATAATCACTAGTTGTGAATTCATCACAAATTCTCTCATGCTGTGAATTGTATTGTGGACATTCAGTAAAAGAGTTTAAGATCCCAATCAAATACATAGACATGTATACTCAAATAGTGAATATTCATTTATTAAAATAAATATTTACAATCATAAGGCGATTGCCTTAAGACACTTCTCTCATATTACTAACAGAGAACTTGGTGAGGGTTATATGTTTGGATCATGCACCATCCTTGCATTGTTGCATGCTGGCGATCATCGGCTCCTATATAGTCCGAGCCCGTCGCCAATTACATGAGGATATACACACACATCCACTCATGGGTAGTGGCTACCATAGGTTGTGTGCATTTGCCCTGTATTGCTCCGCACGGTCACTATTTGGAGGGTGGTTTCGGTGCGTGGTAACAGCCAGGGATCCCTTCTCATCCTGAGACACGAGAAGATGAGAGCTAGACTCCCCCAATGCTTGGGGTAGGAGAGATACCTCCGCCAGCATCCTGTCCACTCGGTCACTCAGGAGCAGTGATAGCAGGGTGCGTACAGTTGTCATAGCCCTACCCACGCGGGCGTTCATTTATGATAGGTGGACGGTGCCTGACTGGCGTCAGGGGTGACACATGTCATTGCACCATATGCATATTTTGCATCGTGCATTGTTTGCTGCATTTGATTTCTGCACTTGATTGACATGCATATATTGGATACCTATTTATCTTGGATTATATGTTCTATTTGTTCCATAGGGATGTATTTCACCCTTTGCAGGCTAGATGGATTCGGGTATGTACCTGTATTTAGTATCCTCAGTATACCCTTGCCTATTATCCATATGAGACTGTATTAGTGTAGACCCTTATTGTTATTGTAACATACTATGCATATCTGCTGGGTATCCGCTGAGCTTATGGACTCACACCGTTGCCATTATCTTTTTGATTACAAGTTGATATCTGCCAGGAGGGTCCGAGTCGCCAGTCTCGTGCTTGCTACTACATTCGATTTGGGTTTTATCTACTATTTTCTGTTTTAGGACCATATTACGTTTTATTACCTCACACTGGATTTATCGTGGACTTGTGGTATGTGATATGATTTATGGCATTGTACTTTTGAGTCCTATGTTGGACTATGTGTGTGATTTTGCTGCGGTCCTGTCCCCTAGCAGCTCAGGTAAGTTCGGGTTTTGGTTTTATGAGCATATTATCATATATGTTGTTATTCTGCTTGGATTGGAGGCCTGAGGCCGTATAAACTGCGTGGTTGTGATATATATGTTGTATGCTTGTGTAAATTATCCGCCGGACAAGGGAGGTGCTGTCCGATTTTCTATTGGATCAGCGGCTCCTAGGTCTCGGGGCGTGACACAAAGAGGTTCTTTGGTGTCAACGATCACTCAATCACCATAGTATCAGATAGACATCGGGTCATTATATCAGCAGTTAGAAAAGTCTACCCAAACGCGCATCATGTCTTTTGTTGCCATCACATGTGTTGTAATATGGTAACTGATACTGGAAGTAGAGCTGCTGTAGGTTTGTTTTGGGCAGCAACACGAGCCAACGCAACACTCGAATATGATATGAAAATGCAGACAATGCTTGAAAAACATCCAGTTGCCCATAAGTGGCTTCACAACATTGACCCTAAATGGTGGGCAAATGCACACTTTACAGGGAGAAGGTACAGAATGCTTACCACGAATTGTGTGGAGAGCTTGAATGCTTTGTTCAAGTCTACACGTGAGCTTCCCATAAACAGGTTAATTGATAATACAAGAAGAAAAGTTGCTCAATGGTTCTATAACCGTAGAGAGAAAGTCTCCAAATGACATCTTGCTTTGACACCTTATGCTACAAAAGAAATGGATTCAAGGAGAGAGAAAGCAAGAGCTTATAAGGTTCACCCTTACTCTCAATCAGAAATGGAAATAGAAACATGGGGCACTTCATACATTGTTGATTTGGAAAAAAAAGTTTTGTCATTGCGGAGAGTTTCAAATTTCAGGACTTCCTTGCTCACATTCTATTGCCGTAATCATTCACAAGAACATGGATACACTCCCATATTGTGAGCATTATTTTTATTCTGAAACTTGGAAGTGGGTTTACATGGATCGTATTTTCCCTTGTAGAAGCAAGCAGTTTTGGCCTACTGGAGTAAACGACATTACAGTTCTATGTCCCCATAACCTTGTGCAGCCTGGTAGACGAAAGAAGGCACCGGATAGAGTCCAGACACAATGGCAAGGTCAAAGTAAAATGTAGCCGGTGCAAACAACTTGGTTATAATAAAAGGACATGTAGAATGCCGCCAGCCCCAAGGTCTTGAGTTAATTGGTATATGTAGTGACCCAATATTCTGATTGAAGTGTATGTTTTGTATGGAGGATAACTGAATGTATATATTTTGTAGATTGTACAGCTATAGTATTGTCAAAAAACTAATTGTTGTTAATGTTGTGACTTGAAGAAGTATTTCAATATTATGATACATTTCTTCTTGTGTAAAATTATGTAAGCAGAATTTAGCAGTTGTGAAGTTTTCGGATTTTGAAACCCAGAATAATGTTATTTCAGGTCTTGAAGTCCTGAAGTTCTATGGTTTGTGAATATCTGTCATTTGAGACTCTCTGTTTGTTTGCTTTGTTGATTCATTGTTCTGTGCCAACTGATACTATATTAACACGTAATTGATAATCATTAGGACTATGTTTGGAGACCAAAAATACCATCTCCTAGCTATATAAACTCTAACTACTGGTAATGAGTTTTGAGAAATCAAAATATCATAGGTCCATGAAACAAACCTCCTACTGTGCCAAATTCTGAAAATATGAGGTAATGATGTGGATGGAATTAAATTGTGGTATGCAATGTCTATATAGGTACTTTCTTTTTTGTTTAATATTAGAAATAATTTCAGAACATGTATATTTATATAAAATATTTAATCATTCTATTATTGAATTATTTGAAATATGAAATGAGATTATTGTGTCAAGCCCTGCGTGGGCCTGAACATTATTGTTTCAGGCCCAGCCTGGGCCTGAAATGGAATTATTTCAGGCTCAGAGTGGGCCTGAAATGAGATTATTTCAGGCTCATCGTGGGCCTGAAATGATATTATTTTAGGCCCAGCGTGGGCCTGAAATAATCTCATTTCAGGTCCACGCTGGGCCTGAATAATCTCATTTCAGGCCCAACGTGTAGTTTAGGTATATCAGTGAGTTTTGAGCAAAACTCACTGATTGACCTACCATATCTGGAATTCTGAAATCCCTATATCAGTAGAGAGGGTTGAGCTAGGAGATGAAATTTTTGGGGTCCAAACCTCTAATCTTGCTGTATCACCAAAGCTATGGAGTAGTTTAGGTCCATCAGTGAGTTTTGAGCAAAACTCACTGATGGACCTACTATATCTGAAATTGTGAAAACTCTATATCAGTAGAGAGGGTTGAGCTAGGAGAAGATATTTTTGGGGTCAAAACCTCTAATCTTGTTGTATCACCATTGCTATAGCAGTAGTTTAGGTATATCAGTGAGTTTTGAGCAAAACTCACTGATGGACCTACCATATCTAGAATTCTGAAAACCCTATATCAGTAGAGAGGGTTGAGCTAGGAGATAAAATTTTTGGGGTCCAAACCTCTAATCTTGCTATATCACCTAAGCTATAGGAGTAGTTTAGGTATATCAGTGAGTTTTGAGCAAAACTCACTGATGGACCTACCATATCTGAAATTGTGAAATCCCTATATTAGTAGAGAGGGTTGAGTTAGGAGATGAAATTTTTGGGGTCGAAACCTCTAATCTTGCTGTATCACCAAAGCTATAGGAGTAGTTTAGGTCCATCAGTGAGTTTTGAGCAAAACTCACTGATGGACCTCCCATATCTGGAATTCTGAAAATCCTATATCAGTAGAGAGGGTTGAGCTAGGAGATGAAATTTTTGGGGTCCAAACCTCTAATCTTTCTGTATCACCAAAGCTATAGGAGTAGTTTGCAATAGAAGGTTTTTAGGTATATCAGTGGGTTTTTATGTGGCCATTAAGTATCAATATTTATGAGTTATGTTCTATAAACGTATCAGTTAGGACAGAAAATGGTGTCAGATTTATACACCTATACAACTACAAATTTATTATCCACCAACTTAAATCAGAAGGATTTTATGGTTAACAGAGACCCTCAAATTTTCCCAGTTGAGGCACACGGTGGGCCTGAAGTCACTTGATTTTAGGCCCAACCTGGGCCTGAAATAAATTTATTTCAGACCCAAGTTGGGCCTGAAATGGAGCTATTCAGGCCCACACTGGGCCTGAATTCAAGTGATTCAGGCCCACGATGGGCCTGAATTCATTTTATTTCAGGCCCACCATGGGCCTGAAATTATTTATTTCAGGCCCACCGTGGGCCTGAAATTATTTATTTCAGGCCCACCGTGGGCCTGAAATAAAATGATTTCAGGCCCACCGTGGGCCTGAAATCAGTTAAGTTCATGTTCACCTTCGGCATTAAATAAAATAATGATTTATAGACTAATATTCTATATTTATTTAATTATTATTTTTTAGAATTTGAAACAAGTTTTTTAAATTTATGGTAGAAATAATCCATCTTACTAAGTAAATACAGAATGCATACTAAATTTCAATTCCTTCAAGACCATTAACTCATATTTTCAAATTATGTATCAGAAACCCACTAATGGACCTTCGATACATGGATATGTCCATACTTGATATCAGTAGTTAGAGTTAACCAAAGAGATGTTATTTCTGGTATGCAAACTTAGTCCGAATCATTATGAGTTATGTTTTCTTACCGTATCAGTTGGTACACAACATTGCAGCAACTTGATATGAATGAACATCACACAATTGTTTTGTTAAACAATTATAATAAATTATATTCATACAAATTACAGAATTTCTATACAAATGGTGCTGAATCACCAGCAAAGGATGTTTTTTTACAACATTACTTCAAGAGATTGACAGTCTCATGTTCTACAATACATGTCTCTCATAATATTTACTGTCAGATCAAATCTCATTTTCGTCATATCTCCTTGTTTGAAATCCATCTTCTCATCGTATAGGAGACATCGGACGTATTTCATAACAAAGAAGGCACAGTCCACGCTGAAAATAACAAACAATATTTCTGATTTCAATAAGTGGGGTAATAAAATACTTTCGTGATTTTAAAATTTTGAAACTCTTCCTAACTTACTTACCTATGTTCTTGTTGGGGACATTTTTGTTTGACGGAGGGTCATTTGTCCAAGGGATGATGACTTTATAGATATGGATGAATAGCCGTAAGTTCCTCGTAAGTATATTATTTAAGTTTTTTACCTGTGAAAGATATCATGAATTTCAATGACATTTTTTACCAAATGATGAACATATATATGAATAAAGGTAGGTAGCTCACCGCTGAGTCAAAATCATGCTTATATTTACGGCCACTAGCAAGAGAATTTAAATGATTGAAAGTCATTGCTTCTGTATCCACCGCCAACAAGTGAAAGTGTGTATTATCACTGCACAAAGGTATTAAAATATATTTAAACCCTTGTTCTATCATATCAATCTTCATCACTTATTGCAGGGAAAACTTTCTTGACGATCTTATTGAAGCCTAAGAATTTGCAAAATCAAAATTATTAATAACCACATCATAATATTAGGTCTTCTACAATCTATTAATTGATACTAATTTACATCACTTACTATGAAGAAGGTTGAACAATATATTGACCTGTTGTATGGCCTACCACATGTGGATGCTCCTCTAAATATAATTTTACAGAAGGCATCAATCACCTCGCCTTTTGTAAAAACCTCTCCATTGAGGATTTGTAAGAATGAATGCAATTTCAAAGCAAAGGGTGCATCCTCCCAGATAAATTCATTAGCCAACCTGCCAAGTTAATTGATAAGATTATATATTAAAGGCCCAAATCTATTAACTAAACTATGTTTTATAACTTACTTTAGGTTCTCCAATTTATTTATCAGGTAGGTCACTTCTTTATCTTGATTTTTCATCTTCGACTTCATAAAATGCTTCTTCACAAACTACATCGATACAATTTAGACCAAAATAATTAATGACCAAATTCAATAAATTTGACGTAATTTATATGAAAATAACTCACATACCTCAATGCCTTGTTGCCTCATTTTGTATAGTTCGGAGGTCCTTCTTTTTTCCTCCTCTATATCTTCTTCAGACATGACTTCCATTACAGTAATGGTTTCTCTTGCTTCATCCATATCCTCCTCACTAAGTTTTCTTTTTCCCTTATCCATGACATTTGATATTTGTTCCTTTCTCTGCTTCCCCTTATGTAATAGCTGGTGTCATACTGGACTCTCAATTGGAGTATCCCTATAATCATACCGAGTTCAGTCACGTCCTCTCCTTGTTCTACAAGATACTAGATCAGAAAGAAGACTGACTACAGGATAGCTTTCTTGACCCTCCATCCCCTTTTTTTCAATAATTGAAATTAATTCCTTAACCCTTTCATTCAAACATATATTCTCCTCTGTTAGCTCCTTGATTAGGGTGTCTTTAAGAATGCATTCACCACATGGCCTTACATCTTCTGTGTCATGTCGTTGTGATGTATCTGTTGATGCAGACTGGCCCTGATTGTTGTTTTGGTGTTGACATCGATTTTAGTTTAGGTTGATTATGATTATGATGATTATGATTAAGTCCTGGTCGGGGATCAGGCATGGTATGGAAAATCCTAGCTTGGAGGGCTAGGTGTTGGAAAATCCTAACCTGGAGGGTTAGGTGTTGAAAATCCTAGCTTGGAGGGCTAGGTGTGTGAAAAGTCCTAATTCGGAAGAGGTGGGTGAAAACTCCTAGCTTGGAGGGCTAGGTGAAAAGTCCTAACTTGGAGGGTTAGGTGCAAATTCTCATCTTGGAAAATTAGGTGAAAAAGTCCTGGCTTGGAGGTTCAGGTCCTAGCATGGAGGGCTAGGTTTGGAAAAGTCCTAATCTGGAAGAGTTAGGTGAAAAGTCCTAGCTTGGAGAGCTAGGTGAAAAGTCCTAACTTGGAGGGTTAGGTGCAAATTCCCAACTTGGAGGATTAGGTGAGAAATCCTTAGCTTGGAGGGCTAAAGTGGATGAAACCCTAGCTTGGAGGGCTGGGTTGGAGCCCCTGGATCGGTCTGGTGACCGATCAAGGAGTTGGCACGGTGCTCCTTCGTGGATCGGTCTGGAGACCGATCCAGCGATGACTGATCGGTCTGGTGACCGATCAGGGAGTATGCGTTTCACCCACTGACTGGCTCCTGATCGGTCTGGTGACCGATCAGGGAGCGAACAGTGAGGTTGAGTTCCCTTGCTGAACTGCTCCTGATCGGTCTGGTGACCGATCAGGATCACTGTGCAGATCGTTCTGGAGAACGATCCAGCTTCGCGGGTTCCTCACTAAGATCGATCAGAATGGTGCCTGATCGGTCTGGTCATGATCTGATCGGTCTGGTGACCGATCAGGAGACACGGTCTGGTGACCGATCAGGAGACACTCTGATCGGTCAGGTGACCGATCAGGAGGTTTGGACTGCGAAACTCAGAAAACGCCTAAATTACAGGTGGATCGGTCCGGTGATCGATCCACAACCTGGAATCGGTCTGGTGATCGGTCCAGGAGAATCTTAAAGAAATCGCGATTGCTGATTGAGCGTTGGGGATCGATCAGGACGGAGCCTGATCGGTCTAGACCCAGCCTGATCGGTCTGGTGACCGATCAGGAGTCTCTCTGATCGGTCCGGTGACCGATCAGGAGTCTCTCTGATCGGTCCGGTGACCGATCACTTTAATTCAAATTGCACTGTCAGACGCTCTGATCGCGCCTGACCATATCCGATTCTCTGCTGCTTACATCTGATACTTGATTTACTGGTTGATATGCTACTCTAACACTCTGATTAAGCTGCAGGTGACAGGGGAGGATTCAAACACTCAAGGAGAAGTCAATGGAGGCTTTCCTTGGAGCAGGTTTGTCCGTTTTTCCATCTCAGGTTGCAACAACCGAGCTGCAGACTGGAGCTGAGACTGGAGCTTGGCTGAGGGAAGCTCAAGGAGTCCAGGGATAGCTCAGTGGTAGCTGGCGTTGGTAGATGAGTAGCTGGGAGCTGCAGGGATGGTGTCATCTGGTGCTTGGTGGAGAAACAAAAGAGAGAAGAAGACTTCAGTTGAAGCAAAGTTCTAGAGTTCAAGCTTGCTGAAGTTCTGGCTGCGATTTTGTGTTCTCCACACTTGACTTGCTGTGTGCGTGTGCTGTTGATTCTTTGAGCAAGTCATCGAGATCTGAGGAGCAACCAACTCTTACGTGAGTGCTTGGAGGAAGGAATAAGGAGCTTGGAGTCCAACAGTGAGAAGACATGAAGGAGGGAGTCCTTGCATGAGATCGTCGCTGGGTGGAGCTCGGGATAAGCTTGCTGTGTTCTTGTCCTTGCTAAGTGCTGAGTAAGAGTATTCTTTGTGTTTCATTAAGCTTAAATCTATATCTTGTTTGAAACGCTGTGGAGAGGTTTCTCCATCGAGAAGGAGGTTGCTTCATATCCGGTGAACACCGGGGCTTGATCTGCCGACGATCAAGGGATCACCCACATTAAGGGCACGTCAAGGAGTAGGGGCAAGTTATCCCCGAACCTTGTAAACCCTCCGTGTTAGCGTTCTTGCTTGTTGTGTCTGTTTGCATTCGTTTTCTGTTTTTGATTTTTGCACTGCCTTGTTTCCATACGTTTCTTCCGCTGTGCTACTGATAAGGTTGAGTGCAGAAAATTCATAAGTGCCGAAGGTTTCAAGTGTTTGGCTATATTCACCCCCCCTCTCTAGCCATCCGGTTTCCAACAAGTGGTATCAGAGCTTGGGGCTCTATTTGCGGCTTAACATCCGAGAGTTATTAACAAGATGGCGTTGAGAGAAGGCTTCTCCACCACCCGACCTCCATTCTTCGAAGGGGCCGACTTCCAATATTGGAGATCGAAGATGGAATATTATTTGAAGATGAACATCAATACTTGGTTCGCGGTGAAGGTGGACTGCTGAACAAACTCGGAAGAGTGAAGCCGATGTGAAGGCGGTTGTCACTCTACAATGTGCCATGAACAATGACCAACTCATCAAGGTTGGTCCTTTCACAAGTGCAAAGGACTTGTGGAACAAACTCATTGAACTCCATTAGGGCACCCGAGATTCAAGAATTGCTAAGAGGGACTTGTTCCTCAATCAACTCCAAAATCTCTCCATGAAGGAGAATGAATCGGTAAGTGAGCTCCATAGCCGGTTCAAGGAAGTTCTCAATGGACTTCATTCGATTGATGAAAAGGTTGAGAATCGCAACCTTGTGAGGTATGTACTAAAAGCATTTCCAAGAAATGCTTTGTGGTCATCCATGGTGGATGCCTACAAAGTATCTAAGGATTTATCCATTGTTAAGTTAGATGATTTGTTTTGTGAAATGGAATTGCATGAAATGGCTAATAAAGGTCCCAAGGAGAAGGGGATTGCCTTAATTGCAGGTGACCGGTCAAACAAGAAGAAGAAGGAGAAGGAGGTCTCTTCATCTTCATCCTCTTCCGAATCCGAGTCTGATTCCGAAGAAGATGGCAGCGGCTCCTCATCCTCCGAGATGGTGAACTTTGTGAGAAGGATGATGAGAAGGGGTTTACGCTTCAAGAGTAGAGGTAACTCTAGTGAAGCTAAACTTGATAAGACTAATGCATCTTGATTTGAGTGTGGTAGGAAAGGGCACTTCAAGAACGAATGCCCAAAGCTTAAGAAGAAGGAGGAGAAATCCAAAAGGAAAGAAGAGAAATTCAAGAAGAAGAAGAAGGCCTTGAAAGCCACTTGGGATGAGTCAACCTCTAGCTCATCCGATGAAGAGAAGGAGGAGAAGAGCACAAGGCATGTGGCACTTATGGCTCTTGGAGAGGAGAGCAGTGATGAATCTTCAAGTTCCTCAAACGCGGCTTCATCATCTTCGGATGATGAAGAGGTAACTTCTCCCGAGCTTGAAAAATGTTATAGAACTATTGCATGTTTAACTAGTATGCTTAAGAAGTCAAAAAATAAGGTTAATGCATTGCAATTAGAAATTGATCAATTGAAATTATCTAGAGATGATAACATTGATGATTTGCATGTTGAATTGTTAGAAGATGAAATTAAGTCTTTGAAACTTGAAATTGAAAACTTAAAATCCTCTAAGGTTGAGGAAGTAGATGATTTGCATGATGACTTGCTAGAAGAAGAGAACAAATCTTTGAAGAGTGAAGTTGAGAAACTCAAAAATATTCTTGAGAAGTTCTCAACTAGCTCTAAGACCCTAGACATGATCCTAAATGCTCAAAGGGCAGTCTACAACGGTATTGGTTACCGTCCTAAGGAACCCTCATTTGTGTCTCTCATGTCTAGGACTGATATGAGACAATCTAGGACACCCAAAATTCAAAAGAATGTTGTCAAGGCATAGGTGCCTAAGTCTTGTTTAGTTGATGCTTTAGGTCCCAAGGTTTGGGTACCTAAAACTTCTATTTTTTGAATTGTGTAGGTTATGATTGAGGGGGAGCATCTATCAACTTGGTTCGTTGATAGTGGATGCTCCAAACATATGACCGGGGATAGATCATTGTTTACCACACTTCACAAGAAAAGTAGAGGTAATGTATCATTTGGTAACAATGGTAGTCTTAAGGTCATAGGAATAGGAGACATTCAAATATCCGAATGTCTTAGAATTTCAAATGTCCTTCTAGTCAAGGGGATGAAATTTAATCTCCTAAGTGTGAGTCAATTGTGTGACACGGGTTACACAATTGATTTCCAACCAAGTCAATGTCTAGTTAGACAACATGACACCTTGGACACGGTACTAGTAGGAGCAAGAGTAGACAATATTTATCAAGTTTCATTTAAAAGTGCTACTAATGCTTTTGCTAAGTGTTTCATGTCAAAAGAAGAAGAGTCCACCCTTTGGCACCGGAGTCTAGCACATGTAAACATGAAGAACATCCGGAAGTTGGCCAACAAGGGATTGGTTCGTGGCTTACCAAGCATCAAGTATGAGAAAGATAAACTTTGTGATGCATGTCAAATGGGTAAGCAAACAAAATCTACACATAAAGATATAAGCGCTGTAAGTACTTCTACTGCATTAGATTTACTTCACATGGATCTATTTGATTGTAGTACTATCATATCGTTGAATGGAAGTAGATATTGCTTTGTGATCATTGATGATTTCACTAGATATACATGGACTTACTTTTTAAAATATAAGGACCAAACCTTAGATGTTTTCATTTCTTTTTGTAGGAGGGTAGAAAATGAAAAATCATTAACAATTAAGACAATTAGGAGTGATCATGGAGGTGAATTTCAAAATCAAAGGTTTTTGGAATTTTGTCAAGAAAGGGGTTATAGACATGAGTTCTCTACTCCTAGAACACCACAACAAAATGGTATTGTAGAGAGGAAGAACCGTGTACTTCAAGAGGCTGCACGAAGCATGCTTAATGAGTACTCACTCCCGAGTTACTTATGGGTCGAAGCTGTAAATACAGCTTGCTATGTGCAAAACCGGGTCCTCATTCATAGGTTTTTAGGAAAGACTCCCCATAAACTTTGGTTTGGAAAACCACCTACGGTTAAACACCTTCGGGTGTTTGGCTGCAAGGTGTTCATTCTAAACACCAAGGATCATCTTGGAAAGTTCACGGTAAAGGCTGATGAAGGGATACTAGTCGGGTACTCCCTCGTTAGCAAAGCCTACAGAGTCTACAACAAGAAGTCTAGACTAGTTGAAGAATCTTCTGATGTTGTCTTTGAAGAAATTCTAAAAGTCAATGGTCAACCAGAAGATGAAGTCCAATTCGAACTTAGGAGACTAAGTTTGAATGTCAGTCCAAATGTTGTTGATGGTGATGAATCTGATGACGGTGAGCCTAGACAATCCATAGATCAGCCGGATCCTGAGGCTGAACTTGTGTCTAGTGAACCTAGTCATGAAGCACCACCAACACCAAGGCAAACTAGATTAGCCTCTAGTCATCCCCAAGACCAAATTGTTGGAGACATCCATCATGGGGTTAGAACTAGATCATTCTTCCGGAATGAGGCTAATGAAGTTGCCCTCATTTTCGAAATTGAACATAGAAAAATTGATGAAGCATTAAATGATCCCGATTGGATTATTGCAATGCAAGATGAACTAGGTCAATTCGAAAGGAGTCAAGTTTGGAACTTAGTCCCTAGACCTAAGAAGACCACCATCATTGGAACCAAATGAGTCTTCAAGAACAAATTGAACTATAAGGGAGAAATCATTAGAAACAAGGCATGTTTAGAAGCCAAGGGCTATAGTCAAGTTGAAGGCCTTGATTATGATGAGACCTATGCTCCCGTGGCACGATTAGAATCCATTCGATTGATGCTTGCATTTGCAGCACATCGTGGCTTCAAATTATACCAAATGGATGTCAAATCGGCCTTTCTAAATGGTTTGATTAGAGAAGAGGTCTACGTCGAACAACCTCCTGGGTTTGAGAGTACCGAATTTCTAAACCACGTGTTCAAGCTCAAAAAGGCACTTTATGGCCTTAAACAAGCACCCCGGGCTTGGTATGAGCGGTTGTCAACGTTCCTAATTGAGAAGGGCTTCGTTAGAGGCCAAATAGACCCTACACTATTTCTACGCAGAGATGGTGATAATATTTTTGTAGCCCAAGTGTATGTCGATGACATAATTTATGGTTCAAACAATAGGGGCTATTTAAATGAGTTCATTGGACACATAGAGAGTGAATTTGAAATGAGTCTAGTGGGAGAGTTGACTTTCTTCCTTGGACTTGAAATCAAGCAAACTCGCGATGGTATCCATGTGCACCAATCAAAATACACACAAGAAATGCTTCGAAAATTTAACATGAGTGATTCAAAAGAGGTAACCACTCCTATGGCTACAAACACAAAATTAGACAATGATGAGAGTGGTAAACCCGTTGATTTGACTCAATATCGAAGCATGATAGGTAGTTTGCTATACCTTACAGCCAGTCGACCAGATATTTTATTTGCTATTGGTATGTGTGCTAGGTATCAAGGTTGTGCCAAGGAATCTCATTTAATCGCTGTTAAGAGAATTTTGAGATATCTTAAAGGCACAATTGGAGTCTGTCTATGGTACCCCCGTACCGAATCATTTGATTTAATTGGCTATACGGATTCCGACTACGCTGGATATAAGTTGGACCGGAAGAGCATAAGTGGGGGTTGCCAATTCTTAGGTTCGTCCTTAGTAAGTTGGTTAAGTCGGAAGCAACATTGTGTTACTCTCTCCATGACCGAAGCAGAATATATCGCCATGGGAGAGAGCGTATCGCAATTGTTGTGGATGATACATACTCTAGAGGACTATGGATTGAGTTACAAGGGTGTGCAAGTGTTATGTGATAACATTAGCACAATTAACCTAACCAAGAATCCAGTCCATCATTCTAGGACCAAACATATTGAGGTGCGTCACCACTTCATTAGGGATCATGTAACTAGGGGAGATATTGTACTCTCACATGTAGAGTCCAAATCAAACCTAGCTGACATTTTCACTAAACCACTCCCCGAGAATGAATTTAGTTTCCTAAGACGGGAATTGGGAATGTGTCGCGCTTCATGAATTTCAAAATGCTTTCAAACCCTTCATGATTATTTCGAAATTGTTGGGAAACAATTGGGTAACTTTGGGGACATCTTACACAAACTATAAGGTTTAACAAAACGTTTTTGTTTGCTAGATATTGGGTGAGATGTTAGGATCAACTCAATTTCTCAAAATGTCAATGCATCCCTTGAGAAATTAAGTTGACGAGATAATAATCACTTCGGTGACCAAGTATGGGGAAAACCATTGCATAACATATGTGTATATGGCTTCATGAACATACTTGGACATTCCAATCAAGGAAACTTGATTGGAAACTTGGATTGGGAACAAAACTTGATTGATTTTGCTTGAATTATTGTTGATTGAGTTTGACTCCATTTGGATGGAGCAAAGTGATTGTTGAACCTATAAGGACTCTTGATCCTTGTTCAGGGATCAATTTTAGTCATGAGATCATATCCAAGTTTGATAAACTTCATCAGATCTCATTGGAAAGTTTCAGAAAATCTGAAACTGAATGTTTCAGATCGAATCTGGGAGTTTCAAGAACCCTGATCGGTCACCCGACCCGACCGATCAGGAGTAGGGCTGATCGGTCCACGGACCGATCTGGCTCCACTCTGCAACGATCGGTCCATAGACCGATCAGAGGGGCTTCAGTGACTTCACGATATTCTGATCAACCTTACTGAGCCAGCCTGGATCGGTCCCCGGACCGATCTGGCACCCTCTGGTGATCGGTCCATAGATCGATCAGGGGGCTCACAAGTTTCTCTCCGAACCCTACTGTTCGTGTCCTGATCGATCAGCCGACCGATCAAGAGCGCACCTGATCGGTCACCCGACCGATCAGGCCCAGGTCAGTCCGATCAGGCTATAGCCTGATCGGTCTGGACGCTATCAGATCGAACGGTGATCCGTTCAATCGCATTAAATTGTGGTTGGTGGACCGATCCACCAACCGATTAACTTCGCGAAAAACCTTTTCTTGCCGAACCCTACCGCCGAAACCTCTCCCTTGCGCCTCTTCATTCTGAGCGAGAGTGTTCCTGCGTCTCCCTCTTTCTCATGCGTGCAAGTTCTTACGAAGGTCCCTGCGGCGTCTCCCTGTTCTCTGCAAGTTCTCTACTTGCACCAAGATCTCTGCGTCTCTGTCTTGCGCCGAGGTCTTCCCCTGCGCAAATTCTTCTTCCAGTTTTTGCGATCCCTTCAAACTAACTTCAATAGCACCAAAGTGAGTTGTTTGATTTAGTTTCCTTTATGACTCTGTTCATGGATTATATCTATATGAAGCTAATCATGGTTTGGTGTTTGTTCTTGGTGTGGTGCCGTAACCCTCTTGTATTTGCCGTGACCCTTTTGATCAAATGATTTATCTCTTATTCACTGATTGGGTCTTGTCTTTTGATCTACCCTTAATCTTGTGTCGGCCGTGACCCATCTGT
>JAGFNQ010000573.1:231787-245908 GCA_024364735.1 Boesenbergia rotunda | reverse complement strand
TTTTCCAAGCATAGGAACAAAATAGAATCGTATAGAAAAAGGATTATAATTCAAATTTCACAAAACCTTACAATTCGAAAGATTCTATTTTGATCCAAACTAATATCAAATCATATTAGAATTGTTATAACGTTCTGATGAATTGCTTAATTAGCTATAATTCCCTAATTATATTTATGTATCAACATTAATTCATAATAATACTAAATGGCATTCTAATTGATATTTTCATTTGCAAGCATCCTATGGGAATGTGTCAGGCATTTTATCAAACACAATGGCATCCATCACCATGATAAAAGAAAACTTTAAAAAACATCTATAGTAAAAGATCATGTACAAAACATTAAACACACTTACAGAAATTACCAGGGGAAATGTGAAAAAATTATGCGAGATCGAAAGGAGAGGAGGATCCTAACAATTCGATATTCTTAATGCTAGGTGAGGTGAAGTGGCTTCTCGGAGCAAGCATGGATTCGGTCGAGAGGCTCTGTAATGCCCAGTACCAACAGCCATTTATTGGACATGCTGTCTTTAGAAGTTGCCATCTTATTGGGATCTGGTTTAAAATAGTGATGAATCAACGTTCATAAAATAAATACATTTAAATAAAAAACATGCGTTCTTAAACTAGTGTTGTCCTATTTATGCAAAATCAACTCGCATAAGAAAATTACCCATGCTTATGAATCTTAGAACCCCATGATTCTTCACTTAGCAAGGAAGAAGATCCCTTTAGTGAGAGGACCCCTCTACCGCCATTGATTCTGTAACTACTCACTTAGAGATTCTTTTCACATCTTGTATCTCTTGGTAGAATGGGCTTGCCACAAAGGTGGAGAAATCGAGGAAGCAGATGAAGGAAAGGAAGAACAGGACAAAGAAAATTCGCGGTGTCAAGAAGGTGAGCTAAATGTGATCGCCATTTAAGATTTCAATGAGGTGAAAGACTGCTTACCATCATAATCTGTCATTTTCAGACAAAGGCTGGTGATGCTGCCAAGGCTGGAAAGAAGAAGTGAGCTAAATCCACTTTAATACTGTCGAATTGTTCACTTGTTGGGGAACATTTTATGTGCTTTTAGTATAGAGTTGTGAGGTTTTTTCTTACCTTGGACCAGAATCTTAGAATTCTCAGTCATTTACTATGAAAAAGCCTGATCTACCTTAATCTAAGTCGGTTCGAACAAATTTACCGACCTTGATGGTAGATAATATTTTGCAATTGTTGGTACTAAATCTTCTTTAGATCAAGAAGAGATTCTAGGAGTAGATTAAGGGAGGATAAGTGAGCTTTGATAAGCATCCTCCAACAGCCATGGACTAAGTTAGATGTCTCTTTTCTGTTTGCTTCCTCTTTTTCTAATCATTAATGTCGCGGAGTATCTATCGTTTCCTTTCTGTTTACTTGTTTTTCATTGTGTTTCCACCCTTGTAAGCATATGATTAAAATGCTTAGATAATTGAGGGGGTCTGCGAGTGCCTGGAAGCTGCAGTGTGAATCACCGAGGAGCAGCAATGAACTTTAGGGGGCCCCTCCAAGTTGGATTCATCATGAGCTGATTGAACCTTTCTTTCTTCTAAAACGTGCTATTTATCATGAGTGCAAGTGACACAAAAGAACAAAAGCCGTCTCCTTCCTCCACAATTCGAAGAAGCTAGACATCTCAGCAAATATTTTAGGGTAAAATTCAAAAGAGTGCCCCTAATTGTCTGAATAGTTAAAATAGGGTAAAATTTCAAACAATAATAGCTGTGTTCGCTACTAACCACTGACACGGTCAATTTTCTAATAGAAAACCTAAAGCTTAGTACAAGCCACGCTACTTTTTCTCGAATAGAAAGTATTTAGATTGTATTTGGTTAAGGGTAATATAATTCAATTTGTAATATAATTGAGTTTGTAATGTAATTCAGATTACATGTTGTTGACTTTGCAATTCAGATTACAACACTTTTATTAGCTTTTGTAATGCATATTATATTACATTACAGTTTTAAGACTGTACCAAACAAAGTAATCAATCTTGTAATATAATATTGATTACATTACAAGACTGATTATCCCTTTTCAAACGTAGCCTTAAAGTCTTTGCTCTTTACCTATCTAACTACATGTGCTGCCCCGCTCGACTCCGCCATTATCTTTCCATGTGTTGCGGTTGGTTCGGGGGGGGGGGGGGGGGGAGTGAGGGAGGGGGGGCTGGTAATTTTGCAAATAAACGACATGATTATAGATTAATTAAGCGGCAGCAGGATCAGTAAAGCAATGCATGATTTTTATGTGTCTAATTAATCGAGTAATTAGTTGGCTAATTAGCAAAACATACATTGTAATCCAACCAAATGCGGCTAACGGATTATGCTTAAGTCACTATTATCAGATGCACCTTTAGTTGAGGAAATTCTTTCAGTCACATTAAAATCGATCAATATAATACCCAGAGCCGGCCCTGGACCAGGGCTACTAGGGCCCCTGCCCAAGGCCCAACAAAACAAAGGGTCCATTTTTTACTCTTACTATATATATAAGTTTTTATCTTAAAATCAATTATGTTTTATTTAAATCAACTACGTTTTTTTAAATCAATTTTTTTAAAAAAATCAACTACGTTTTTTTCCTCTTTTCCTCACTGAAGCCCTAGCTCTATCACCGACTCACCCCCTCGCCACACACTTCCCTCCCTCACCGAGTCACCGTAATGACTACCGACCAAGGGGGAGGTGGCAGTGGGCCCCTTCGTGCCGCTGCTCAACTTCGCCATGGTCGACCACGGCATCAAGCACGCTAGCTTCCCTTGCCTAAACAACTTTCGATTCTTGAAGATGCTCAAGCTTTGCTCCGTCTTGTGCATTATCCTTTTTCAAGTTTCCTGTTGTTATTGATTTTTCTCCATTTTGTTAGAGTGCAGTGAGGATAAAGCCGAGGGTTTTGGTTGATAGATAACAGATTGAGGTTGTTTGCAAGTCGCCTTTGCCAAGACTCCTACCCAATCATAAACATAGAGTTCCTTTAAGAGAACATGATTACTCTTTTTAATATTGGGATTAATAGGTCTGAGATACAAATTTTCCCCTTTTGAGATTTGCTTGATTTATATTATTTCTTGAGAAAATATTTTTTCTCCCTCCAAATTCTCTATCCTCTTGGGAAATTTATCAAACTATTTCTGCCTCTTCCCTTTTCTTTTGTCTATTTGGTGTTGATGTTGCATCCTCAAGTTAACACCATGCTCTTGTTACTTTACTATTGTTAAAATCTTGAATTGGGATGAGAGTTTTTAATGCTTGTTGAGATTGACGATTTCAAACCCCTGCTGATCTCCAATTGGTACTTTTAATCAACCAACTTTCAAAATGATTATTCTATTTGAATACTATTTGAATCTTCCTCCTAGTGGTAATGCTAATATGTTACTGTAGATTTCTCTATATGTTCAATAAATGATGATATTTTGTGAATCTGCATAGCTGTTTTCCTTGTTTGTTGCTAAAGATTATAGATTTAAAACTCTTATGTTCTCTTATTGAAACCTGATGTCTAACTACCTCCTTGTGAGTTGATTTATATTCATAACTTTTTTCAGAATGCCAAATTTTCATTTTTATCTATTTTCTTGATAATTTGTAACTCCATTGTGTCGCATGTTAATTAGTATAATTTTCTTTAATAATCTAATGCTTTTTCTTATCTTAACCATAAACAGTAAGATTTTTGTCATGTTGTTAGATGAAGGGAGAGCCAACGATTAACTGATTATTTTTGTCATGTTAAAGTTTTGTACTACTTTTATGCTATGCGAAGTTTCCTAATGTCATATTTTTAATGTCTTAGCATTCTATCTAATATATGTTGTCTGGTTAGGGCTTATTATTTCTGTGAGGGTGACTTATCACAGTTATATTTCTTGATGGTGACTTTAAATAATGGTTGTTGATATTTGATTTAGTTTGAACTTTAACCTTAGGTTTTACGTTGTTATGCATTGTGAGATCTTATATTTTATATCTAGATTTGAAGGAAGCTTTAGTCGGATTTTATTGTTCTTTGCATCAGGAAGTGTGTAAGTTATAATTTCTTTTTGGAAGAAGCATGATTCAGAAGATAAAATTAGGGCATTATTATTAGTTTCGCCCAGGGCCTTTGAACAACCAGAACCGGCTCTGATAATACCTGTGCAAACACAGATGAATGAAATAAATCGACATATTTCTGCTATCATATCTAACCTAATTTACCATGAAAATATTTCTTTCTCTTGATTTCTCAAATCGCAATCAGAAATGCAAAACAAAGTCGAAGCCTTTAGATTCTTAATTTTCTTGAAATCTAATTAATCTGGCTCCTCCACAGATAAATATGTATAATTTGTCCTCCTTTGGCCACATGTCAATATTGAGTTAACGAGCAAAATGATGCTTATCTATTTTCAGAGGATATCGATATGTGTATGGGGTTTAAAATTAAATGGGTGGTCCATCAATGAAATGGCAATAGTGGTGGTGGTGGTGATGATGATGATGATGGAATGGATTAGGTAGAAAAGGAAAGGAGAGGTGATGATGGATGAGGATGGTTGGAAGATCTTGTTTCCATCATGCAAGTGGTAGTTACGAGTTTCTTTGCAAGTACTTTACAAAGGGTCGGTCCCTCGATGAGAATTCAATTATCTCATCAGGAAAAGCATTTCCTTAAATTTGTTTAAAACATATTCTTATTTTTCTACTTTAATCGAATAAAATGATTGATTTAATAAAAAATAAAAATGATTATTCCTGTGCTTCATTTATTTAAAATATTTTTGTGTAGTCTATTTTAAGCCAGAGATATATTGTTCTAAGGTATTAATTATTTTGCTCTCATCGTGGAAATAGTTGCTACCTAACTAAATAGTTGTTTTAATAAGTTTTTGATTCAATTCTCCGGATGTAAAATATTTAGTTGGGTATTTGACCATCCTTTGTAAAAAAAAAATAACTATGTTAGGATAAAATATCTAACGGGAGAAGGAGGGCGGCGATATGGCCACTTGGGATATATGTTATCACCTTTTATTCCAATCAAATATAAATTATTTTGATAAATTATTTGGGCAAAATCAAAAGGGTTTTAAAATTTTATAAATCGTCAAAAGGGGATGCTCCTTTTTCAAAAAACAAAAAAGTGCCCCATAAGATATTTTATTTTCAAAATACCTCTTATTCTAGTATTGTTGTAGTACTCATCAAGCGTATAGAAGTTACTTTGTAACTGTTATTATAATATGTAAAAGTTACTATATAACTTTTATAATATGTTTAAGATTTAAAGTTTTTGTTTTAATTTGATTAAAATAAAATAGATGATATTTCATATTATAACAGTTAGTGTTAGCTGCTATACACTTGTTGGTAAATATTAAACTCTAAAACTTTGAACTTTACACAATTATATTAAAATATTTTTTATGGTCAAAATTATTTAAATTTCATCGAGATCACTTCAAACCAATTCTAGAAATAACTAAATAGTTATTACAATACTACAATGGTATTATATTATGCTTTATACATAACAATTATTGAATAGTTTTTATACATTATAACAACTAGTCATAACTATAATAAAATTGAAAATAAAAAATAATATTATAACAATTACAGTTACTCCTTAACTTATATAATAACACTAGCATAAGAGGTATTCTAGGGATAAAATATCAGATGATTTTCAATTTTTAGCCAAGTTATTTTAAAGTGGAGAAAAAAAACATATATTAATATTAAATTATAAAAGGGTGTTATTTTAATAACTTTTATATAAAAAATCATCTAATTATAAGAGCTTTTATATTTTTCATTATTCTTTTTTATGTGTAAAATTTTTTCTTAAGAGATAACTTGAATTGGACTTGTGAAAATCAAAATGTGCTTCTTGAGGCCCCACGCAATCTTTAGTGGAAGGAGATGACTAGTGCACCGCCGACGAGAACAAAACAATATTAATCAATAAAAAAGAAATAATTAATTAGTTACGCAAGGATCTTGCCAAATCATTCACTCCTCAAACAAATTAAAATAAAATTAAGATGGTAATTAGAAATTAATATATAGAATTTATTTAGTTGCTGGATCTACGCATGCCAGCTTAAAGAGTGGCTTAAAATTTTGGGCCCAAGGTCACGATCTCGTTTCATAAGAAGGCACGAGAAGCACGTGGGAAAAAGGAAGTGGCCGTTGTCGGACACGTTTCACGTTCTCAATGGACAGGAGAGGCGGCTAGATCTGATTAACCGCCCAGTATCTGCGGTGACTGCTGGACGGCGGCGGCTGCTGTCTCGCCATAAATAATTGACAGCCGTTAAAGAAAGGACGGTGGAGATTTTGCATCGTCAAACATAAAGGGCATGATTTGGTTTATTTTATTTTTTATTTTTATTTTTTAAAAAATTATATTTTTTATTTTCTAACAAACTACTTTCTTTTATTCTCTATTTTTTTAAAAAATACTATATTTTTTTTAAATAAGATTAAAAAATACAAACCAAACACGTTTCCAGAAAATCATATTTTCTACATAAAATGAAAATAAAAAATATAAACCAAATATATTTATGTATTAATGATTTATAAATTAAAAAAGTCAAATCTCATAAAACTGACTGCCCCTGTATTTTTTTTATATTTATGAAATGTGATATTATTATTTAATCGTAAAAATATATAAAAAATATGATTTATTTCCTACTTAATTCTAATGGTTATGGAATTAGATGGTACAGTGCAGTAAAAAAAAAATAATCAGATTCGATAACGTTAAATTTAGGATAATTAATTCGATTTTATAGAAATTTTTTATTAACTACCAAGATAAATTAAGAAACGCTCATGGAAGGTGGTCTAGAAATCCAACATCTCACGGTTACACACTCCATTTAGAAAAAAAAAATCTTATAAATTCATTGTAGTTGAGGATCAAATCGTGAGTGCTTGGGAGATAACTAATCGTCTTTCTGCTATACCATAGCTCTTGAGGTACAATGGTGTAGTCATGATTTTAATCAGGAGGAACGATTTTCAAAAATTTCAAATATTAATATAGATCAATTTCTTCGTTCAAAAGTTTAAATTTCGAATTTAAAAAGCTAAAAAATAAACTTAAATTCTAAAATTTTGATTTTAACCATTGATTCTAGTTGAAACAACAATTCGTCGATATCCAAAGCTTATCTATAGCTAAAAATCGAAGAATCATTTGTGTTTTTATTTTCTCATAATATTTAATATTGCTACATATGAGACATTCATTGTGAAATGACCATTCTAACTAGCAATCTAATAAAATAAAATTTATAACAAACTCTCTTTCGTTCATATTATATATACTTAAGGATGTTTTTCTTAGTTCACAATCACTATGATACTTATTCAAATTAGCATCAAAAAGTGATGAAGAACACAAAGGAGGATAACATTTTTTATTTTACCTAATTTATCATTAACATAAAATTTTAAAAACATAAAAATAAATAACAAATAACATTGATAGCAAACAAATAATATACGACTTTTTACCAAAGGGTGTACCCAAAAATTGATATTTACCAAAAGATGTACCATGGTTTCATTTTTATCAAAGGGTGTACCCATTTTAGTGAACTTCCTCTTATACTCCTCCCGTCAAGTACTGTCTTTCTCTTTCTCAGTAACGAATTCCGAGACATCTGCATATGTTTTTTCAGACTTTTCATTTTAAAATAATATATTATGGAATTGGCTAAAAAACGAAAGGTAATGAAAGAAAAATATTTCAGTTAAAAAACATCTCTTCCAACGTGATTTCAAAAATATAAAGAGATGACTTTTTATATTTGATTAATATAAATTACTATATTAAATAATATTTAATAAATATATTAATATATAAAAAAATTTATCAAAACACATAATTTCAGATTCAAACGCAGGGTCTGAAATCACGCTACGAGGGCCTGACCCTCCTTGGGCCTGAAGTTAGATGACTTCAGGCCCTGCATGCACTGAAAATTTTTTTATTTTAAAAATATTTTTTATAATATTTAATCATAATTTATTAAATTAAATAAAAATATCAATAGTTCTAGGAGATAGTATTTTTGGTATTCAAACTTCTAATGATTATAAATTATGTTGCAATAGGAGTTTTTTAGTCTATCAGTGGGGTTTCACCAAAACCCACTGATGGACCTAGGATATTTAAATTTCTCAAAACCCAGTATCAATAGTTAGAGTTGAGCTAGGAGATGATATTTTTGGTGTCCAAACTTCTAATGATTATAAATTATGTTGCAATAGGAGATTTTTAAGTCTATCAGTGGGTTTTCACCAAAACCCACTAATGGACCTAGGATATTTGGATTTCTCAAAATCCAATATCAATAGTTAGAGTTGAGCTAGGAGATGATATTTTTGGTGTCCAAACTTCTAATAATTATAAATTATGTTGCAATAGGAGTTTTTTAGGATGAATCAATGGGTTTCGGTGAAAACCCACTGATGGACCTATGATACTTGAATTTCTCTATACTTGATATCTCTATTTAGAATTTACTTAGGAGATATTATTTTTGATGTGCAAATTTAGTATCAATAATTTTCAGTTATGTTCTCTACCCGTATCAGTTGGCACAAAAAGATATATAAATATGACTGCATCTTGGGCACAGTTAAAAGAAATATCTCTTTCAACATGATTTCAAAAAATATAATGATATAATTTTTATATTTGATTAATATAAATTAATATAATAAATAATATTTAATAAATATATTAATATATAAAAAACCTATCAAAATACGTGATTTCAGATTCAAACGCAGGGCCTGAAGTCATCTAACTTCAGGCCCACGCAGGGCCTGAAGTCAAATGACTTCAGGCCCTGCTCCATTGCTCCATGACTTGGTTCATGGATGGGTCTCAACTTCTCGCTTAGAAGATGTGTCGAGGTACTTGTGGCAGTTTGTTACTTCTCCAATTTTTTTTACTGATTAAAGGAGGCTCATGAGTGAATGGGAGTGGTGGATTCTCAATGGATCATTCATCGAGGAGTTCCTTCGCTGAAAAATCAGGTTGGAGATATTTATTTTATTTTTTTGAAGTTGAACTGTTTTGGCATTTCTTTTGCTGTTCTGATAGGGTGAGATAAAAAAATTGGAAAACTGAGCAGGGGTGCAAGGCCTGAAGTCATTTGACTTCAGGCCCTGCGTGGGCATGAAGTCAGATGACTTCAGACCCTCCTAGGATGACTTCAAGCCCTGCGTTTGAATCTGAAATCACATGTTTTGATAAGATTTTTTATATATTAATATATTTATTAAATATTATTTATTATATTAATCAAATATAAAAAATTATCTCTTTATATTTTTGAAATCATGTTGAAAGAGATGTTTCTTTTAACTGTGCCCAAGATATAGTCATATTTATACATCTTTCTGTGCCAACTGATACGGTTAGAGAACATAACTGAAAATTATTGGTACTAAGTTTGCATATCAGAAATAACATCTCCTAAGTAAATTCTAAATAGAGATATCAAGTATGGAGAAATCCAAGTATCCTAGGTCTATCAGTGGGTTTTCACCGAAACCCACTGATTTATCCTAGAAAATTCCTATTGCAACATAATTTATAATTATTAGAAGTTTGGACATCAAAAATATCATCTCCTAGCTCAATTCTAACTATTGATATTGGGTTTTGAGAAATCCAAATATCCTAGGTCCATCAGTGGGTTTTGGTGAAAATCCACTGATAGACTTAAAAATCTCCTATTGCAACATAATTTATAATCATTAGAAGTTTGAACACCAAAAATATCATCTCCTAGCTCAACTCTAACTATTGATATTGGGTTTTGAGAAATCCAAATATCCTAGGTCCATCAGTGGGTTTTGGTGAAAACCCACTAATATACCTAAAAAACTCCTATTGCAACATAATTTATAATCATTAGAAGTTTGGACACCAAAAATATCATCTCCTAGAACTATTGATATTTTTATTTAATTTAATAAATCATGATTAAATATTATAAAAAAATAAAAAAAATTTCAGTGCACGCAGGGCCTGAAGTCATTTGACTTCAGGCCCTCGTAGCGTGATTTCAGACCCTGCGTTTGAATATGAAATTATGTGTTTTGATAGATTTTTTTATATATTAATATATTTATTAAATATTATTTAATATATTAATTTATATTAATTAAATATAAAAAAATTATCTCTTTATATTTTTGAAATGATGTAGGAAGAGATGTTTTATTAACTGAAATATTTTTTCTTTCATTACCTTACATTTTTTAGCCGATTCTATAATATATTATTTTAAAATAAAAAGTCTGAAAAAACAAGTGCAGATGTCTCGGAATTCGTTACTGAGAAAGAGAAAGAGAAAGACAGTATTTGATAGGAGGGGCATAAGAGGAAGTTCACTAAAATGGGTGCGTCCTTTGATAAAAATAAAATCATGGTACGCCTTTTGGTAAATACCAATTCTTGGATATGCCCTTTAGTAAAAAGCCGAATAATATACTTGACTAACAATTAAAAACATAAGTATATGAAAAAAATTAAAATTATATATTTTTCCAACACTAATTTATAATCAAAATAGATCTAGCAAAAAAAATCATCTTAATTGAAAGATGTTTGCTATGGAGCATCGACGAAGCCACGACTCGATGTTGGCAGTAATAGCGTGCGATGACAATGATGTGGGCAACAATGGTAGTCATGTATAATGGAGAATTTTGAGAGTAAAATTAAGGTTGGAGAAAAAAATAAATAGGAGATTAAAAGAAGAATAATTATGAAAATAAAAGGGAGAGGGAATAAAAAGGAGAGAGAAAGGGGGCAGGAAAGAAAAATGGGAAAAAGAGAAAAAAAAAACAGAGTAGAGGAGAAATAAAACACAAAAAAGAGAGAGGGTGAAGAAAATACGAGAGAGATAAAAAGTGGTTTTTAATTGGACTTTTGCGAAAAAGTTTAGAAAATTTTAAAATTTATAATTAGACTCTTTTTTATTTTTTTTCCCACTATGTATAAATTTTTCCTCCTCAAATTTCAGGGGTGGTCACACCACCTTGGCCTAAGGTAGCTACGCCCTTATTGGAGTGGGAGGGGATTTGAACTTAATGAGATTTTTTTTTTTTTGCAAGTCCAAGACTGACCTAGGTAAGACACTAAGACTCTATATTAATCCTTTTATTAGTGGTCGTGTACATGCATTTCGTGTGTAATATAATACATAAATACATATAAAGTTTATCTCACTCTAATATGAGAATTTAATTAGTTAAAATTTAAAATTTTAATTTTGGAATTTTAAAAATATAATTTCAAATTAAATTTTAAAATTATTTTTTTGAATTTGATAAATTATTTTTTAAAATTTTAATTTTGGATTAAGATTAGAATTTTTAGTTTTAAGATTTGTAATTATGAATTTATCTTTTCAATTTATATTTTTAAGATTTATGATTTTATTTTTTGAAATTTTAGAATTTGAATGATAAAAAAATTGAAATTACTAATAAGTCATAAAATTTTTAATATGAAAAAAAAAAGATATTAATGTAATTTAATTTTGGGCTTTACCAAATCTAATGAGAGTTGGTTACTAAATGATCCAGATTCTTAATTAAATAGTAAGATTGTTAGGTCACATTTAATATGATCTCAATATTAATGCACTTTTGTCTCTATGAGTTGGTGTAGTTAGTACAGTTGATATTTATATGAGTGTTTACTATAATAAGATTAATGATCAATTCTTAACTAGTAAAAAATATCTTGTTCGGACCTCCTTGAGCTAGGACAAACTGTTTTTAATCCTTTCTAGAGTGTATAAGACCCGTCCTGAAGGGGGGAATGATTTTATCTTTTGTTGCAATATCAATGCACCAATGATTGTTGCAATATCAATGCGCCTCATTGGTGCGATTGTCGATATTATGTTTTGTCATTAAGAATACTCCACCGTGTTAATTACTTACACACCATCTAATATCGTCATTGACTATGCTATCAAGTGAGGGTCACATCAAAGACTTCTATAAGTCACGCTAACATCTTAAGGATAAAGAAAACATTTAATTTCATACTAAAAATAGAGTTCATTTTATATTATTTTTAGTTAAAAGTCAAAATATATTATATAATTTTTTTAAAATCACATTAAAAATATTAACCACAAAATTTATAACCCAACTTAATCATTGTCAATTAGAACATAAATAAAAATATATTATTTACTATAAAACCAAAATTATGTAGTTTGTATTAATTTTAAATTATTGTAACTTAAAATTTTCATTGGCAATTTATCTAAGAACACACTTCAAATTATGGAATTCTCAAAAAGATATACCTAACTTTCAGATTTCTCTAAAAATACACTTGTTTCTCATTTTGTCTCTCCTGCTAACACTATGGTGGAGTCGTCTTAATCATATTTGAGGCCTAGGCCAAAAAAAAAAATCTTTAATATTTTTTAAAAATTAATTTTAATTTTATATAAAATTTAGTTTTTTTATTGAGATTGAAAGTTATTAATTAAAATTTTATATTTAAGATTTAATAATATATTTTTAATTGATAAAATTATTAAATTATTTAAAAATCTATTAATAATTTTTATAAGGTTTAGTATTTCAATGTTATTTTTAATTTGAATTTATTATTTCTTTAAAAAATTGAATTGTAAAAATAAATTTTAATCATCAATATCAAATAACATATCATATTTTTTTATAAAAAAATTAAGATTCCAAAATTGTATTATTTTAAAAAATCAGCAATTTTAATTTTTCTATCTTATATAACAAATTAAAATTATCTTTTATATGTTAAATGGTTCGAGTGAAGAAATGACATCAATAATATAAGGAAAAGGGCAATTTACCAAAGGGCGTGTCCAATTATTCGTAATTATTGAAAGGAGTACCATGGTTTCTATTATACCAAAGGGCGCATCCCATATAGTGAAGTTACTTTTATACCCCTCCCGCCAAAGAATGGCTTTATCAAACACATTTTCGAGACAACCGAACCACTTTATCAATAAAATATTAATTTGGGTTCGGATGGGTAGCAGTGGAAATTTTCTCCGTTCTCTCTTAGCGCAACAACGTAAATGGAAGTCCTTCATTTCGGATAAAAGCTCACTCTCAACCTCTTTCAGCGCAAGAACTCGCCTTCTTGCAGTCCTACGTGCCCTAGGTGTGATATAGTCGCGAGCTCATCCCCCGAATCCCTGCGGACAACCAAAACCTAGGCATTGCTTGAAAGCGTTTCTGTGTGATCCTGAGGTGGGTTTTAGTGTTAACGTTGAAGTGGAGACTGATCGGCATAATACACCAAGGGGTTAGGGTTTCTGCACGTTGGATTTATTTGATAATGTCAGGCAAAAGGTCTGTAGGTGGTTCAGCGTCTTCTTCCTTGGCATTATCCACCAAGGTATGTTAGCGATATGCTTAGGTCAAACCAGCATTGTTTGTCAACATGTTTAAAATTATTTTGCTGAATAAATTTGTACTGTATATAAACTGTAGGATTCAGATGACATTGGACAAAAATTACGTTGGTGTAGTGTTTTAGGCCACTTTAAACAATTTTTTGAAGAATTTGACATTTTAAATGATCGACACATTGCGAAGATCAAAGGGTCGCCTTTCAGTTTTTTCCTGGACATACAAGAATTGCAGCATATCCGTGGAATTTTGGTTAATATATTTGAAAGTTGGGATTCAACCTCGGCAAGGTTTTAAATTCTCAGGTAATAGTTTAGTTATGAATTGTAGACAATATCTATAGTATCTATAGTAAGATAAGACAGTAATATAGATGGCCTCAAATGATTAGTTTTTGATAAAGTTTAATCATTTCATTTTAGGGCTACTGAGGGACTGAAGTGAAAATGACTTCAGGCCCTCGGTAGGCCTGAAATAAAATCATTTCAGGCCTACCGAGGGCCTGAAGTTAATTTAGTTCAGGCCCTCGGTAGGCCTGAAATGAATACATTTCAGGCCCACCTCGGGCCTGAAATGAATACATTTCAGGCTCGTCGGGCCTGAATTGAATTCATTCAGCCCACGTCG
>JAGFNQ010000573.1:114515-219389 GCA_024364735.1 Boesenbergia rotunda | reverse complement strand
CCAAGAACAGGCGAGAATCTTACTATCTCATGGTGCCGAGGATGCCCGAGATGTGTAGACATGGTCGTGGTGTCGAGGATGCCCGGCCATGAGTAGCCTAAGTCCACTACTATCTCGTGGTGCCGAGGATGCCCGAGACGAGTAAACCTGGACATGATGCCGAGGATACCCGACCAGGAACAGGCGAAGATCTTACCATCTCGTGGTACCGAGGAAGCCCGAGAGGTGTAAACTTGGTTGTGGTGCCGAGGATGCCCGACCAGGAGTAACCTAAGTCACTATCGTCTCGTGGTGTCGAGGATGCCCGATACGAGTAGACCTGGTCATGGTGCTGAGGATGCCCGACCAGGAGCAGGCGAAGATCTTACCATCTTGTGGTGCCGAGGATGTCCGAGATGTGTAGACCTAGCCGTGGTACCGAGGATGCCCAACCAGGAGTAGCCTAAGTCACTACCGTCTCATGGTGCCGAGGATGCACGAGACGAGTAGGCCTGGTCATGGCATCGAGGATGCCCGGCCAGGAGCAATCCAAGTCCCTACTATCTCATGGCGCCGAGGATGTCCGAGAGGAGTAAACTTAGGCATGGCACTGAGAAGGCATGGTTGGTAACAGCTCGGACCTATACTCCCTTGAGGTGCTGATATCGGCCTGGCCGACATGGTGAAGAGGCTTAGTCCACCCAGTCCTTGTTCCCTCAACATTAGACCTCGCATTTGTGAAAAGGGGTCTATACGGGAGAAGGGGCGAAGAACGACGCACAACATATAGGCAACAAGAAGATAAAAAGAATGTGCCACAGATAACAAAACTGTTTCCTTCATCGGCTGGAATTAATTTAAAGAAAAAGGTATAAAAGACGAATACATTACATTCAATTTGGAGTACATCCCATAAAGTACAGAAGATAAAAAGAAAGTGAGGCAGAAGACAAATATATTCGTATATTCTATTCAAAATGGGAGTACATCCATTCAAGAAAAGGGCAGAAGAAAAATACATTTCATTCAAACTTGCAGTACAAAAGAAAATGGTACAAAAGTATTTCATTCAAAATTGTAGATTACATCTGAGGTACATTCAAAGGCAAAAAAATAAAACAAAAATATAAAAAATGAAGGACAACATATGTTTGAGAAGAGCCTTATAGTTCTTTGTCCTTAGCCGGAAGCTCATCCTAAACCTAGCCGACGCTCAAAAAGCTCAGGTCCACCTCCGGTTTCAACACCTTAGCTCTCTGGAGTTGTTGGATGGCATCGTTAAAGCCTTGCTTCAAGCACTTCAGGACCTGTCCAACTAAGATATTGCCGAACTCCTCGGATTGGAGGAACCTGACCTTGAATTTGACCTCGGTCTTTGCCTGCTGGGACTCTTTGTCAGCTTTGTATCTATGCATTTCTTCTAAAGCTTCATCCCGGGTACTCTTCAGCTCGACCGTCATGGTGGATAGCCGGTCCCGAGCCGCCTGGGTTTCCTAGCACTGCTCTGCGCTCGCCCGGAGCTGTGACTGGTTCCACTGCAAGTCTTCTTGCAGGAGGCAGGCGTCCTCTGACAGCTTCACCTCCCGTTCTTCGGAGCGTCCCTTCTCGTGAGCTAAATGGCTCACTTCGCTAGTAAGGGTCGTTGCCAACTCTGATAGGAGGTGCTCCCGGTGGCGAGCGTTGAGCAGGGAGGACTCAGAGGCCAACAGGGAGTCCAGATAGTGCTCCACCTTAACCCGAAGACCCCTACTAACCTCTGGCTGTATCAGACCTTCCACGCGAGCCGGGAAGACCTCTGCCTCTAATTCAGCTATCTGTTGGTGCAAGGCATCGGCCTCCTGCTCAAAGGATAGGTGGCTACCCAAGAAAAGGCAGTCGGACGCGGCCTACCACAGCAAATAACAAGAATTAGAAAAGTAAATGATGATAAGGGGAAAACACCGGACCTTTACCTTGAGAAGTGACTCCTGCAAACTGACGATTAGCCCAGCCGACGCGTCGATAGTCCTCCCTCTCATGGCTTCACGACTCCTCGAAGAAGATATGCCTTTGGAGCGGTAGAGGGGTTGGACGTTAGGTGCTTCGAGGGGCACTCTAGAGGGCCCTGGGATATCCTCCTTTGTGCTGGATGCTCCCCCAGAAGGATGTCCCTCAGCAGAGGCCTCTTTCAGCTCCACTGGTCAAGGGGCCCAGATAGGTCGCCTTCTTCGCCTCCTTTACCTTCCAGCACAGCGGGGCACTGGTAAGTGCGGGTTCGCCGAGTGTCACCCTCTTGCCCTTGGGGCTGTTGGAGACCTCGGGGACTTCGGAACGGACCCCGCCACACCTGTCGGCTCTGCAATGGGTGGTGCCGCCCTCCGGAGTGCTTGGAGAGGAGAGGGGTGCAGAATCCTCCTCCTCCGTAACCACCCTGGTCGAGCGGGTCCTTTTCCGTGGGTGACCCGAAGGGACTGAGGGTTTCCACTGGTGGTCTTGTGGCTCGCTCTCCTCCTCCACTCCCTCCTCGGCAGGAAGGATGAGGCGCGACCATTGTTTGGTGGGTGGTTGGCTCGCCTCCCCAGTGGGCTCTGTCTCCAACGCAGAAGTCTGGACGGGCAGTTCTTTGTCGCCACCTCCCTCCTCAGTAGGAACAGAAGAGGTAGAGGTCACTTGGATGCCCAAGGGCTTGGTAGTCGTCTGCTCCTCACCGAGGATCTGCTCGGAGCCCTCAGAAGGTTCGACCGTGGAGGGTAGAGCAGCTGGAAGATGAGTCAAGGCCTGTTCATCCGCAAGCTCCCACTTAAGAAGCTTGCTCATGGCCTAGGAAAGCATGGTGTTCTCTGCAACACAAACAACAAAATGTCAGTTAACATAGATGAGTAAGTAATAAAACAGTGCACTTACGGAGGTCGGGGCTAAGACGAGTGACTTTGGGGTTGATCCCAGCCTGGTACAGAAGCTCCTCGCAGGAAACCAAGCAGGGTCCATGGAACTCTATCCCAGCTAGAATGCTTCTGACCCGCTGGTATCCTGGATCTCGCTGGAAATCACCCAGGTTAGGAGGCGAAGGTAAATCCTCATGCCAACGTGTCAGATAGAATGGGCGCTCAACGAGTCGGATAAAGAAAAAGCACTCCTTCCATTGCTTATGGGGAGGAAGGGAGGCTACTGATGAATTTATGGCTTGGATGGGCGTTGAAACTAAAGGACCCCCTAGACGCTAAGTTTGGAAGGAAGAAATAGTGGAAGGAACGAGGGGTCAAGGGTATGTTGAATAATTTGAAGAGAATGAATATCCCACCCATCTGGGTGAAGGCATTTGGGGTCATCTGATGCAAAGACACATCAAAATCTTGGGAGATGGCCATGAAGAAGGGAGGGATTAGAAAACGGATGTCAAACTCTATCTGCCCTAAGAAAAAGGTGAAAACCCCTAAGGGAGGCTCTACGGGGGCCTGGTCAATGCTGGGGACCCTAACCTTCAACTCCGTCGGAATGCCGTAGGCCTCGCAGGCTGCTCTCAGGGTGACGGACTTAAGCTTAGACGAAGTGGCCTCGTACCACTCCGAATGATAAGCCCTCTCCTCTTCGGGCCTTCCCTTCCTACCCTAGTCTCTCTACCCCTTTCCCTCCTTACCTATGTCTTCGAATGAAAGAAGGAGAAGAAGATGGAAGATGAATGAAACTTACGCGTAGAGAAGAAGCCCTAGCTAAATAAGAAGCTAGTAGACAGAAGCGGGATGCGCAAGCTCTGATAATCAGCAATGCAAGAAGACGGAAGGACGCTTTCGCCTCCCCTTTTTATAGGGAAGAAGCCGCCCTCGTGCGAACAATATGTTGGTGCCAGAAGCACCAGATCGAACTTGGGTTTTGATAATGGCAAAGGGTTCATAAGTTAAGGTTATATTATGATCTAATGAATCTGTTAAGTCTGCAGGAAAAGTCCTAGGTAAGCTAGGCACGAAGTCCTGGTTCGATGAATTGGGCAATAAGTCCTGGCCGAGGGTTGGGCACCGAAGTCCTGACCGAGGGTTGGGCAATAAGTCCTGGTCGTAGACTGGGCATGAAGACCCGACCGAGGGTTGGACAATAAGTCCTGGTCATGGACTAGGCACCGAAGTCCTGATTCGGAAGATCGGGCAAAAGTCCAACCGGAGGAGTCGGTTGGCAAAAGGTAAATTCTCCTGAGAGGAGTAGGCGAGGATGCATTCCCCGGAAGAGGGAACATTAGGCGTCGGTTCGACCTAGGGTTCCATTTGGGAAGCCCAAAGTCAGAACCAAGACAGCACAGACTATTATTTGTACTTAATTTATCGATTACTATTGCTTTGGAACTAACCCTGTTTGCAGGAACAAAGGAAGGAGTTTTTTGCATCCCAGGTGCCTGAGAGGACTCAGGCACCCGAGAATACAGGTGCCTGTTTTGATACAGGCGCCCCAGATGGGTGATTCCAGCAATCTGCGAAGGTGAGCCTCCACGTCAGCAAGGGAGGCGCCCGTGAGCATACAGGCACCCTGGATGAAGGGATAAGAGCTGGCCGAGTCTCCGGATGAGGACGCGCGCGGATACGCTACGTGGCAGGCGCCCTACATCAACAGGGGCGCCCTGGACGTCTGTATAAAAAGGGGTTCACCCCTTGCTTCCAGACAACAATATTTCAACTCAAGCACTCAAGCGCTCAGTTTTGTTTTCTCCGTGCTAGAGTTTCAAGCGCCAACAACGCTCCAGAATGACGACCCGCTGCTCCGATCTTCAATTCCTTTTCAAATCGTCGGTATTTCTTTTTAAGCACTTAAATTTAATGTTGTATTCGTGCTTCAACTATTGTAATATTTTCTGAAATATAGAATTGCCCAACGTAAACAGTCAAGGACCGTGAGCCTTGGAGTAGTAGCTGATCTAGACTCTGTACCAAGTAAAAGAAAGTGTGTTAGCATTGATTTAATTTTATACTGCATAATATTCTTTTAATATCCGAAATTTTATTGATATTCACCCCCTCTATCGATTCTAAATGATCCCACAAGTGGTATCAGAGCGGGTGACTCAAATATGGTGCAATCACCGATTGAGCAATTTTCATATTTCTTCTTAAATATTTTTTTCATTCGTAACTTTTTCGTTAATCGAGGTTGGTGCAACACCACTCGATTTTTATTATTATTTTTGCTACCGCACTGCTAATCCAAGACTCAGTCTTGGAACAAAGTTTTTCTTTGTTTTTATAGTTTTTCAGATTAATCTCGATGGACAATCAAGAATGGAACAGTGCCCGTCCACCGCTATTCTCCGGCGAGAATTTTAGATATTGGAAAGATCAAATGGAATCTCACCTGAAGGCTCATATGTGTTGGTGCAAGATGCATCAATAATGTCCTCCTTTAGTGTTTCAATGTTTAACAATATGCTTAAGTTAGTGATACATTGAACAAGAGAAGGGTAGTCAAGAAAACAGTACCAAAGTGCAGGAAAGTCCTAGTTAACCTAGCAATAAATCCTGGTTCGAAGAATTGGGCACTAAGTCCTGATCATGGATTGGGCAATAAGTCCTGGTCGAGGGCTGGACAACGAAGTCCTGACATAGGGTTGGGCAATAAGTCCTGGTCGTGGACTAGGCATGAAGTCCTGGTGAGTGAAGCTGGGCACCGAAGTCCTGACATAGGGTTGGGCAATAAGTCCTGGTCGTGGACTGGGCACGAAGTCCTGGTGAGTGAAGCTGGGCACCGAAGTCCTGACATAGGGTTGGGCAATAAGTCTTGGTCGTGGACTGGGCACGAAGTCCTGGTGAGTGAAGCTGGGCAATAAGTCCTAGTCGTGGACTAGACACGAAGTCCTGGTGAGTGAAGCTGGGCAAAAGTTCTGATGAGTGAAGCTGGGCAAAAGTCCAACCGGATTGGCCGGTTTGCAAAACTTCTCCTGAGATGAGTAGGTGAAAGGCACATTCCCTGGGAAGGGAACATAGGCATCGGTTCGACCTAGGGTTTCGAGGAAATCCAAAGTCAGAACCATTTCATTAAGGCTGCAAGTAGTAGGAGATCATGTGAAGAGTTGGGATCAAAAGCTGTGTTAGGTAGAATTTGCTCACAACCATATAGTGCATCGCAGTACTGCTTTCAGGCCATTCCAGGTGGTTTATTCAATTCAGCCTTGAGGTCCATTGAATTTGATATTGTTGCCTAGCAAGACAATGATCTACGGTAAAGTTGCGGATTTTGTGAATAACCTGCAAGTAGTCCAAAAAGCAGTTCATAAGCATCTATATGATTCCAATTCAAAGTACAAATACATTGCAGACCAAAATCCCTAACACTTGGAGTTTGATGTTCGAGATTTTGTGTGGGTAGTTTTAACTAAGGATCATTTTTTCGTTGGTGATTACAACAAATTATTTGCCAAGAAGATTCACTCGATCGAGATTATTGAGAAGATAAACCCCAATGTATATTGTTTGAAGTTGCCTAGTCATATTCGTATTGCTGATGTTTTTAATATGAAGCATTTAATTCCCTTCCATGGTGATTCTTCTGATTGTGAAGTGACCAATAATTCGTAGACGAATTTTTTCCACCCTAGGAAGAATAATGCGGGTTCTACAGAGTAATCTTCTAGAGGCAATAACTTTTAACTCAGGACTCGAAATTAAGCTTTATATGTGGCTATATGTGCAAAATTCAATGATCTACGTTTATGATCTGGGAACCCGTAATCGTCAAGTTTCAGGCTCAAAATCCACCGTTTAGGCTCTCATTTGAGTCTCTAGATATATTTTTTTACTATTTTTTGGTATTTTAATTTTTATGGTATTAGGATATTTTTGATATGTATGGATTATTTGTTTGTCTATATCTGTATGTTGTTTTGTTGATTAGAATTTCTGTTAAGAAATTTCTTTTTATGTTAAAATTTCTAATTTTTTTTGTAAGATGGAAATTGAGGTTGATTTTTTTTCTTTTTTGAGTCTTATGTTGATGTCTATATAAGCATCATGTTTAGTTGTAGTTGTCTTATTTTATGATGATTTTCTTATTTTTTGACATTCTCTATTTGAATAAATAAATTATAAAAATTTGTCTCCGATATCCTATGTGAATCAATGAATTCGATAATCTATTTCGATATTCATAAACAAATTAACAGAATTTATAATTATCCACTGTATTAAAAATTAATATATTCAATAACATTTAGTAATTATTACAATAATTATTTTTTTCCTTGTACGTTTGCATAATTAATTATTTAATTTTATTGATGATGATTTAAGTAGATCGGGACAATTATTCAACGCCAGCTAGCTGTTGCAGTCGGAGTGCGATCGATCGACGTGAAGTCCGTCGATGGGTAGCTTCGGTGCCATCTACGCCAATCCCTTGACGATGGTGAAGCCTCCGTCCAACAGCAGATTGACGCCGCTCACGTACCTGGACTCGTCGCCGGCGAGGTACGCCACCGCCTCCGCCACGTCCTCCGCTCCCAGCCTCACCCCTTTCAGGTTGGCTGACTTCTCAATCGTGGCCTCAAAGGCCTCCTTGTCTAAGTCAAGCCATGCCATCGCCAGCGGTGTGGCCACCCCGTGCGGCGACACGCAGTTGACCCGAACCCCGTGCTTGCCCAGTTCGGCCGCCGCGCTCCTCATCAGCCCCACCACCGCGTGCTTCGAGCACGTGTATGCGTGCGGTACCAATCCCGCAATAGTCGACGCGGTGCTCGCGGTGATTACGATGCTCCCCTGCCTCGCCGGCGTCATCACCCTCGCCGCGTGCTTGGTGACCAGGAACGACCCCGTCACGTTCACCGACATCAACCGCTGGAAGTCAGCCACCTCGCATTCGGGGAACGACTTCTGCCAAGATTCCCCGATGCCGGCGTTGCTGAACATGACGTCGAGCTTCCCGTGGCGGGCGACGGCGGCGTCGACGGCGCTTGCCACGTCGGACTCCTTGGTGACGTCGCAGTGGACGTAGGAGGCGGTGCCTGGGCCCAGTGAGTCGCACAAGGCACGGCCTTTGTCGTCTTGGATGTCCGCCACGACTACTCGAGCGCGGAGGCGGGAGAACAGCTTGGCGGTGCACTCGCCGATGCCGCTCGCCCCGCCGGTGATCTATATTTGAGCAACCAAAGCAAGATTGAATTAATTAAGCAGCAATATTCTGAAGTGATCAACATGAAAATTGAAGAAAAATGAATTGGAATTAATCAATTGGTTAATTTGACAAACCTTTTTGCTACATAGGAGAGAACGAAGGAGCTTGCCATACTGCTCAACAAAGGTTATAATGTCGCAACGATAGTACTGCATCTTGCTACTGCCATCGTGCCTTTTTATAAAGAAGTTAATTGAAAACGTTAGACTCAAGTTTGTCATTTCAAAATATCATATTCCCACGGGCTAGCTCGGTTGGTAAAACATTTAATCGTTTGTTTTGGAAATCTCAAATTTGAGAGATAAAAATTTAGTCTGTTGACTTAAGTTCTTTCGGTCTCAGACATCTTATCCGATTAATAAATCATGACTTTCTTTCCTTTAAACATCCGAGGGACAAAGATAGGGGACCGTTAAAGTGGGGTTCTCGTTTTGGTTCATTTCAAAATACCATAAAAACCCCGTGGCCGTGTTTCACTTTCGGAGGACAAATCAAAAGGACCATATACGGACCCCCTTAAAAAAAACATTGTAGTTCAATAGTTCAATGAGTTAGACAGATTAATCTTTATTAATGAATTTTACTCTTTAGCAATTTTGAATTTATACGGACTACTTTTTACTTTTTCTGAATTTTTAAGCAACAGTCAGTGCATCCTGCTAGTGTCATCGCATCGTGCCTTTTTATAAACAAATTAGGCTGTCTTTCGTTAAGATTAATATAATCTAATTTATAATATAATTAAATTTATAATATAATCTAGATTATATATTATTAATTTTATAATCTATATTATAACATTTTAATTAATTTTATAATATAAATTATATTATATTATAATTTTAAAATTATACTTAATAAAATAATTAATTTTATAATATAATCCTAATTATATTATAAATATAACCTTAATTCAAAAGGTTAGGCTCAAGTTTCTCATTTCAAAATACAATGAAGAACCCATGGGCGGCGCTTCACATTAATGCTTGGAGGACAAATCCAAAAGGAACACACACTCACAAAAAAAAAAAAAAAAAAAATCAACTCTAGTTCAATAATTCAATTAGTACAGATTAGTCTGGACAGCTGTTTATGAATGATGAATATCTGTTGATATTTCTAAATCATAAATTATAAAAATAAATTATGTAAATTTAAATATTTACAGTGATTTACACTTGGAGAAGAAATCAGAAGACTTTGTCATTTGAAAAACGATCACGAACGAATCGAAAAATTTTTCATAAGTTCACAAACCAAATCACTCTTCTGTAATTAGACGAATCAATCTTGAATGTTTTTCTTAATAATCCCTTCTTCGTCATGTGCACTCAGACGAACCTTGCACAATGACCTTATATACACGAGACGAATCCTTTCTCTTTGACCTCGCACATACCTTGTCTCGCACGATCTCCATTGGCTTGGACGCACACACATAGCTTGTCCTTTCACTTGTTGTTCCCTCCCCTTTGCCTTGGAAGCAATAAACATAGGGGTAAAATGTCTCTTCATATTCCTCCATTAATTGAGGAATATGAATGAGTTGGAAGATGAAGAGGAAGAGTTGCCTCTTCATCTTCCTATAACTCTAACATCTCCTACTCGTCCAAGTCAATCCATATAGGTCATCTAGTCACAAAGACCATATAAGAAAGTCACAAAGACCATATAAGAACATTCAATTTATACTTCAGGGAAAATAATTCGTGTGACAGCAAGCACACTGAGCAATTACTGCTAAAAAAGTTGCTACACTTAACTTAGCTGCTCTATAGAACGAATCTGAGACATTAATAACTTGCCTTTACCCCAGATTATATATTTACATCAATATGAACATCTCTAATCCCTCATTTGACTACTATGTCAAGAGCATGTTCAACATCTCTAATCAATATATTTATTCACAATTACATTCACTAGTAGAAAAATGCTTATTAACAACGGACGTTCACCGTTGTCGTAGGCTAAAAACACTGTTGTTAAAGGTCATGTTGTTAAAAGAGGTGCTCAACATCAACAGTTGAAAATCGTTGCCGTTTATAGTCAATAACAACAGTGTAGCAATGGTTTTTCACCGTTATCTTTTAATGTGATCGACAACATGTTAACAATAGTATTAAACCATTATTTCTGTGTGATTTAAACAATAGTTTGACAACAAATAAAAATCGTTGTCTTTTGGTTGAGGTAGCCAACAATTTACAGCAAATATCATTTAAAAAATAAATTATTTAAATAATTAAACAATATTGAGCAAACACACTTCAAACTATCATACATCAAAATATCATCAAATATCATATATCATACTGCGCAAATATTACACATCAAGATATCCCCAATATTAGTCCAATCTGAGATAACATCATCAAAATATCATAAAGAAAAAGGGAATTCATCAATGAGGCAAAAAGAAGAGACTCTAATCTTGTGCATACTTCTACTTGAGTTCCTTCTCCGCTTTGGCAGTGCTGGCATAAAGGGTTTTAGCATCGCCAGGTCGTCTCACAGTCAGGATCAGAGGAATTTTCTGAAATAATATTGTGTCAGAGACTAACAAGAAAGACCAAATGAACAATAGGAATTTTGCAAATTTCTATCTCGACAAAATTCTCAGTATCGAATTTTGTCAACAGCGATCGCAATGCAAACGAGTTGTCCAATAACTGATCCACATGTGTGAGATGTTGTAGGACCTTGCCCAATGCCTTCTTGAATGCGGCCACCATTTCGAACACTGATGTCCCCTTCCGGTTCCTAAATTATAAGCCTCACAACCGCAATCAGAACAACTTTGTCAGGCCCAACCCAACAGAGCCAGAGATCTTCGCAAGCTTTTGGGTATATGGAAGCATGAAATTATTGCTAATAACTGTTCCATATAAAATGACTGAGAACCGACATGTACGAAAAATGCTTAACTCGAACACTACAATGACTTGTTGACAATGTTAATCTGATAGCTCGAATCTGAATGGTGAAAATAAAAATTTGTCAATTTGCAAACTATACTTTCTAATATTGCTTGAACCTTTTTCTTTTCTCAATGAATAACCAAAAGATAGCTCAAGTTCATGGATTGCATGTTGCATTCATAAAGATAAACAACAGCCTAGCCATCCATGAAGGTGAATGGATAGTCAGTGATTAAGGATTTGATGGAACCAAATTGGCCAACAAATATGAGAAATCAAGCTATGGATTACAATTAGGAGCATGCTCACCTGTGGTGGGATCCTCAAAGAACTTTTTCAAGGCAGCAATATGGTCGTCGGCTAGATCAACTACATGAATGTAATCCCTCACCTTCAGGCGTGAAGGTAAACTTTTAGGCTTTTCTACGCCTCGACAAGCAAGCTGTGTTAGCCTCTGACAAGTAGCATGTGGAACAAACACATAGAAGCATAATTAACATAACAGTTTGTGCTAACTCGGCAGTGGTTTTAGTTCTATCGAGCTGATGACAAGAGGATCAAATAATAAATGTAGTTGAAAATACATGAACAATATTAACCATAGAGCAAGATTAATATATTATTTGAGATACAATACCCATGTTCCATCTTTGGTTGAATAGTCAGTTCCAAATACTGTTAGTGAAGGCCTCCTCCCAACAGCCTGGATAAATGGCATGAGATTATTGGGAATTCCACGAGGATCTTCACCAATATGTCCACTCGGGTGAGCTCCAACAGGATTGAAGTATCTTACAAGCATTATTTTCCAATCATTGTCTGCATGATGGACATCATGACATATTTCTTCAATCATAAGCTGCAAGTTTATATAAAGGCCATCAAATTAAACCGAATGAATGTAATGAAACTGAGAAATCAGGACCAAGAAGAAACAAGTAACCTTAGTTCGACCATAGGGGCTCATTGCATGCAAGGGGAATTCCTGAGTACATGGCAAATGCTTTGGCCATCCATATACAGTAGCCGATGAAGAAAATACCATCTGAAAATTTTCAAAAAGCAATCACCCAAATGTGTAAAATGATGAAACAAATATACAAGATCACAAAACCACGAGGCAAGAGAAGATTTCATCAAGTGAGAAGACGAATACATCTTTTTCAAAAAGATAATAGCCTAGTCTATTGTATCTCTATGTGATAATGTAGCACATGGTCTAAGTACACCAAGTCTTCAAGATCAATGGTCATTGTGACACTGAACGATTCTGCAGTAATATTCTGGGCTCTTTTCAGAAAAGGACATCTTTGGGCTAATATAGTTTTCCCAAATTTCACATTCCACTAGCAATTACTGAAAAATATATTCTAAAATGCAGATAGTTTTGTTGGAGAAAGAGAATTACTGAGGATCATATACAAATATTAATTTAGAATGTAATAAATCAATTTCAACTTTGTATATTTGTTGTTAGTTTGTGTTGCTTTGTCCACAGTTTACAAAAGTTGTACAACTAAAAGACACTTGAACTTCTAAAAGTTGCACTCTAGTTACTGCATAAAGCATAAGTATGTGAACGGACATATGAGTGCATATTTGGTTCACATATAATAAATATTCCATATTAATCATAATTACAATAATGCATAAATAGTGTATAACATGTATAAATTTACATTTACTTATATCAAATCAACAACCAAAGCAATCCATGCAAAGAAGTTGCATTTATCACTTACTGTATTATAGAAGCAAGTTTTCTTGTCCAATTAAAGCACAAAATTCTAACAATCTCTACAAGCCAAGTAAATATAAAAGGACGGACTGTCTCTCATTCCTATTAAGGAAGATAAGTGTCAAATATCATTTGCTCAAAATTGTGTACCTGATACTCATTCCTATTAAAGAAGAATGGCTGGCTATACTCTCAAGGAGGTGTTTGCTTGCCATCATTTTATTGCACAATTCACCCGAGCTTTGCGGCCACATCTGATCGTAGTCACTGAGAGAGACGCAGAAGATGATGGCGCGCACATCCTCGAACTTCGAGCAACCTGCAGCCTTCGTTTAACCCTTTTGAAATTACACGAATCAACTGATACCTAGAATAGAGAGTTTGAATCTCATTCAAGGAGCACCCAGACCCAGTTCATGCAAACAAATGCAAGTGATCATAACTTACTTTATTTGGGGATGCGAGCAATCAAACTTCACGGCATATGGCTCGTCTAAAGAAAACTCGATGAAAGCAAGCCCATTGCATTGGGTCATTCCTTCAGAATACAGAATGTCTTTCTCTGTAGGTTCATAGTCATTGCCAGATATTTCCACAGCCTGCACAAGCAGCCAAAGTTCTAAAGTAAATATGGTTTGAATTGCAGTTGAATGCTCAATGATGAAACAAGCTGAAAGCATTCAATATTTCCATGAAAACAGAGAATGAGGATAAGGTTTGGGCATAATCCCCTTTCAAATGATAAGGGCAGAGATAGTACCAAGTATCTGCAGGACTGCTAATGTTCAGGTACACCAGATGCGCGAGTAATTCGACACTGCTAATTGGCAATCATTAACTATTTACAAATATGACTTGATCATGACAACCCTATGACAATAAACAAATAACACTCTTGGAAGTCATTAAATTTGATCAATCATGCTTCATTCAATTTCACCCCTTTTACCACCCCACAAATGCAAACCTAAAGAATTTCTATAATTAACAAACTAGCAAGTGTATGGTTAATGAAAGTGTATGGCGCCAATTGTGTTCCTACAAAAAAGAGAAAACCAACTAGACATTACAAATGAAATTCACTGATAAATAACTATCAACATGAAGCATCGAAAAATCATTTATGTCCCTATAAGTGTAAATACTTCTGTCAAAATCTTTACATGTGTGCTTAAAATAACCTAAATAAGGGAATACCTGTTCTTCCGTTATCTGCCGGAACCCTATAGTGTAATAAATGATCAGTTCCTTCAAATTCCCACCAATAACCTTCAAATTTCAAACAAGTACCAGTTTGGGATGAACAAAAAAATTCAGAAAATCATTAGATATTAAAAAAATGATGGTAGAGTGTGAACATATACCTTTGCCAATCTAGAATTCCCCACCAAAGTTATTAAGAATTCAAATAACGAACATCAATTAAAAAAACCATAAGATGATACATCAAGAAATAAACACAAACTAGATTTTGCATTAGATGAAAATACTGGAAGAAGACAAAAACTAAATTCTTGCCTTAGATTAAAATGTTGGAACAAAGTGAGTCCCATTCAGGTAGAAAAATGCTAATTGAGTCCCATTCAGACTTACTAATGGTTTGTGGTTTGTTCTAACATTTTGCCTTATTAATTCTTGCCTTAGTTTGTGGTTTGTTCCAACATTATTAACAAACTAGAAAAATGCTTGATATAAAAAAGCATGTGATTTAATAGGCATTTGTGGTGATTAGGTAGAAAGGTACCATCTCAGTGTTAAGCTAGGCTTGATACTGCACATGGTCGACAAGGGCCAGGCAATGCTAACAGGCATTTGTGGTGATTAGGTAGAAAGGTACCATCTCAGTGTTGCCCTATTTGATCTGAAGAACATAAAATTGTTTTTACTAACTACTGTCACACAGAAAAAAAGGTGGAGATCAAATTCCTTCTGAGAAAAGACAAACTTGATTGGTTGATGCACAGAGAAAAATCTATGTTCGCGACTTTTAGTTTTGAAGTATATAGAAGAATAACAGGCATCAAACTTCTAAACAAGAATACATGCTAAAAGTTGGAAACTTTAAGACGCCAGAATCAACATATAAAAAAAATGCTGAAGAAATAAGGACATCAACAAAGCAGATCGTGAAAGGAGGCACTCACCGACGCCATTCCCGCAGGAGAAGTGCTTCCCGTTGGATTCCAGCATGGGATCCGAGAAGACAGAAGGGAGAGCTTCCCCTCGGAAGCTGTAACCCACGGGTGAAGAGGGGAAGCTGCCGCCGTCTTCGCCCGAGACGTGGTGGACGGGGACGTTGTGGAGTCCAAAAGCGCCATCGGAGGCCGCATCATCGAGGTCATCGAGACCGACGTCCTTGGAGGGGGAGAACGCGGACAAGAAGGCGTCGAAATGCTGCGACGGTAGTCAGGGGTCGTAGCCCAGGTAACCATCGTCGTCACCGTCGAAACCTCCTCATCGTCGCCGCCGGTGAAGGCATCATTGAAGGAAGAAGCCATCGCCTTCCCCCCTCTCTCCTCTCTCTCTCGCTCTCGCCCCCGAAATCCTCGCCCCTTTTCTTTTTTGGCAACCCGTGAAGCAAACAAAAGGCGGGCGTTTTGATTTTCGTGCTCGCTCACTGTTTTATATTACCATGTAAGCAACACAAATAGACAACAGTTAATTAAAATCAGTTGTCGTAACCAAACAAATAGACATCAGTTTTTAAAAAATCGTTGTCTCTAACATACATAAAACAACGATTTTTTAAAAACCGTTGTCTTTTTCCGCAAAAAATTTATCAACATCAACGATTTTTAAAAAAACCGTTGTTAAATGAAAAAAGACAATGGTTTTTCAAAACACCATTGTCTATTGGGTGTTGTTAAATCCAAAAATTCTTGTAGTGATTTTTAAGTACTCAATAAAAAATATAACTGGTCGACTAGTGAATAAATATCATAGATGTAAATCAATTTTAATTTTCCTTTTCTGTTAAAATATATTTATTCTTATCAATTGCTTTCCTAGTTATGCTCCGTAGACGAAATTATCCATAGTCAATAGAATACACACTAAAGTAGCAAACACTGATTAGAATTTCAAGTAGACAGCTAAATAGTCACTTAGGGTAAGATTGAGATTAACTTATAATTTCAAGGGTCTCACATAGTAGAGAAGCAGAGATCCATTCTCCTACTACCCTTATTGTCACTATAACACATGTGGTATGAATCACATGCGACGATGTTTTTCTCTTTACCAAAAAAAGAGTGCATGTTTTTCTGAAATATTTAACATCGTACAAATTTCGATCTAGACATACCTAATGTCTAATCCGAATTCAACTTATGAATTCTAATATGACCTTTAACAGGTTTAGTAAATGGTAGGTGGATTTACTTCGATCATTACATAAATAATCTCATCTTGATACAAAAATCAAGGTGACATCAACTTACATGTTTGTCTCTATTTACAACTACATAAGTCGTCTCATAAATAATGGTCTTACCTCTATTTATACTCAACAAATAGAGACGATTGTTCATGTGAGTAGACCAATCTCAGCTTGCCAACATGCTTATCTAGACTTTTATCAAAATGTAACAAATACATTTACACTGAATAGATTATGACATTTCATATATATAACAGTCTTTACAATATGTTACATCTTGTGTAGTCTCAAGGACTTCACATGTTCATGAAATGACTCTTTAGTTAATGGCTTAGTAAAAGGAACTGCAAGCATTGCTCGTGTAGGGATGTACTCAAGAATTATCTTTTTCTTATCAACAATATCCCTCACAAAATTATATTTAATTTCTATGTGCTTGCCTTTGCTGTGATATTTAGAATCCTTGGAAAAAGCTATAGCAGCTTGATTGTCACAATACACTGTAACAAGACTCCCACTATTCTCAGCAATTTTTAGATGTTTTAAGAACTTTCTCAACCAGACAGCTTCTTGTATAGCCGCTGCACAAGTCACATACTCAGCCTCCATTGTCAACAACACTGCACAAGCCTATTTGATTGGGCTATGCAAGCCTATTTCGACAGCGCTACACAAGCTTGTTTCTTGCTGTTCTATGAGATGGTGCCACCATTCAGCAAGAAGGCATAGCTAGATGTGGATTTTCTATTATCAATGTCCCTTGCCCAATATGCATCTGTAGAGCCCTTCTGGCTCAACTTTGATCATTTTCACTGCTTTCCAGTCTCGATCCTGGGTTTGACTGAAAACGACTAACTAAGCCAACAACATAGCTTATATCAGGACGAGTACACAATATAGTGTACATCAAACTACCAATGACACTAGCATATGATTTTTTTCTTCATATCGGCTATCTCTTCAGAAGTCTTGAGAGACATACTTTTGCTCAGAATAACACCTTTCACTATAGGCATTTGTTCAATGTTGCAATCCAACATATTGAAGTGTTATAGCATCTTAGTGATATAAGCTTCTTGGGACAATCCCAAAAACTTTTTGATCGATCATGAATGATCTGTATTCCTAAGATGTACTCAACTTCTCCCATATCTATTATGTTAAATTGTGATGAAAGCCAAGACTTGACTTTAATCACAAACTTTAGGTCACTTCAAGCTATTAGCATATCATCAACATATAATGATAAGATGGCAAATTTTCCTTTATCCTTCTTTAGGAAAACACAATGATCCTCATTGATCATTTCGAAACCATAAGACAAAATGACATCATTGAATCTTATGTTCTATTATCTTGACGTTTGCTTAGCCCATACATAGACTTCTCAAGTCTACATACTTTATTCTCTTGGCCCTAAGCTATATAATATTCTGGCTATGCCATATAGATTTCCTCGTCAAGATTACCATTAAGGAAAATCGTCTTTACATCCATTTGATGTAATTCTAAGTCAAAATGTGCTACTATATCTAGGATGACTCGTATTGACACAAACTTCACAACTTGGGAGAATGTCTCTTCAAAATCAATACCCTCCAATTGGGTATATTCTTTTGCAACCAAACTAGCTTTGTATCGATTAATCGACTCATTTGCTTTCCTATTAATTTTGAGAATTCACTTATTCCCAATAACCCTTCGGCCCGGAGGAAGATCGACTAAATCTCAAACTTGATTCTTTCTCATGGACTTCATTTCTTCATCCATTGCAACTTTTCATTTCTCCTTAACTGAGCATTTCAATGCTTCCTCAACCATTCGAGGTTCTTCATCATCAACTGGGAGAATTATTAATGCCTCATTCTCAATGTCAAACCTTCTCCGAGGAATAATCTGACGATTACTTCTTTGCAGGTTAGACTGTTGAGAAACTGACTCATTTATAGGCCATTTACTCCCACTAGGTTGACTAGATTCAGGTATCCCCTATGATTCCTAATTCGTTGTTAGAGAAACAGTATCCTTCTCCTCTATTACAAATAAAGGAGTTGATTTATTAACTTCACTTCTTGTTGGGAACTCAGTTTCGAGAAAAGTGGCATCTCTTGACTCAATTTCAGAGATGGTTCCATCTTGTTGCTCACCAATAAAAACATAACCCTTAGAGGTATCAGAATATCTTACAAAGATACACTTACTACCCCTGGGTCATAATTTTCTATATTGTGAGTCTTGTCATGAATATAAGCAACTGACCCACATGGTCTCAGATTACTTAAATATGGTTTTCTACCTGTCCAAAGTTCATATGGAGTAGATGGAACAGATTTAGAAGGCACCCGATTAAGTATGTAGGTTGCTGCCAATAATGCATCTCCCCAATAGGAAATAGGCAAATTAACTTGAGCCATCGTCGGCCTAACTATTTCAAGAAGAGTTCGATTTCTTCTTTTAGCAACTCCATTTTGCTATAGAGTCCTAGGGATAGTTAACTGTCTAATAATCCCTTTCTCATTACATATTTTCTTGAATTGATCAGAGAAATATTCACCTCCACGATCAGTACGAAAGGTTTTAATCTTACGTTCCAATTAATTCTCAACTTCATTCAAATAACGATTAAAGCAATCTAATGCTTCAGATTTATGAGAAATCAAATACACATGACCAAAACTTTTCATTTCTCCTTAACTGAGCATTTCAATGCTTCCTCAACCATTCGAGGTTCTTCATCATCAACTGGGAGAATTATTAATGTCTTATTCTCAATGTCAAACCTTCTCCGAGGAATAATCTGACGATTACTTCTTTGCAGGTTAGACTGTTGAGAAACTGACTCATTTATAGGCCATTTACTCCCACTAGGTTGACTAGATTCAGGTATCCCCTATGATTCCTAATTCGTTGTTAGAGGAACAGTATTCTCCTCCTCTATTACAAATAAAGGAGTTGATTTATCAACTTCACCTCTTGTTGGGAACTCAGTTTCGAGAAAAGTGGCATCTCTTGACTCAATTTCAGAGATGGTTCCATCTTGTTGCTCACCAATAAAAACATAACCCTTAGAGGTATCAGAATATCTTACAAAGATACACTTACTACCCCTGGGTCATAATTTTCTATATTGTGAGTCTTGTCATGAATATAAGCAACTGACCCACATGGTCTCAGATTACTTAAATATGGTTTTCTACCTATCCAAAGTTCATATGGAGTAGATGGAACAGATTTAGAAGACACCCGATTAAGTATGTAGGTTGCTGCCAATAATGCATCTCCCCAATAGGAAATAGGCAAATTAACTTGAGCCATCGTCGACCTAACTATTTCAAGAAGAGTTCGATTTCTTCTTTCAACAACTCCATTTTGCTGTAGAGTCCCAGGGATAGTTAACTGTCTAATAATCCCTTTCTCATTACATATTTTCTTGAATTGATCAGACAAATATTCACCTCCACGATCAGTGCGAAAGGTTTTAATCTTACGTTCCAATTAATTCTCAACTTCATTCAAATAACGATTAAAGCAATCTAATGCTTCAGATTTATGAGAAATCAAATACACATGACCAAAAATTTTCATTTCTCCTTAACTGAGCATTTCAATGCTTCCTCAACCATTCGAAGTTCTTCATCATCAACTGGGAGAATTATTAATGTCTCATTCTCAATGTCAAACCTTCTCCGAGGAATAATCTGACGATTACTTCTTTGCAGGTTAGACTGTTGAGAAACTGACTCATTTATAGGTCATTTACTCCCACTAGGTTGACTAGATTCAGGTATCCCCTATGATTCCTAATTCGTTGTTAGAGGAACAGTATCCTCCTCCTCTATTACAAATAAAGGAGTTAATTTATCAACTTCACCTCTTATTGGGAACTCAGTTTCGAGAAAAGTGGCATCTCTTGACTCAATTTCAGAGATGGTTCCATCTTGTTGCTCACCAATAAAAACATAACCCTTAGAGGTATCAGAATATCTTACAAAGATACACTTACTACCCCTTGGTCATAATTTTCTATATTGTGAGTCTTGTCATGAATATAAGCAACTGACCCACATGGTCTCAGATTACTTAAATATGGTTTTCTACCTGTCCAAAGTTCATATGGAGTAGATGGAACAGATTTAGAAGGCACCCGATTAAGTATGTAGGTTGCTGCCAATAATGCATCTCCCCAATAGGAAATAGGCAAATTAACTTGAGCCATCGTCGACCTAACTATTTCAAGAAGAGTTCGATTTCTTCTTTCAGCAACTCCATTTTGCTGTAGAGTCCCAGGGATAGTTAACTGTCTAATAATCCCTTTCTCATTACATATTTTCTTGAATTGATCAGACAAATATTCACCTCCACGATCAGTGCGAAAGGTTTTAATCTTACGTTCCAATTAATTCTCAACTTCATTCAAATAACGATTAAAGCAATCTAATGCTTCAGATTTATGAGAAATCAAATACACATGACCAAAACGTGTGAAGTCATCAATAAATGTAATGAAATAAGAACTTCCATATCTAGCCTTTATGTTTATCGGACCACAAATATCTGAATGAATCAATTGTAATGGTGATTCAACCCTAATAGCCTTACCAAATGGTTTCCTAATTGCTTTTCCAGCAAGACAATGCTCACATATAGACAAGTCAACTTTAGCACGAGTGTCGAGCAGACCCTCTCTTGTTAATCTATTTATTCTTTCATGTCCTATATGTCCCAGTCTAGCATGCCAAACTTCATCATTAACCTCAACATCGCTAGTAAGAGCAATGTTTGAAAAACAACTATTATTTCCATAATTATGATCTGGTTCTACATCTAGAACCATGAAACCATTTGATACATAACCATATCTAATTAACACAGAGTTAATTTTAAGTTCCACACAACGATTATAAAAGTTCTAACAGTAACCCAATTCAAGAAGATAATTAACAGAAACTAGATTCTGTGTTGGATCGGGTTGGACCGGCTAGAGGGGGTGAATAGAGTAAATTAAAATTCTACCCCTTAACTTAACCCTATTTCTCCCCCTTTGATCACATCAAAAAAATGGGAGAAAAATAATTAGGGAGGAAAATTATTTGAATTTTTAGAATTTTTTTTAAAAAAATTATAGTCCTACTCTCCCCTTTGATATCAAAATGTTTTTCTATCGAATTTTGAAACAATTCATTAAAAAAATTGAATATCTATAAAAATTTTGAATATTTTCATCAAAGTCAAAGAGAAAGATATGATTTTGGAAAAAAATTTCAGCTTTAAATTTGTTCATCAAGTCTGAAAATAAATAAAAAAATAACAGATATGAGTTTTTGAAGAATAAATTTTAAAAAATCAAAAAATACTTCGAAATATTTTTAAAAAATTATAATGAGTTCTCTCCACTATATCTGAATCATAAAAAATTAAATCTATGAAAGTAAATTATTTATCTATTTTTAAATTTTTAATTTCAAATTTCAAGTGGAAAATCGAAAAATTTTGAAAAATTCTCAATAGATGGACAACATAATTGTGCATAAAAAAGACATAATTTTTGTAAAAAAAAATTATGCACATAAATAATAAAAAACTTATCAGTTTAAAATAAATTTTGGAATCCAAAATAAATTCCTATCTACATGATTAATTAAAAACTTAGGCGGAATATAACTTTTGGGTACTTTTTTAAATTGACCCTTATGGTTTTTAAAATACCAATTTAAATTATCAGGAAAGCTATTTTTCATTTGGCATAAATATGGAATATCAATTTCTAATTTTTGCACTAAATTTTTCAAATTATTATTTTCATTTTTCAAAATATCAGAAGAGGATGTAAGTGCCAATTCATTTTTTAATTTCAAATTTTCTTTTTCTAATCTACAATTAGATTTGAGCAAGGCTTTAACTCCTGCATATAACTGATCATGAGGAAGAAAACAAACCTCACTTATGTAACGCCCCGAAATTTCCATATTGAAGTTTTTAAAGTCCTTAGAACTATTTAAAAATGTTTTAGAAATATTCTAGATATTTTTAGGAATTTTTAAAATATTTTTATGGAATTTTCCGAGTCCGTTTAGTATTTTTATTAAAAGAAATAGAGTTTTCGGCAAAAGTTGCCTGGGCGAGTTTTGAACCTGAGACCTCCCATGGGATCAACGACTTAAGTTGGTCGGGTTAACCAGGAGCCCCAGCAGGGGTGTGCTGAAAGGAAATAGAGAGATATTAAGTTAAGTTATAAGTTGAACCGAAATACCCCTTGGTATAAATAGAAGAACTTAAGTGATTCTTTTATTTTTATTCGGCAACTCCCTCTCAACCAAAACCCTTCCTCGCCCAAAACCCACGCACGCCGCCCCCTCTCTCCTCTTGGGCGAAACCACACCACCCCCTCTCCTCTTCCAAGGGGGCGCCGGCCAAGGGAGAACCAAGGAGTGCGACGCGTTTCGTTCGTCTCGACGAGAGGAACGCGTAGGCGCGAACGGTTCATCGAGATCTCAAGTTCCGCCCGATCCCTCTCCTCTCTTGTGCGCACGCCAACCACACCAAGCCTAGGGCTTTCCTCCGGTGGCCGGCCAAGGCTCTCCTCCGAGAGATTTTCCGATATTCGGGATCCTCGCGACGAGAGGAACGCGTGAGCGCGAAGAAATCTCCGAGACTCCGAGTTTCTCCAGAACCTTCGACGCCGTTCTTGGTTGTAAGTCCAAGATATCGAGGTAAGTACTGCTCACCTGCAGTAAGAGGCGGTTTTCCGCAAGAATTTTCTCTTAAAAGTTTTAAAAGAGATATTTACTTTTAGTTTAAGATTTTTGCATGTGATCCTAGTTCATTATATGCTTATATATATTTGATAGAGTATCCTATGTGAGTTTAGGGTCTCAGAAATCTATGAGAAAAGAAAAGAAAGATAAAGAAAAAGAAAAGAGAAGGCCAAGGCCTTACGAAATCCCCAAAAGTCAAGAATTAGGGATTTGGGCACACAAGGTGTTCGATAAAATGCCAAGGCATTTAAAGATAAGAAAGAAAAGAGAGAAAAGCTATTTTATTTTCTAAGGCCAGTACCCGGCGTCCAAGGGCGTCGTTAAAGAAATCCAGGTGTCCAATTCCAAGGTCTTGGCCCTGGTAGACCAAGGTCTGCTCTATTAGGATTGGCGGCTCGCTACCCCAACCTTTTAGGGAAGGCGCATAAGATGGTACTTACGTCTTAAGTGGATCCAAGTGAGTATTATTTTCAAGTATATGCTTTAGCAAAGTTTTTCAAAAATTTAAGGAAGTTTTCTAAAAGTTAAAGAAAGATTTAAAGTTAAAGAATTGCTAAAGTTTCAAGTTAAGCCAAGAAAAAGTGAGTTAAGACTTATTAATGCTTGAGTATGCATGTTTTGAGTTATACCTGTTTTAGTGTTTCCTTTAAGCATAAAAGTATCTCATGTGATTTCACATTGTTTAAAAAGCATGCTTGCACATTTCGAGATTTTGTGAGCTAGATAGTACTTGCTAAGCTTTATGCTTATTAGTTGCATTTCCTCTAGCTGCAGGTAAGGATAAAGGTAACCAATTCTAAAGGAAGGCGACAAGGCGGTGCTGAGTAACGTGTGTGTGGTGGCTGACCTTGGAGAGGTCCTTGGGACGAGACAGTTTAACTTATTTGAAATGCAATGTTTAAGGTTTCCAAATTCCAAGTTATTGTGTTATGAAGTTTATTAAACATTTATGCTTTGGATAATTTTACATGCTCAATTTTGTAGAATGAAGATCCCATGTCATTTCAATTAGTATGCATACTTTTGTGAATGCACTAGATGAGCAAGGGCATGAGTAGTTTAGCATGTTGATACATTAAATTTTAGACTTATTCTTGAGCTTATTATTCCCTTTTGGACTAAGTCCTAATTGTGCTTAAAATGCTTGTAAATTCGGTAGGAAAGTAAGATTTACATTCTATCTATTTGATGCATGTGCCAAGATGTCGTTAGTCTCCTTTTGAATTAAGTTTTTATTGCCTTAAATATGCTTAGAATAGTTGCATTCATATTCCATAATGCTTTAGCAATATTATAGAGCCTTGTGTGATGAGTTTAAATGGTTAGAAGTTAAGTTTGGTACAAACTCTAGTCTAAAGTTCCAATAAGTATTTTCTTTACGAATGTTAGAGAAAGGAAGTGTGCCATTGTATCATGCATGACTATTAAAATTAGAATATCATTCTTAGATAGATTTAAATACAAAAAAGAAAGATTTTCGCATTCTTAGTCGTGCATTAGAGTCAAGAAGTAGACAAAGTAACGGTCCGTCTAAGGTAGAGAAGGCGGGGCGCTACAACTTACCGGGTCGCTTTTGAAAAGCGAGGTTACTCATTCATCGTCGCTTTCTTCTGACGTCTCTCCCCCTTCATTAGTGCTCCCTTCTTGATGATTTGCCATCAGCGCAAGTCTCGTATATTCTTGACCTTCTGACTCTTCTGACGAGGACTCGTCGTCGAGTTGGATCTTCCTTGTGTTCAGTGCGACGATGTCTGATTTCTTATTCTTTTCTTCATGCAATTCCAAGAATTTCTCCTAGAGCTCTTTTGCCAAGTTGTAATTCTCGATGCAGTTAACTTCTTGTGCGAGAAGAATGGATAGTAGGTGAAATTCAGCTTTGCCATTTGCTTCAAAGTCTGATTTCTCATTCTTGGTCCACGACTCTATTTCTTTATCCTTGCCGTTGTTGTCTTTGGGAAATGAAAAACCATTTTTCATAATAGTAGCAGTTTAATATTAGTTTTAAAAATACCTGCATTCGACGCTTCCACATCGCGAAATCCCCCTCAAACTTTGGCAGGTAGATTACGACTCCAACCATTTTTTTTGAATTGCAGCAGTCGATTACACTTTTTTTTGAATTGCAGTAGATTACGACGCTTCCACATCGCGAAATCCCATTTTTTTGAATTACAGTAGATTACGCTTTTTGGTATCAGAGCAAAAAGCATGAAAGGCTAATAGGGATTAGTCTTTCTCAAACATATTGTCAAACATCAAAAAGTGGGAGATTGTTGGTGCAATCTTGGTTTGGTCAGGGTTGACCTAGGTTGACTAGGCTCGGGTGAGCCAATGTCTGGTAAGCTTGGTGAGCTTATGTTTGGATATTTCGATGTTTGATAATTATGTTTGAATGTCGTATGGTGTCAAGTGGGTCAAGGTTGACTGGAGACTTGACTAGGTGAAGTCCAGGTGGATCGGGGAGATAGCACGCTGGCATGGGAAAAAACCTAGTGGGACTAGGCACACCTAGTGGGACTAGGTGAAGTCTAGGTGGATCGGGGAGATCGCACGCTGGCATGGGAAAAGACCTAGTGGGACTAGGCACACCTAGTGGGACTAGGTGAAGTCCAGGTGGATCGGGGAGATCGCACGCTGGCATGGGAGAAGACCTAGTGGGACTAGGTGAAGTCTAGATGGATCGGGGAGATCGCATGCTGGCAAGGTGGAAGTCTACCGAGAGACTAGACCTAACTCGAGTGTTAGGCAAACCTGGTGGGGAATCAAGTTAAGTCCTAGTTGGGAACTAGCTAGGCAGAAGAAATCCAGGTTGGTCAAAGGGGTTGACCGTGAAATCGAGGTTGGTCAAAGGGGTTGACCGTGAATACAAGTTAGGTTGGTCTCAATCGATTGGGTGATCGATTGGGTTGTTGTCTCGCGAGAACAAGAAGGATCTTAATCAATTGGGTAATTGATTAAGAAGGACTGTAATCAATTAGGTAATTGATTAAGGAGGATCTTAATCAATTGGGTAATTGATTAAGAGTAGTGGTAATCGATTGGGTAATCGATTAAGAGAGTTTTGTTGCGAGAACAGAAGGTGGCTGAATCGATTGGGTAATTGATTCAACCTTCCCTTAATCGATTGGTCAATCGATTAAGGGCAGTGGTAATCGATTGGCTAATCGATTCAGGTTCAAAAACTAGCCGTTGAACGGCTAAGATGACGTGGTAATCGATTGGGTAATCGATTAGGAAACCCTAGGTGTCGGGTATAAGGGTTTTCACGCAGGTTTTGAGCCACAACTCTTCTCCCCTTTTTCCTCCTTCATTGGTGCCATCTCAAGGGAAGTCTTGGAGGTTTTTGCTGCTGCATTTCCAAGGTTCTAGAGGCAACCACAAGCTTGAAGATAGCAAGGAAAGCAAAGAGAGTTTATTCATTGTAAATCTTGTAAGATTTCATTTTGTGTTTGCTTTGATTCTTGTTGTATCTTTGTGAAAGCTTGTAAGAGGTTTCTCCACGTCAAGAAGGAGATCTTTCATAGTGTATGAGAGAGTGAGGAGAGTGGATCCTTAGATTAGTTACCCGACCGGGGTGGATACCAAGTAAATCCTTTGTGTTAGCGTTTGCTCGAGTCTTCCACCGCGACAAATCATCACGGAGCAAATCGGAGCTAATCACCCCCCCTCTAGCTCGCCTACCGGTCCCAACAGTCATCGCCAGCTACATGTTATCATCACCAGCTATCCCAAGTGGTAACCACGACAACATATCTTAGGTGAGGTCTTGGGATCGAGTCTTCTTAGCAGCAATTAAATTCTTCTTTTTTCGAGCGCCTTGTTTGACATGGTCAAATTGACCAGTCTTTTGGTTCTTCGTCTTCTGGGTGATTTCTGGCCAACCGGAGTTAGGCTCACCCGAACCCGACTTCGGCCTTTCGCCCCTCGAGAGTCCTTCCCCCCGGCTTCTAGTCCCTCGGGCACCGCGCACGTCCTTCTCACTCCACTGGCGTACTCTTCCGTAACTTCCGCATCCCTCGGATTGTACCGAGCCCGTCGACTCACTTCCCCGCACAATCCTTCTCGTCTGCTACGTCTTACGCTCAACTTCCTTCGTACCTAAGCTCCTACACACTTAGCAGAGGGATTAAACACACCAGGACCTAACTTAAATCGGTTGATCACATCAAAATCAACCAGGGGTACTTACATTGTGTCGAATCTCAGGAGCATACAGGACATCATGCACAAATAAGGTGCACCCACCACGAAGGTTGAGTTTGCAAGTGTCAATTTCTTTGACTTCAATTCTTGCATTGTTTCCCACATATATCCACTTATTGTCAGCTGGTACCCGACGATACTCCACGTATGTAGCTCAATCACGAGCTACATGGTTCGTTGCTCCTGAATCTTTTTCGGCTCAGTACATTCCCAAGCAAAGTGACGCTTCTTGCCATAGTTGTAGCAAGTCAGCTTGCTTTTAGGTTTCTTTCCAAACTTCTTTCCTTTCTTCTTGATTGGGTCTTGCACAGCAGTAGCACTAGCTTCTTTTCTCTTACGCTTTCCTTTCTTGAACCTTCCTTTCTTATTCTTGGATCCAGAACCTTCAGCTACAAAAGCTTGTTCAGAAATCCTTGCGGGTTCGATTCTTTCCACCTCCAGTTCAATATGGCGTGAGACATTAATGAATGTCTTGATACTTTCACTGTGAGTAAGGTTATGTTTCATCGTTTCCCAAGAATCAGGAAGGGAACGAATAACTGCCTGAACCTGTTGTTCATCGGTCAACTCATGACCAGCAGCCTTCAACTCCCGAATTATATTCCCCAATACCCTCAGATGTTGGCCATGGTAATATTCGGGTGCTTTTTACAACTGTCAAACTTAATTGTCAGTTGACGAAGCTTGCTCAAGCTAACTTCACTGCTACCTAGATGACATGAGCAGATGGTAATGCCTCATACTCAAATACCAGGTCGTCTACCATTGAACTAATCAATATGCCCTTAGTAGTGGAGTCCTTTTTCTTCCATGTCCTATAGGCATCAAGATCAAGTTATGTTGTGCTATTGAACCATTAACAGGTTCTTCCATAAACTAATTCACAGTCTCTAGAACTTCTTATTCCTCGAGAACATATTGTATCTTGAGATGCCATATTTTATAGTTATCCCCATATAATCTCTCTCCCTTATTCAGTTCAGCTATGATGTTCTTAGTTGTCATGATCTTATCATAAATAAACACATTATTTATTGACTCAGTGTAATTTATATGCATGTAATTTATGATTAACTCATTGCAAATTAGAATTAGTTTACAAAATCAAGTGGTAACTACGTTTCCACTCATTATTCGTATAATCCAATCTAATCAATATTGATCAATTCTATTACACACATCCCATCAAATGAACTAATCATTTGTATTAATGAACTAATCATTTATAAGATTTGTTAACATATAACATGACTTTTTTCATAAAATAGCACTGCTTGTACATAACAACAGTCTATACCACGTGACTTTCATAAATTAAATGGGCCAATATTGTTCGCACATAACGACCATAACAATAACAAAACTTTAACAAATTAAATAAGCTAATATCACTGTCACTAGGACAAGCACTAGTGCAATTGCTAACATAATTCATTTTATCTTAGACTTTACTCTATCTCCTCAATCACCTCCCTCAGCTCATTCTGTCACACATCGAGACAAGTCATCGTGTTTATCATCCTTGGCATGTGGATTTGAAAAATAATTTTGTCAGTACCAAACTGGCAATCCAGTAACAAAACCAGTTCATTTCAATCACATATATGCATAGAATAAACACACAAAATCATAAGCAAATAAGAAAAATAAATTTTCTTTATTTGAGGAACTCTAGTTAACTAACACACAGGACCGGTCGATTTGGAAATTAGATTTCAAGTATTAACTTATTCTTTTGTCCTCATTAGAACTGATCTAATTGAATATCTTGTTGTTATTGTTTAATTTTAAGCTCATTTAAATTTAAGTTAAACTTATTGATCAAACCAATTTGATTGGTTATAATTTAGACCAAACTGGTCTGGTTAAATCAACCAATGGTATAAACTAAACCCAACTTGTTTGGGCGGAACTGATCTGGTTAATCCAACAAATGGTTTGAACTAAACCCGGTCTGATTGGACCAATCTAATCTGATTAAACCAACTAATGGTAACCAAGTCTAATTAGATAGATTAGTTCAAATTAATTGAACCAAATCTAAAAGAAATTGTTGTTACAGCTCAGTGGTATAGCCTTAGCCTTCTTCACAAAGGTCTCCTGTTTGATCCTTCATGATGGCTTTCCTTTGCTTCTATTTTTTTTATTTGATTTACTTAAATCAAACTTTCCTCATCTTAATCGATCAAAGACTGTTTTAATCGATCAGATATGTTTTTTAATCGATTATGCATGTTTCGATCGATTAAACTATAATTTTAATCGATTAAAACTTCTCTGTGATCACAACGAATGCGAGTTGTCGGCCGATTCAATTTGATCGTTGGTGCTTTCCATCAACAGAAGTCACCTGTTGCAATATCCAACCCCAACAACAACCATCGCCATGATTTTTTCTCCGTGACAAACACGGTCATTGGGCCAGCGAGGTGAACAGAGAGAAACCGTCGAAAAGAACAGTTGCACGATCGAGTAAACAGATATAATTTTGAGAATTTCATGCTTTTACAATCTATCGCTTTGATACCAATGTTGATATTTCTAAAGCATGAACTATAGAAATAAATTCCGTAAATCTAAACACTTATAGTGATCTGCACTTGGAGAAGAAACCGGAAGACTTTGCCATCCGAAGAACGATCACAAACGAATTGAAAAGCTCTTCATAAGTTCACAAACCAAATCCCTCTTCTATAATTAGATGAACGAATCTTGAATGTTCTTCTCAATAACCCCTTCTTCGTCATGTGCACTTGGCCGAACCTTGCACAATGACCTTATACACACAAGATGAACCCTTTCTCTTTGACCTCGCACAGATCTCACACATAGCTTGTCTCGCATGATCTCCATTGGCTTGGACACACACACATAGCTTGTCCTTTCACTTGTTGTTCCCTCCCCTTTGCCTGGGAAGCAATATATATAGAGGGTAAAAGGTCTCTTCATATTCCTCCATTAATGGAGGAATATGAATAAGTCGGAAGATGAAGAGGAAGGGGTGCCTCTTCATCTTCCTATAACTCCAACAATATCTTCTTGTAAATCTAGTGCAAAAGCATGAAAAAGCCTTCGGGGTGCAGTGACAACCATGTTTTATTGGTTCCTAAGTATTTATGATGCACTGTAAAATATTTTACTCTATGGGATAATAAACATATGCAGAGGATTAGAAGATTTTTTTAAAGTTTTTTTTCTAAGGTTATTTGGCCTTTTGTATCTTAGAATTTTAAATTTATTTAAATAATTATTTAGTTGATATTAGAGTTAATTTTTGGATAAATAATATTTTCGTTCCTATCGTATTTTTTCTATTTCCTGATATTCTTGCGAAACAACATGTTTTAGAAGATTATTTTAAGTATTATCGCAATTCTATTTAGCATCAGTTGGTATTAGAGCCACAACATCTTCTTCAATGGGTCATGATCATGATCGTAATAGGCAGATTCCGATTGAGGAACCCCCGTACCGTAATATATCGTAACATCCAAGATATGAAGATTAAAGATTTACAGAGATAATTCACAAAATTAATCAAGCATTTGGCAATGCGGGGTTTTGAAGATTGTGAGATCTTTGATCATGATTATGGTTCTGCTTTCAAAACCTTATATCACAAGCGTGCACAGTTCAGGAAATGTCCTGGTCGAGAGGAGCATTATGTAGACATTGATTTTTGGGTTGATATGCCCGAGTTTCATAATATGTTACATATAAGTAGAGGAATTTATTAATTGGAAAGATTTATTTATTATCAGGAAGTATCCGATCGTGTAAAAGTTAAATTGGTTGCCTTCCAACTCAAAGATCGAATATCATCATGGTGGGAGCAATTGTGCCTTCCAACTCAAAGATCGAATATCATCATGGTGGGAGCAATTGTGATGATTATATGACAAACGTGGAAATGTTAATGTTAAATTCAACTAAATAAAATCCGGGTCAGAAAATTTCAGGAAGACTTATAGAATTTTTCGTAATTCGTTTGGGGTCCGGGGTTGTTAGAGGGATTAATTGTCACACCCTCAGAAGTCCATGCCTACTTGAAAATCGGACAGTATCTCCCCTATATGGCGAACAATATGAAGCTTTATACATACACTCACTACACAATAAATAAGCACAGTCTCAAATGGCCAGCAACAACCATATTAAAATAATAAAAATTGCATCCACGCAATTACTATCATTCATACTATAAATAATAAGCATAATAACTCCGTACAACCAATGCAAGCAAAACGAAAGTCCAACGGGAATAAATACAAATATAACGAATACAAAAATACAAAACATGAAACAAACCAAATCTACTTGACCCTAAGGGACTGGCAGATGGGCCCTCTCTTGGCGGCATGAGACGCAACTATCTGCTACTTGAAATAGAAAGGGAAGCAAGCGGTGGTGAGTTCGGGGTCGATCTTTGCGAATAAAGTGAACAGATAAATGCATGGTATAAACAAGAAAATTAAAGCAGATAGAAACAAGGTATATAGTCTCCGAAAAGTAGAGTACACAACAAATGCAAAAGCATACCTACGAGGCATGATCAGAAACCCCCATACCAAGTCAATAAGCCGCTCGTAGTACTGTGCAAATTTTTGGCATACTCTAAGACTTCAAGTGGTTTGGTAAACCAATTCGACAATGCTTTTCAGAGTAATTGCAATTCAGAAAATAGTTCAAGTGCATTAATATGAAAATCATCTTCATGTTTCAAAAAATCTACAAGTGCAATACATCAATTGTTCAAACTCTTATCATCTCCGTCTTTCAACTTATTCAAGATAAATAAAAATCTAAAAGTCTCTTCATATTTCTGAAACTACTCAAATCTTGTCTTGAGTAAAGAAAGATCATTATCAACTATTTGTAAAAACTAATTTATTCGAAAATATTCTTTAGCTCCTTATATTGGTTTATCTTGAGAATTTCATCAAAGAATCATTTTCTACAACGAATATGAGTTTCACAAATATATGTTCAACCTCCATTCTCAACGTAATCTTTTCAGCTTCACTAAAACCAGTTGATAGGGATGAGCATCCTGGGATGGACACGTGACACGGAGAAGCTACGTGGCAGGGCCCGTCGAACTAGAGCTCCAAGGTCAAATCGAGACTATCTCGGGAAAATGGATCAGAGCACCGAGGTCAGACTGACAATCGAGTTCCCGAGACTACCTCAGGAGAATGGAAGAAAGCCCCCGAGGTTAGACTGGGAATCGGGCTCCCAAGACTATCTTGGAAAAATGGATGAAGGCCCTGAGGTTAGCTCGGGAGATGAGACTCCGAGACTGACTCAAGAGAGTGGAGCCCAAAGATCGACATAGGAGTCAGAAAGCTCGACTTCAAGTAGTCGTTCCTTTTTCCAGAACATGAAAGTCATCGGATAATTATTGTCCGCAACGCGTGGCAATTAAGGCCTTAATATGTGCAGCGATCGTTACCAAAAGATAGGATATCTATCAAGTAATCGATGATTAAGGGACATGGAGGAGAATGTGGGGGCATGTGTGACCAAGACCTCTGGTATATAAGATGCCTCGGCATCCAGGTAAAAAGGGGTAAGCTTTCCGAACTGATAGCAAATTTTGATTTCTTGTCATCCTCCATAAAAAAATAAGGTTTCTGACTTGAGCGTCGGAGAGGGCTCCATCGAAAAATCATTCGGTGTGTTCCCTTTAACGCTCATATTAATTTCGCAGGGCATGGGCATCCTCTCCCCGCCACTGTCGTCGTGGGCTGCGCTTTGGTGACTCACCATCCGCGTCGTTCGCTTCCGGAACAAGTTTGGCGACGTCTGTGGGAAACATCAAAGTACCAGAAGGAGCACCGTGATGGCAGAGCTAGAGGGACAACCCATCACCTGACGAGGGAGGAGTTGGATTGTTTAGTCGCCAACGCCATCAGAGGAGCGCTGGTGCAACATCAGATCGAGCAAGCCGCCTCACGACGAGCGGTTTCGGTGTAGGTCGAAATTCCAAGAATGTCGGCCTCGAGTCACTGGAATCGAAGATCCGTCTCACCACCGGTGGGACTAGCAATGACAGCTCCAGCACCCTAGCGAGATTCCATGGGAGAAATGGAGAGGGCACATTCTGCCGCCTCCAGCGCTTTACGATAGGAGGAGGGACCGAGGAAGATTGAGGCCTCTAAAGCCCTCATGAAGTCTCCGTGTACCCTTTTTTCTTTGGACATCATAGTGGAACCCATGCCTAAGCAATTTTGCGGTCCAGGAATTGCTGATTACGATGGGAAGACGTATCCAAAGGATCACATCTGCAAGTTCGAGAATGCGGCTCTATTACACCAATACACAGAGGGTGTAAAGTGTCGGGTGTTCTTGAGCACCTTATCAGGGGCCGCCCAGAGATGGTTCCAGTAGCTGCTCCAAAATTCAATAAACTCTTTTCTGGAATTTAGAATCGTCTTCCTCCACCACTTCGCTAGCAGCCGACGATACTAGAAGACGACGTTGAATTTATTCGCCCTTAAGCAGAAAACCAAAGAACTGCTCAATGATTATATCCAACGGTTCAATCGGGTAGCTCAGGACGTGCCAACCGCCACCTAAGAGATCCTTATCAGCGACTTCACGCAAGGACTCTCTAAAGATGATTTCTTTCGGTTGTTGGTGTAGAAGCCATCGTCTAGCTTCGACAACTTATTGGGGTGGTCGGTCAAGCATGTCAACGTCGAAGAGGTGCAGCATGCCCGCTGTAATGATTCGACGGGAGTCCCTATCCAGATCTCGGTACGATCCGAGATGAGAGAGCCGCCCACACCAACTCGAGCAAAAGATCCACGCTCCAAGAAGGATCACTAGGCCAGCAAGAAGAGGTTGGTAGAGACGGTCGACATCACAGAACTCGAACCACCGAAGAAGTACTGCGACTTCCACGGAAGTCACAGTACAACACACATTATAGAGGAGTGCTATACCCTGAAGAAGAGGAGGTATAAGGATGCGGACGCCAAGCGTTACAAACGGTGGAACAAAGCGGGGAATCAACGGTTCACCATGGTGGGGGTATCAACGCCAAGCCTTACCTGTTGCATCAATTACCATCCTCTGATATGGATTTAATTGATTATAATAACTCTGATCACCACCAACTGAAACTCGTGTATTTCGTTCAAAATCATCATCAAATATAAACAGTTCACCATGGGATGCCCAATTATAATAATTCGGGGTAAAACCAAATCGACAAAGATGTTCTTCAACTTGATCGCTAAGTAAGAATTTACACTTTTTACATGGACACCTTATTTTATTGTCATCCATATATTCAACTTGACTAAATGCAAAATTCAAAAATTGGGTCAACCTAATTTTAAACTCATCAGTTAAACCCCGACGGTTAGCTAAATTCTTTTTATACATCCATATTCTTTCATTCTACATTTTCTCTGTTTCAAATTTATAATATCATGAATAACTAATAATAAAAAACTATATATTAAATTAATGATTAATTATAATAAGCAGCAAGTAAATGAAATAAGCAGCTGGTAAAAGAACTATCATATTTCTTCAAATATGATTAAATAATTCTTTAATGATTCTTCAAATATGATAACATCTGCTTGACATAATTGCTTTGCGAAGGATAAACATCAAACAAAAAAATTTTAGCTAGCCATTCAATTTCTTGGACTAAAAACAAATGTATGAAAAATTGAAGCAGCAGCCCTACTTGAGCAAGAAACATGGATAATCAGCAGGACCATCAGACCAAGTTAAGAAAACTAAATGTGATAAAATAAAAGAATGATTCTATATGCATAAGATCAACTTCTAGTCTATTTTATACAAAAAAAAAAATTTAGCACATACCTTGGACGACACAACTTGACTCATGATTTTCCTGTTGCTTCTGACCTATTATACAAGTTCAATTCCCATCAGTTGGCAAAAAAAATGATTCACATCTTTAAACCGACTGAGAACTTGATCAAGACTAAGAATATACAAAATATGTGAGCAAACAACCACGGCATGGGACTGGCCGGTGGAGCCCGCTGGCAGCCGGCGAAGCCTGCGGGCCGCTATTGGTGCCACCTGCGGCCTGTGGACGACGCCAACAGCCAGCGAGCGACCCCAGCGGCCAGCGGGCGACGCCAAGGGGCCATTTCTCTCGCGCAGGGGTGCCCACGACCTACGGGCACTGGCAAGCGCGAGCTGCTGGCCATTGCGAGCCGCCGGTGGCTCGCCAGAGTTGTAGAGGGTGAGAAAAGAGAGGGGAGAGAATGTTTCCGTCGATCGTCGGAGATCCCATGCGCGCCGTCGCTGCTCCAACCCCTAAAGTTCATATCTACGACAAATGAAGGGGATGGGAAGCTTTATAAAAGATCATTTTGGGATGAAATTTTTTCGTCCCAAATTTCATCCCCAATTTAGCAATGAATTTGTCTATTCGTCCCAGATTCTGGGATGAATCCACAAATTCGTCGCCAAATCTGGGACGAATTCATAGATTCGTCCCAGAATCTAGGATGAATCGGTGGATTCATCGCAAATTTTGGGAAGAATCTACGGATTCATCCCATAATCTGGGAAGAATCTACGGATTCATCCCAGAATCTGGGACGAATCCAGGATTCGTCCCAGAATTAAAATTAATTATAAATAAGCAAACTGAGTCTGAAACCCTACTTAGAGATATCGGAATTACATGACATCAGTTCCTACGTGTTCGTCTACTTCTCCTGAATTTATAAGTGCTCTCAAATATAAATTTTAAATAATATATCGAAACTAATGATTTTTTTATCTGAATTTAATTTTTTAAATAATTTCGGGTTAAAAAATCACATCCATAATTATATTTTACCTTAATAATATTTTATAACATTTTTATAATCAAGAGAGCTATACAAATACATAAAACTAGTTTCGTATCATTCAGAACACTCTCTGACATTAATTTGTAAATCTAACATATGTTAAAATATTTACATGTTTAACTTAACTTTGAAAACAAAAAATATTAATTTGATCAAAATATGATGTATGAGGATATCTATATTATCTGGAAAATGGAACGAACACATAAGCATCGGTTTCATGTAATTCTGATATCTCTAGGTAGGATTTCGGACTAAGTTTATTATTTATAATTACATTTAAAATTAATTATAAATCAGTAAACTATGTCCGAAACCCTACCTAGAGATATCGGAATTACACGAAATTAGTTCCTATGTGTTCGTCTACTTCTCTTGAATTTATAAGTGCTTTCAAATATAAATTTGAAATAATATATCGCAACCAATGATTTTTTAATCCAAATTTAATTTTTTAAATAGTTTCGTGTTAAAAAAATCACATCCATAAATATATTTTACCTTAATAATATTTGATAATATTTTTATAATCAGGAGAGCTATACAAATACATAAAACTAGTTTCGTATCACTCAGAACACTCTCTGACGTTAATTTATAAATCTAACCTATATTGAAACATTTACATGTTTAACTTAACTTTGAAAACAAAAAATATTAATTTGATCAAAATATGGTGTATGAGGATATCTATATTAGCAGGAAAAGGGAACGAATGCGTAGGAACTGGTTTCGTGTGTTGGAGCAATCGACCCTAAGATGGCCCGGTGTGACCATGGGTTTTGATGTTTGGGCAAAGGGTTTAAGTTAGGTTTACCCTTGTATTTAATATGCGTATGTTGAGTGTGCAGGTTGTACAGGTTACGCATATGGACCTGACTGGACGACCTCAGTACGGTGAAGGATGGCATGGAGGCCAGCTAGAGGCTAGCGTGCGCATCTGAGGGACCATGGAGTGCAGGGACGATGAGCTGATGGGCGCGGACTTCGAGGCGTATGTGAAGGGTGGCATGGATGCAAGCTGGAGGCTTGCGTGCGCATCCGAGGGACGAGGGCCGAAGATGAAGAGGGCGCGAAGGCAACAGTCGAGGCTGCGGATGAGAAGTCAATCGAGTCGTGAGGATCGAGTGTTGTGTGAATGTACTCGGGAAGGGTTTCAGCTAGGGACCAGTCGAGTGCCCTGGGGGCAGTCGACTGGTAAGTGGCTGGTGAGCTGGCAAATTCGAACGTTGGGAGTGTCAACGGTCGAATTTGGCTGGCACCAGTCGACTGCCCTGGGGGCAGTCGACTGGTAACGAGAAATCAGCCCCGAGTCCTTTTTAAAGAGGACCTCGTGGTGGCTGAGTTTCTTGACGAAACTTATCTTGGTTAAGGGCAAGTTAGTAGTCTTCGTGTCCAGAGCTTTGTTTGGTGTTGTGGTGAGGTTTCTCCACCCACAAGGAGCGACACGTGATAGCCGGAGGTTATTCGGGGAGTGATCCACCGACCGATTGTTGGATTAGTCACCCGGCCGGGGTGGATACCAACTAAATACGGTTTGTTAGCATTGTTATTTCTCTTATATATTATTTCCGCTGCACTAACAGTTTTGTAGAGATCAAACGATCCGCGAAAGTGCATTCACCCCCCCCTCTGCACGCCTACATCGATCTTTCAATTGGTATCAGAGCGAAGGATCGCTCTTGATCGGACTAACCTCCGAGGGAGCATACGCTAGAGGAAATGGAAGGTGAAGGTCCACTTGGGGACGAGATCTACACACCACCGGCCTACAACGGTGAAGATTTTGCATATTGGAAGGCGAGGATCGAGACGTGGTTCGGAATGGATTGGGCATGTCGAATTGCGCTTGAAGAGCCCTTTGAAGTTCCAAAGGACAAGCACGGGAAGAAGCTCCGTCCTAGATATTGGGACAAAGAGCAACAAGAACAATTCCGGGCAAATGAGAAGGTAACAAATATTTTGGTTGATATATTACCTAACGACATCTTGAGTTGTGTAGGGTCATATCAAAGTGCATGTGAATTATGGAGCAAGGTGAAAGAGTATCATGAGACTCCTACAAAAATTCAAGAGCCTAAGGAGAAAAGCCCCGTGATTCAAGAAGAGGAAGAAGAAAGTGAAGAATCGTCAACCTCCTCAAGAGAAGAAGAGGAAGAGGTCTCCACCTCAAGGATTGAGGGGGAGGAGAGATCCACTTCCATGCCGGATCAAGAGGAGGCATCCACATCATCAAAAGTTGAAGAAGTCTCAACTGTTGGGATCGGGTGCATGTTGACATGGATACGGGTTCGTAATTTTTAAAAATAATTACGTGCAGCGGAAGAATTAACATAAATAATTTCTCAAATTATTTTAACCACGTATCTAGCATGCAACCTTATGATGTGTGGACATGATCATAAATTTAAATTTTGCAGATAAGTAAACTAATTTACTTAGTACCTCGCGTAACTCGAAGAAAGGGACGAGATCCAACCGTAGCGTCCCTTGGAAGCTTCGCCTCTATTCGCGTCCACGCCGAGTTCTCTTTGGGATGACTTCGCAAAGCCATGAGTTTTGTGCCGACAAGAACTACTAGATTCTCCAAAGGCACAACTAGAATATCAAGAGAGAGAGTTGGAAACTAACCACCAAGTAACGGAATCAAGATTCCGGGGAAAGGAAGGAAGGAGACGCGACCCGCTTCTTCTTCTTCTTCGGCCTCTTCTTGATGGTGGCTCACGGCAAGGGAAGGAGGCGTCGGCCCTAGGGGAGGAGAGAGGGCGCCGGCCCTAGAGAGAGAAAGGGGCGCCGGCCCTAGAGAGAGAGAAGGAGAGAATAAGAGAGAGAGAGAGCTTGCTACTATTTCTCTTAATCGATTGGAATTCAAGCCTTGCCTTGGTTCCTTTATATAGTAGCCTCTCCGTCGCCAAGTCTCCTTTTTAACGGAATAAATTTTCATAAGAAATTTATCCTATAAATTTTCTTATGAATTATTCCGTTATGCCAAGTTTTATTATAACTAAATTTATAATAAAACAAATACATCTCCCCTTTTATTATGGAATAAAATTTACAAGAAATTTATTATATAAATTTTTCTTATTATGGAAAAATTAATTCATAATTGATTTTATAAAATAAAATAAACCAATCCATGGTTCATTTTAATTTCCATAAAAAGAATAAATTTATTGTATAAATTTTTCTTATCATGGAAAAATCAATTCATAATTGATTTTATAAAATAAAATAAACCAATCCATGGTTCATTTTAATTTCCATAAAAAGAATAAATTTATTATATAAATTTTCTTACCATGGAAAAATCAATTCATAATTGATTTTATAAAATAAAATAAACCATTTAAAGTTTATTTTAATTTCCATGAAAATAAATTTATTTACATAAATTTCTTTATATTTATTTATCCATAATTTTATAAAACAAATCGCACTTGATTTATTTTATAATTTAAACCAAATAAATTGGTTTCCCTCCATGTGGTGGCCGGCCAAACCAAAGAGGGTGGGGACCCTCTTTGGCCGGCCAATCCAAGCCGCCTCCTCGCGAATTAAACTCATTTAATTCACCCAATAAGCCTTCAAAAGACTTAGCCATTTTAAGCTTCCGATGCGCCTATGATAAATTCAGATTCGACTTATTTCTCTTGATCGGAAAATCTAATTTTTAACTCTTTTAAATCCCTCGGATTACTCGTAGTGCGTGTGACTAAATAGGCTTTCGATTTATGTTGGCCGTCTATAATTCATCAATTATAGAACGATCATGAGTGGCACCTAGTAGTACATCATGATCCCCAATTAATCGAAAGATCAACGGTTGACCTCAGAAATAATTCTGAAACCCTTCAGCAGCTCTAATGAATCGTGCCTCATTCTCTTCACCATCTTATACCCACTTGGTTCAGGACATGGTCTGTGTGTGTCAGTCCCCACTAGGCTGACTACGTCGCACCTAGCCCAAGTAATGTCTTTCTCGTCCAATGGATTTCTAATTACTCTCATGTATTTCAGAGACTCATACTCTGAACATGTCATGCTCTGGCCAGAGGCTTTGAGTAACAATCCGACGATAGGCCTTGGGTATACATCCCCTCGTAAGGAGTGGTGAATCCTTTGTAGGTTGTTCAAACATCTTCGGGCACTTCGGCTTATACCCAACCATCCTGGGTCCACACCTCCTTGGAGATGCTTGCTTAAGATGTTAAAGCATAAGTCTCCATGACCAAGATGACTTGAACACCGCAAGTCAAAGGAACATCACACTTAATCTGCGATAAGAACTTCACTGACATGTCTATATATAGACTACCATGTGAAGTTTTACAGCCAGTCACTCCAATGAACTAGTTCCCTTAACTAGCATTCATGTTTATCTCCGGACATCCCAATGTCACCAGCCAGTGAGAATCAGCTGATTAGAGAATAACCCATGCTAGTGTCAACAAAATTGATAGTGTCCTTATTTATCAATTCATCGACTAGGGACAATTTCAATACTTCACAATTGCACATGTAGAGATAATCACTAGTTGTGAATTCATCACAAATTCTCTCATGCTGTGAATTGTATTGCGGACATTCAGTAAATGAGTTTAAAATCCCAATCAAATACACAAATATGTATACTCAAATAGTGAATTTTCATTTATTAAAATAAATGTTTACAATCATAAGGCGATTGCCTTAGGACACTTCTCTCATATTACTAACAAACTTCCACTTGGCCTAATGCCAATCGCTACGGTATCCAATACCACAGGCTCTAACATGACCCTCAAACTTACTTTGAGGTAAGGCCTTAGTTAAAGGATCCGCTAAATTCTTTTCAGTGGGAATTTTCTCAATTTGTATATCATTCCTACTAATAATCTCTCTGATCAGATGATAGCGGCGAAGCACATGTTTGGATCGCTAATGAGACCTTGGTTCCTTTGCTTGTGCAATAGCTCCATTGTTGTCGCAGTAAACCGGCACTGCTTCATCAATGGTTGGAACCACACCAAGTTTAGAGACAAACTTCTTGATCCAGACTGCTTCCTTTGCTGCTTCCGAAGCTGCGATATATTACGCTTCCGTGGTAGAATCCGCTACGGTGTCTTGTTTGGAACTCTTCCAACTTATTGCGCCTCCATTCAAAGTAAATACGTATCCAGACTGAGATTTGGAGTCATCCTTATCTGTCTGGAAACTGGCATCTGTATACCCACGTATTACCATATCTCCTTCTCCATATATGAGGAACACATCCTTAGTTCTTCTTAAGTACTTAAGAATTGTCTTGATAGCCGCCCAATGATCCATTCCTGGATCCGACTGGTATCTGCTTGTGACGCTCAGAGCATACGATACATCGGGCCTTGTACATAACATAGCATACATGATAGATCCTATCGCGGATGCATAAGAAATCTTATTCATGTAAATCCTCTCGTCTTCTGTGCGCGGACACATAGACTTTGAAAGGTTGATCCCATGCCTGATGGGAAGGTAACCTTTCTTGGATTCCGACATGCTATACATTTTTAGCACTCGGTCTATATATGTAGACTGCGAAAGACCAAGCAACCGTTTTGATCTATCTCTATAGATTCTAATCCCAAGGATATAGGTTGCCTCTCCCAGGTCTTTCATGGAGAAAGTTTTGGACAACCAAATTTTAACTGTCTGTAAGACTGATATATCGTTTCCTATAAGTAATATGTCATCGACATATAATACTAGGAATACGACTGCACTCCCACTAACCTTCTTGTACACACAAGGTTCGTCAGGATTTTGTGAGAAATCAAACTCTTTGATTGTCTCATCAAAACGGATGTTCCAGCTCCTGGATGCTTGCTTCAGTCCATATATGGATCGTCGAAGCTTGCATACTTTGGTTTTATCAACCGATGTGAAACCTTCAGGTTGTATCATGTATACATCCTCAAGCAGGTTTCCATTAAGGAAAGCTGTTTTCACATCCATTTGTCATATCTCATAATCATAATGAGCTGCTATGGCTAGGAGCATCCGAATGGATTTAAGCATAGCTACTGGCGAATAGGTTTCGTCATAATCAATTCCTTGTTTCTGACGATATCCTTTTGCCACTAATCTAGCCTTAAAGGTAACAACATTACCTTCCATGTCGGTTTTCTTCATGAAAACCCACTTGCACCCTATGGGCTTAATCCCTTTAGGTGGGTTAACCAAGTCCCATACTTGATTTTCGTACATGGAATCCATTTCCGACTTCATGGCTTCAAGCCATTTGTCCCTTTCTGAATTTTTCAGAACATCTTCATAACTGATAGGTTCGTCATCGCTTATGAGTAACACGTCATTCGATTCACTTATGAGAAATCTGTATCTCTCTGGAATATTGCGTGTCCTATCAGACCTACGAAGATGTGGTGTTGTTTTAGGTTCAACTGATAGCTCATCATTATGAGTTATTGGTTGTGGGTCTAGACTAGGTGTCTCTGTAATGTCTATTGGAGTTTCTTGAACTTCATCAAGTTCAATGCCACTCCCACTGTTTTCTTGTAAAAGAAATTCTTTTTCTAGAAATACAGCATGCCTTGAAACAAACACCTTTTGTTCTAAGGGATGATAGAATTGGTAACCCTTCGTTTCCTTAGGGTATCCAATAAATAGACATTTATCAGACTTAGCATCCAATTTGTCTGATACAGTCTGCTTGACATAAGCAGGACAACCCCATATCTTTAGGTGAGATAAATGAGATTTCTTACTATTCCATGTCTCATATGGAGTAGTAGAGACTACCTTGGTTGGGACTCTATTTAGCAAGTAAACAGCTGTCTTAAGCGCATAGCCCCAAAAGGATTTTGGAAGAGTTGCATGATTCATCATAGATCTAACTATGTCCATCAAGGTTCGGTTACGCCTCTCAGATACACCATTATGCTGTGGTGTATACGGCGGAGTCCATTGGGACAATATCCCATTGTCCCTAAGATAATCTTGAAACTCTTGACTTAAGTATTCACCATCCCGATCGGATCGAAGTATCTTAATACTTTTACCAAGCTGTTTCTCAACTTCATTTCTGAACTCTTTGAATTTCTCAAAAGCTTCAGATTTGTGTTTCATCAAGATCACATACCCGAATCGTGAGTGATCATCGATAAAGGTGATGAAGTAGCTATAGCGTCCTTGTGCAAGAGTTGACATTGGTCTACATACATCAGTATGTATTAGACCAAGCAATTCTCCCACTGGATTACCTTTTCCGGAAAAGGGTAATTTGGTCATCTTGCCTTTTAAGCATGATTCGCATGTATCAAATGAACCGGGTTCAAATGATTCCAGAATTCCACATCGGTGTAATTTGGTCATGCATTTCTTACTTACATGGCCAAGACGACAATGCCACGTATAGGAGTCTATTCGATTATCTATTCGAGCACGTTTGTTGCTTACTTCGATATTGAAAACGTCACCGGATAAATCTAGCGTGTAGATACCATTGCACAAAGTTCCGGTCCCATAAAGAACACCATTTAAAGTTATGTAGCAACAATTGTTACTTAAAGTTAAATGATAACCCTTTTCATTCAAGCATGAAATAGATACAATGTTCTTTATTAACGAAGGAACAAAATAACAATTATCCAATTCTAAGACAAGTCCAGTAGGGAGCTTTAGCAAATATGTTCCGATGGCAATAGCAGCAATCTTTGCTCCATTTCCAACTCGCAAATTCGCTTCTCCCTTGACGAGTCTTCTTCTATTCCTTAGCCCTTGTATGTCATTACATATATGCGAGCTACACCCAGTATTAAGTACTCAGGTGTACGAGGAAATAGAGTGACATTTAATAACGAAGATGCCTGAAGAGGATGGGGCATCGGATGTCTTCTTCTTCAAGGACTCAAGATAAACCTTACAGTTTCTTCGCCAGTGGCCCTCCTTGCCACAGTGATGGCAAGTGCCTTTTGGTGCCTTTTCAATCCTTTTGTCCTTAGTTAACTTATTGGTGTCCAAAATGGAACGCAAATTCAGAGAAGACATGATCGAGTGATTATCCTAGAAATACAAATTGAGCTTATGTGAGAAGAATGATAAAGAATGCATCAACATACATTAATTAAATCCTATTTATTTATTGAATTGAATAACCCTTTTTATCAATTCGCGAGATCGTAGGAACATCTCCAAATAGGTTGATATCCAACCATAGATAAGAACAACCATGGCTGTGGCCATCAAGTTATTCTTAGCTATGAAGGTAGGTAATTATACCGATTACATATCACATATATGTAATTATCACTTTATGCTATCAACTAATTGAATGTTTGCATAAATCATTGGGTTGTTAACTCATTAACAAGTATGCAACAATATACATAGCACCCAACTGCACCTCTCTTTACATCGACCTTGGCTGTGGCACAACAAATTGATGCTCCAAGCTTAAGGCTGACCCATTAATCAAGAAATAGTTTTAATATGGTTGGAGCTCATTCAACCGTTTAGTCAGGCTTGGATGTGTCCAACAACCAAAACTAAGGATTGACCTCTGACTCCAACTATATTAATCATAAACTAATTCCATGGTTTGAGCATGTTGAGGTTCAAGCCGGGCATGGATGTGTCCATCAATCCAAACGAGAAACAAAACTCCGGTTCTAACCATATTAATGGAAGGTGTTGGCCTTAATATTTTGTAAGGGGTTTTGGGTCTCATCATTTCTTTTCTAAGCACATTCATGACATATAATTATGTTATGACTAACGATTTCCTTAATAAAGTATGTATGTGACTTAATTTATCAAGTCTCATTAATTGAATTAGGAACCGGATTTCCTAATTCTAATTTCATACTTTATTCAAGGAATTATTTTGGGAAATAATTTCCTAAATTGTCATAATCAATTTCGGAAATAATATGTTTAAGACTTTTGATTTCTCTAAATCAAATCTTATTAAATTAAGAGACAGATTCCCTTAATTCAACCACATATTATTTTCATGAAAATCTCTTTTAAGAAAACTCTATAGGAAACCATTTTCCTAATTAATTTTGGAGACAACAATATGTAAGAGCATCACCTCTTAAATCAAATTTCCAAGATTTGATCACATATTTTATTCATGGATTAATTAATTACAACAAATTATTTTCTAAGGGTGGCTCCCCGAGGCTCAGATACCCAAAGAAAAGAAATTTGTCGTAAATCCAATTCGGTCCGCTCCCTGAGGCGTAACCAAATTAAACATGACAATTTTTATTCAAAATGGGAAATTAAATTACAACAACTAACTTTAAATTGGACGACTCCCCGAGGTTCAATCCAAAATAAAGAATTTTGTTAATAATTTAAAACCAATTCGAATTTAATTGTCAATTAATGATCCATAAATTTGTCTAGACTTTCTTGAAAGAAAGTGCCCAAAATTGTGAGATTTCATAATAGGTTTTCAGAATAATTGTAAGTTTCTGGTACAAAGAAAACTTACATATTTCCAAAATTAGAAAATTTCCAAAATAGGAAATTTTCAAAATTGGAAAGTTTCCAAAAATGGGAAGTTTTCACAATTATCATAAAATTTTAGAAACTATGATATTTCAAAAGTTTGTGAAATTTCATGAGGATTTCCAAACTTTGAAATTCCTAAATCTAAAATTTATCATAATTGGAAAGTTTCCATGATTGAAAAATTTTCCAAAATTGAGATCATGATAAAGTTTTCCGTAAAACAATTATATGATTATGTCGAACACTAACCGGCTCTGATACCACTGTTGGGACCGGGTGCATGTTGACATGGATACGAGTTCGTAATTTTTAAAAATAATTACGTGCAGCGGAAGAATTAGCATAAATAATTTCTCAAATTATTTTAACCACGTATCTAGCATGCAACCTTATGATGTGTGGACATGATCATAAATTAAACTTTTGCAGATAAGTAAACTAATTTACTTAGTACCTCGCGTAACTCGAAGAAATGGACGAGATCCAACCGTAGCGTCCCTTGGAAGCTTCGCCTCTATTCGCGTTCACGCCGAGTTCTCTTTGGGATAACTTCGCAAAGCCACGAGTTTTGTGCCGACGAGAACTACTAGATTCTTCAAAGGCACAACTAGAATATCAAGAGAGAGAGTTGGAAACTAACCACCAAGTAACGGAATCAAGATTCCGGGGAAAGGAAGGAAGGAGACGCGACCCGCTTCTTCTTCTTCTTCGGCCTCTTCTTGATGGTGGCTCACGGCAAGGGAAGGAGGCGTCGGCCCTAGGGGAGGAGAGAGGGCGCCGGCCCTAGAGAGAGAAAGGGGCGCCGACCCTAGAGAGAGAGAATGAGAGAATAAGAGAGAGAGAGAGAGCTTGCTACTATTTCTCTTAATCGATTGGAATTCAAGCCTTGCCTTGGTTCCTTTATATAGTAGCCTCTCCATCGCCAAGTCTCCCTTTTAACGGAATAAATTTTTATAAGAAATTTATCCTATAAATTTTCTTATGAATTATTCCGTTATGCCAAGTTTTATTATAACTAAATTTATAATAAAACAAATACATCTCCCCTTTTATTATGGAATAAAATTTACAAGAAATTTATTATATAAATTTTTCTTATTATGGAAAAATCAATTCATAATTGATTTTATAAAATAAAATAGACCAATCCATGGTTCATTTTAATTTCCATAAAAAGAATAAATTTATTGTATAAATTTTTCTTATCATGGAAAAATCAATTCATAATTGATTTTATAAAATAAAATAAACCAATCCATGGTTCATTTTAATTTCCATAAAAAGAATAAATTTATTATATAAATTTTCTTATCATGGAAAAATCAATTCATAATTGATTTTATAAAATAAAATAAACCATTTAAAGTTTATTTTAATTTCCATGAAAATAAATTTATTTACATAAATTTCTTTATATTTATTTATCCATAATTTTATAAAACAAATCGCGCTTGATTTATTTTATAATTTAAACCAAATAAATTGGTTTCCCTCGATGTGGTGGCCGGCCAAACCAAAGAGGGTGGGGACCCTCTTTGGCCGGCCAAACCAAGCCGCCTCCTCGCGAATTAAACTCATTTAATTCGCCCAATAAGCCTTCAAAAGACTTAGCCATTTTAAGCTTCCGATGCGCCTCTGATAAATTCAGATTCGACTTATTTCTCTTGATCGGAAAATCCAATTTTTAACTCGTTTTAAATCCCTCGTATTACTCGTAGTGCGTGTGACTAAATAGGCTTTCGATTTATGTTGGCCGTCTATAATTCATCAATTATAGAACGATCATGAGTGACACCTAGTAGTACATCATGATCCCCAATTAATCGAAAGATCAACGGTTGACCTCAGAAATAATTCTGAAACCCTTCAGCAGCTCTAATGAATCGTGCCTCATTCTCTTCACCATCTTATACCCACTTGGTTCAGGACATGGTCTGTGTGTGTCAGTCCCCACTAGGCTGACTACGTCACACCTAGCCCAAGTAATGTCTTTCTCGTCCAATGGATTTCTAATTACTCTCATGTATTTCAGAGACTCATACTCTGAACATGTCATGCTCTGGCCAGAGGCTTTGAGTAACAATCCGACGATAGGCCTTGGGTATACATCCCCTCACAAGGAGTGGTGAATCCTTTGTAGGCTGTTCAAACATCTTCGGGCACTTCGGCTTATACCCAACCATCCTGGGTCCACACCTCCTTGGAGATGCTTGCTTAAGATGTTAAAGCATAAGTCTCCATGACCAAGATGACTTGAACACCGCAAGTCAAAGGAACATCACACTTAAGCTGCGGTAAGAACTTCACTGACATGTCTATATATAGACTACCATGTGAAGTTTTACAGCCAGTCACTCCAATGAACTAGTTCCCTTAACTAGCATTCATGTTTATCTCCGAGCATCCCAATGTCACCAGCCAGTGAGAATCAGCTGATTAGAGAATAACCCATGCTAGTCTCAACAGAATTGATAGTGTCCTTATTTATCAATTCATCGACTAGGGACAATTTTAATACTTCACAATTGCACATGTAGAGATAATCACTAGTTGTGAATTCATCACAAATTCTCTCATGCTGTGAATTGTATTGCGGACATTCAGTAAATGAGTTTAAGATCCCAATCAAATACACAAATATGTATACTCAAATAGTGAATTTTCATTTATTAAAATAAATGTTTACAATCATAAGGCGATTGCCTTAGGACACTTCTCTCATATTACTAACATCAACCTTCACCAAAGCAAGGAACAAAGATCACATTATATGCTTTGGTTGCAATGAAAAAGGGCACTACAAGGATAAGTGCCCAAAAGGTAAAAAAGGAGGTACTCTCTAAACCCGGGTCCATTCGATTAAAATCTAACATGAATTATAGGAATAGAGGAGCCCAAGAGAGAAAAATAATGATTAGATGCTTCACATGTGGTGCTAGGGCACTATCACACCAAGTGCCCAAAGAAAGGTGAAATAAAGAAAATGGAGCATTTAAGAAGATGGGAGAAAGAAGAAAGAAAGAAGAGAAGAAGCCTACATCAAGGAGGGACTACAAGGGTAAGGGAGGTAATTCCTAACCCTAGATTAAATTGTCATTCATATTTAAGTTCCTCCATGAATGCTAAGAATCATGCCAATTACCCATCCATGAATATTAGAAATAATGCAAATCATTCATCCATGCATGCTAGATGTCATGAAAATTGTCTTTTTGTGCATAATCATGGTTTTAAATATCATGATAGGAATAAGGATAACAAGGTAGATACATATCCTAAGAAAAGTATACATCATGGTAAATCTAAGACCTGTGTATCCAAAGCTAAAGGCATTGACCCCAAGGGAGGGAAACAAATGCCTAAGAAAATGGGTAGTTCTAGGAATGTCCAAAGTGAGCATATGGACTACAAGGTTAAAGGTCTAGAGAGGGAAAATCAAGTCTTGAGGGCAAAACTTGATACATTAGAAAAAGCCCTAGAAAGATTCACGGTTGGATCTAAGGGCTTAGACATGGTGTTGGGTAGCATCAAACCCAACTATGATAGATCGGGATTGGGGTACCGATCTAAGACCTCCAAGGGCAATGGAAAGAAGTATGTTGGGAAAACATACAATCTTAGTAAGAAGGGAAGGTCCAAGGATGGCAAGGGGGTGCCATCCAAAGGGAAAGAGAAGGACTTAACCAAAGACAAGGTGTCTAAGGTTAAGAGAGTCCGTTTTGTAGGCCAAGAATCACCGAAGGTACACCGGTGTGGTCTAATGTGGGTTGAGTCATCTAGGGAGATGGCTAGGGCTCAGAGCTCAAGGGGGAGCTCTAGGAGTCTTTGGGGTCCATGGTAAATGGATCTCAAAAGTTTCTCCCTTAGAAAATTAGGTGAAATGTGCCAAAAAGAGTTGGAAGACTTAGGTAAGTTTTAATTCTAGATTTTGGCACATCAAAAGGAGAATTTAGGGAGAAAAGATGAAAAAGGAGCTATAATTCACAAAATTGAGGTTTAATGGTGGAATACCATGTATTTCAGTGGTAGAAATGAATTATGATCAAGGATAAGAAGAAACACTGAAGAGAAGTGAGAATTAGAACTTTTAGGATGAGCTCATTTGATACATTTTAGAAGAAGTAGGATTTCGTGCCAATCTTGGGATTTGGAGTACATTTATTTGGAAACATATTTTCCCCACGTAAATATTGGCTTCACAAGTCTCCCCATAAAATTTCAGAATTTTTGGAGATTTGTAGAATTTTTAGGAGATTTCTGAATTTCGGCCTGAAAACTTGAAAATCAGGTATCAGTCGACTGCCCTGGGGGCAGTCGACCGGTAAGAGCCCGGAAACTCTCTGTGAGTTTTGGCAGTTGACTGCCATTTGGACAGTCGACTGAGAGTCTGGGCAGAGTGTTAATAAGTGATTTCTGAAGGGTTTTTCAGAAACACTTGGAATTATGGATGAACCTTAGAGTTGAGGACAATTCCTTGGGTCAATTTGAAAGGGGTTAGAAGAGACAAACACAAGGAATAATAACTTAATGCCAAATCTTTTAAGCAACTTAGATGTGTACTAAAAGTCATGCACACTTGATATTTCCATGATATCATATTTTTCTAGGATAGAGTATATCCTAGCAAGTGTGCTTGCAAACTAGTTTTTAGACTCTTGTTAAGTTCTTATTGACACTAGGGATAAGGGTGCTTGGGGAGCAAGCCTTTAATAGTGTACAAAGGGAAAAGAACTCGGGTGTTAGGTTGGGAAGAACCTAACCTGGTGTTAGGAGGTTAAGTTGGGTAGAACTTAACCCTTCGAAAATGAAAATTGGGAGAAGACATGGGTTAAGGGGGAGGTTGTCTCCTATTTGCCTTAATTTTCATAAGAAAACTTTTGGGTTTTGTACCAAACTTGGGAATGGGGATAGATACATGGTGAAATGTATTTTTCCCAAGTAGGTATGGGTACCACAAAGTTCTCCACGAAATTTGAAAAATTTTGGAAATTTATGGAATTTCTAGCGCGTTTCTAAAATTCGACCAGAAAATTGATTATCAGAGTATCAGTCGACTGTCCTGGGGGCAGTCGACTGGTCAGGGCTGGTGTGGGTATCCAGCAGCTGACTTGGGATCCAAATGATAAGGAACAAGTGTATGGGGGTTTAGTATATTATGTTTAGGATCATTGGGGATGTAAAGAACCAATAATTGGGTAATTATTGGGTTCTTTTTGATGTATGGCAAAGGGGGAGAAATATTGTATTTAAGTGGGAAACCAATACCTTTGCTAGAAAGAAACCCTAGGTTTAGGGGGAGCTATGTTTAAGGGGGAGCATGGTTGCTCCCTTCTAGGCGTAAGGGGAACCTTGGAGAGGTTCTTAAAAAGCCTTTGTAAGTCCAATATAGGGGGAGCTTAGGAGAAGCTTTAAAAAGCCCGGTTTGGTAGAAAATCCTAACTTGGAGGGTTAGGTGGTAAAAGTCCTAGCTCAGAGGGCTAGGTGTTGTAAAATTCCTAACTTGGAGGGTTAGGTGTGGGATGCCTTGGGATAAGATCCAGTTATGCATTGCATATGCATTCATTTAGCATGGTTTTTGCTATTTACTACTATCTTGCTTTCCTAACTTAAACTGATTGCCAAACATCAAAAAGGGGGAGATTGTTGGAGCAACGGCCCTAAGATGGTCCGGTGTGACCATGGGTTTTGATGTTTGGGCAAAGGGTTTAAGTTAGGTTTACCCTTGTATTTAATATGCGTATGTTGAGTGTGCAGGTTGTACAGGTTACGCATATGGACCTGACTGGACGGCCTCAGTACGGTGAAGGATGGCATGGAGGCCAGCTGGAGGCTGGCGTGCGCATCTGAGGGACCATGGAGTGCAGGGACGATGAGCTAATGGGCGCGGACTTCGAGGCGTACGTGAAGGGTGGCATGGATGCAAGCTGGAGGCTTGCGTGCCCATCCGAGGGACGAGGGCCGAAGATGAAGAGGGCGCGAAGGCAACAGTCGAGGCTGCGGATGAGGAGTCAATCGAGTCGTGAGGATCGAGTGCTGTGTGAATGTACTCGGGAAGGGTTTCAGCTAGGGACCAGTCGAGTGCCCTGGGGGCAGTCGACTGGTAAGTGGCTGGTGAGCTGGCAAATTCGAACGTTGGGAGTGTCAACGGTCGAATTTGGCTGGCACCAGTCGACTGCCCTGGGGGCAGTCGACTGGTAGCGAGAAATCAACCCCGAGTCCTATTTAAAGAGGACCTCGTGGTGGCTGAGTTTCTTGACGAAACTTGTCTTGGTTAAGGGCATGTTAGTAGTCTTCGTGTCCAAAGCTTTGTTTGGTGTTGTGGTGAGGTTTCTCCACCCACAAGGAGCGATACGTGATAGCCGGAGGTTATCCGGGGAGTGATCCACCGACGGATTGTTGGATTAGTCACCCGGCCGGGGTGGATACCAACTAAATACGGTTTGTTAGCGTTTGTTCTTTATTGTTAGTTTTATTATCTTGTATTTCCGCTGTGCAAACTAACAACGTAGGTTGAAAGAATAAAAAATTGCTATTCACCCCCTCTAGCGGACGGCAACGATCTTACATCGTGTAATTTTGATATCTCTAAGTCGGATTTTAGACTCAGTTTACTTATTTATAATTAATTTTAATTCTGGGACGAATCCTAGATTCATCCAAGATTTTGGGACGAATCTACATATTCATCCCAGATTTTCCGACAAATCCATAGATTCGTCGCAAAATCTGGAATGAATATACAGATTCGTCCCAGAATCCAGAATTCGTCTAAGAATTAAAATTAATTATAAATAATTAACTGAGTCTGAAACCCTACCTAGAGATATCAGAATTACACGAAACCAATTGTTACGTGTTCATCTACTTCTCCTGAAATTATAAGTGCTCTCAAATATCAATTTAAAATAATATATCAAAACTAGTGATTTTTTATCCGAATTTGATTTTTTAAATAGTTTGGTATTAAAAAAAATCTCATCCACAAATATATTTGGCCTTAATAATGTTTGATAACTTTTTTATAATCAAGAGAGCTACACAAACACATAGAACTAATTTTGTATCATTCTGAACTCTCTTTAGTGTTAATTTGTAACTCAACTATATTTATAATTAAACATTGTTAACTTAATTAAGTTAATTTGAATGAACAAATATTATAAATTGGATCAATATATGATGTATGAGCATATCTATATTATCAAGATAAGGGAACTAACACATACGAATCTATTTCGTGTAATTTCGATATCTTTAGATAGGATTTCTAACTCGATTAAATTTTTATAATTATTTTTTATTCTGGAATGAATCCTGGATTCGTCCCTGAATCTGGGATGAATCAAGGGTTCATCCCAAATTCAGGGATGAATCTGTGGATTCGTCCCTGAATCTGGGACGAATCCACAGATTTGTCACAGAATAGTGTCCTTGATTCTGGATTCGTCCCTAATTTATAAAACTTAATTATAATTATTATTATATGAAAAATGATATGTAATAAGAATTTGTAGCATGAAACCCAACATGAATGACGTGGCATTCTAATTATAGCGATCCCCGACGGGTTCACTATGCCCCCAAGGGTATAGTTTGGTTCAGGGCGGCGGCCGGAGGCTGCCGTTGGTGTCCAAGTGACAATCGGATGCGTATATAAAAAGTGTCACGTCATTCATGTTGGGTTTCATGCTACAAATTCATGTTGCGTATCATTGCTCTTATTATATTTTTAGGAAATTCTGCAACAAATTTATTATTCATCATAAATTTTGCAACAAATAATAAATTCGTTGCAGATTCGTCACAGAATTAGCAATGAATATTTAAATTCGTTGCAAAATTGCAACAATTTTTTGGAATATTTTATTGCTAAATTGCGCGAACGTATTTCGTTGCTAAGTTTGATCCTAATTTACGATAAATATTTTTTTTGTCATAAAATTTGTTGCAATTCTAGGACATAAAATATTTGTCTCAAAATTTCGTCCCTAAATCATTGATTTTTTTGTAGTGTGTTACAATGTCATGTCGTTCGGGTTGCACAATGCCGGGGTAACCTATCAGCGAATGATGGATAAGGTCTTTCGGCACCATATCAGGAGGAACATTGAGGTGTATGTGGATGATATACTAGTGAAGACGGTGAAGGGGAAGGACATGATAGCCAACCTAGAGGAAACATTCGCCACTTTGAGGGCCAACAAGCTGAACCTGAATGTTGGTGCAAGATGCATCAGTGATGTCCTCCGCTAGTGTTTCAATGTTTAACAATATACTTAAGTTAGTGATATATTAGACAAGGTAAGGGTTAGTCAAGAAATCGGTATCAAGGTAAACAAAGTCCTAGTTAACCTAGACAATAAGTCCTGGTTCGAGAAATTGGGCACTAAGTCTTGATCATGGATTGGGCATTAAGTCCTGGCCGAGGGTTGGACACCTAAGACTTGACCGAGAGTTGGGCACGAAGTACTGGTTCATGGAATTGGGCAATAAGTCCTGGTCGAGAGCTGGGCACCTAAGACCTGATCGAGGGTTGGGCACGAAGTCCTGATTCGAGAAATTGGGCAATAAGTCCTGGTCGAGGGCTGGGAACTGAAGTCATGGTTCATGGAATTGGACAATAAGTCTTGGTCGCGGACTCGGCACGAAGTCCTGATCTGGAAGATTGGGCAAATGTCCAACCGGAGGAGCCGGTTGGCAAACTTCTCCTGAGAGGAGTAGGCGAAAGGCGCATTCCCCGGGAAGGGAACACTAGGCGTCGATTCTGTTGGTGCCGGAAGCACCAAGATCGAACCTGTGTTTTGATAATGGTAAAGGGTTCATAAGTTAAGATTTTATTGTGATCTAACGAAGTTATTCAAGTGTGCAGGAAAAGTTCTAGGTACACTAGGCACGAAGTCCTGATTCTAGGAATTGGGCAATAAGTCCTGGCCGAGGGCTGGGCACCTAAGTCCTGACATAGGATTGGGCAATAAGTCTTGGTTGCAGACTGGGCACGAAGTCCTGATTCGAGGAATTGGGCAATAAGTCCTCGCCGAGGGCTGGGCACCGAAGACCTGACTGAGGGTTGGGCAATAAGTCCTGGTCGCGGACTAGGCATGAAGACCTGATCCGGAGGATTGGGCAAAAGTCCAACAGGAGGAGTCGGTTGGTAAAAAGGTAAACTCTCCTGAGAGGAGTAGGTGAGGATGCATTCCCCATAGGAGGGAACAATAGGCGTCGGTTTGACCTAGGGTTCCATTTCAGAAGCCCAAAGTCAGAACCAAGACAGCTCAGGCTGTTAATTGTGCTTAAATTATATATGATGTGTTTGTTATTTGTGTTTTAGAACTAACCCTGGTTGCAGGAACAAAGATTGAAGGTTTCTGCTCCCAGGCGCATGAATGAAGTCAGGCGCCTGTTCATACAGGCGCTTGTATGGTGACAGGCGCCCAAGAAGGGCCATTTCCAAAGTAGTCTCGAAGCAAGCCTCCACGTCAGCAATTGAGGCGCCTGTGTTGATACAGGCACCCCAGTTGAAGGGATAAGCGTTGGCCAAGTCTGCGGATATGGATTCGCGTAGAGAAGACTGATAAGTGTCATTTTGTTGATTATTTAAGGTTCTGGGATCTATTTTTGACTCATGTTTTACTTGCTTAATGGTGGATTTACCCTAGGTTCTAGGATTTACATTCATTTTGGATCTAATTACAAATTTTGATATATTTAAATTGTTTTGTCACTAAATTGTTGATCTACTTTTGTAGGCATGGAAGGATCATGGACCTAGGTCATGTTGGGTCAAATGTTGAGTCAAATGTTGAGTCAAAAGTGGACTGGATCAAGTGATCAAGTGTCGACGAATATGGGCCGTCCGATGCAAAAACGGTTAGATCTAGGCCATCTGAGAACTTCTGATCAATCCGAGTTGGGGTTAAGGTTGATCATGCACTGCTATAGCATTGGTGATATACCTAAACTCACTGATCTAGGTCCATCAGTGAGTTTTGCTCAAAACTCACTGATATACCTAAACCACTGCTATAGCATTGGTGATATGGCAAGATTAGAGGTTTCGGCACCCAAAATCTCATCTCCTAGCTCAACTCTGTCTACTGATAATGAGTTTTCAGAATTCCAAATATGGTAGGTCCATCAGTGAGTTTTGCTCAAAACTCACTGTTAAACCTAAACCACTCCTATAGCATTGGTGATACAGCAAGATTAGAGGTTTCGACACTCAAAATCTCATCTCCTAGCTCAACCCTGTCTACTGATATAGAGTTTTCAGAATTCCAAATATGGTAGGTCCATCAGTGAGTTTTGCTCAAAACTCACTGATATACCTAAACCACTCCTATAGCATTGGTGATACAGCAAGATTAGAGGTTTCGGCACCCAAAATCTCATCTCCTAGCTCAACCCTGTCTACTGATATGGAGCTTTCAGAATTCCAAATATGGTAGGTCCATCAGTGAGTTTTGCTCAAAACTCACTGATATACCTAAACCACTGCTATAGCATTGGTGATACAGCAAGATTAGAGGTTTCGGCACCCAAAATCTCATCTCCTAGCTCAACCCTGTCTACTGATATAGAGCTTTCAGAATTCCAAATATGGTAGGTCCATCAGTGAGTTTTGCTCAAAACTCACTGATATACCTAAACCACTCCTATAGCATTGGTGATACGGCAAGATTAGAGATTTCGGCACTCAAAATCTCATCTCCTAGCTCAACCCTGTCTACTGATAATGAGTTTTCAGAATTCCAAATATGGTAGGTCCATCAGTGAGTTTTGCTCAAAATTCACTGATATACCTAAACCACTCCTATAACATTTTATTATTATGTAATTATATATTATATCTTTTTTAAAAAATTTTTTTATTATTTTTATATATTTAATGGAGGGCCTAAAGTCATTAGACTTCAGGCCCTCCTTAGGCCTGAAGTCGGATGACTTCAGGCCTAAGGGAAAATTTTTCAGATAGAGGGCCTGAAGTCACTGATGACTTCAGGCCCTCACTAAAAATTTTTTATTTTAAAAATATTTTTTATATTTAATTATTATTTATTAAATTAATTATTTATAGGATCTGAAGTTATTTCACTTCAAACCCTCCTGGGATGACTTCAGGCCCTGCGTTTGAATCTAAAATTAAGTGTTTTGATAGGTTTTTTTATATATTAATATATTTTTTAAATAGAAAAAAAATTTGAGTTCACGTCGGGCCTGAGTCAAAAGATTTCAGGCCCAACGTGGGCCTGAAATAAAAAATTTCAGGCCCACGCTGGGCCTGAAATAAAAAATTTCAGTCCCACGCTGGGCCTGAAATAAAAATATTTCAGGCCCAGCGTGGGCCTGAAATAAAAATATTTCAGGCCCAGCGTAGGCCTGAAAGCTACCACGGTCAGTTTTTTTAAAACATATGTATATATTAATATATTTATTAAATATTATTTAATATATTAATTTCTATTAATCAAATATAAAATCATTTATTTATATTTTTAAATCTAACCGTTTATTTCCAAAAACTTTTTATACATTAATATATTTATTAAATATTATTTAATATATTAATTTCTATTAATAAAAATAAAAATTATTTATTTATATTTTTAAATCACGTTGGATGAGAAATTTTTAAAGTGAAATATTTTTTTAATTTTTACCTTACGTTTTTTAATTTAGCGCTGATTCCATTAGATATTATTTTAAAATAAAAGTCAGTAATTAAGTCACGTTGCATGTGCTGACGTCACAGAATTTATTACTGAGAGAGAAAGAGAAAGGCAATAGATAACATGAGGGGTATAAGAGGAAGTTCACTATAATGAGTGCGCCCTTTGGTGAAAATAAAACCATGGTGCGCCCGTTGGTAATTATCGATTGTTGCGTACGCCCTTTGGTAAATTGCCGAACAAAAATTAATGTATATGCTGGCACCCTTTCGATGGAAGTGGGGGACACAGTAGTCCAGTTTAGTATTTTCGATGCAATGAAGGTCCCTAAGGGAGATCACTCTATTATGAGCATAGACACCACAAATGAGACTGTTGAGGCACAGTTCATTGCTGATGATGGTGCATTTGACATAGTGGGAGGAGCTTTGATTTCAGAGGAAGCTGAGGAGATGGATGGAAAAGCATGCGACAGCCTTGATTTTGAAACTGAAACTTTACCGGACTTTTCTTATTTTTTATTTTGTCACGATACTGCTATTGATAGTCCTAATTTTTCTAATAAGGTTGTTGCAGGTATTACTAAGGAGGCAAAAACAGGAGATGATTCTACAGGTGTAGAGGATTGCACAGAGCCCTAGGGACCACCACCATTGACCGATACATTAGAAAATTCAGAGGACAATCCAGAAAGTGTAGGGACTTGCATGATGGGAGTAAGAACCCAAGGATCACCTATTCCAGTTGAATACCCACCAGAATTTGAGCTTGAGATGGAGGTATTTCTTGTAGAATCAACAGATATTTTTCAGCACGATCAGGTAAGTATTTTTTCTTTTCCTTTAGAAAATTTCACGGAGGTGTCTGGAATTGCACGTGAAGCATGTATTGATACATCATTTGTGAAAAATAATTATGAAAATTCTTTAGAGGCACCCAGACCTGATTTTATTCATTGCTATTATATTCTTGAGACAGATTTTGCCAAAATTGATTGTGAAATTTTTTTAGAAGAGCCTGAAATTGAAGTTGTTTATTGTGAAAAATCTTTTGCTATATCTTATGCTGAAATTGAGTGTGAAAAACTTATGGAGGTACCAGAGATTGATTTTATTGGCTGTGAAACATTTCTTGATATACCTTATGTAGAAACTGCTTGTGAAAAATTTATTGAGGTACCAAAAATTAATTTTATTGGATGCGATGCATTTTTGGATACATTTTATGTAGAGATCGATGGTATTACACTTCTACCTTACCCTACACGCATGAGAAAGGTTTTACATAGTTTTGCAGGGTCCCAGAGATTTCTTGAGTGGGTACTCCATCTAGACAGTCTTCAACCTCCTGGAAGGTTTTCTAAAAAGAATAAAGAGGGAGGAGATGATCTTACTTTAATTTGAAGCACTCTACCGCTTAAATGGCTCTTGTACCTAAATCACCTTCGGCCACCTGAATATTTTGCTGTAAAGTTTAAGTGTGGGGGAGTAATGCAAAATAAAATTGAGCAAATGAAGGAAACTTTTTCAGCCACCCCTACTCCTCCACTACCACGATGGAGGTTATTTCTTGATAGACTCCGACCGCCAGAAATAAAAGGGAGTTTATTCTTTCTTGCATTTTCTTTCATTGCCTTTTTCATTTTTATGTTTTCTAGAAGTAGAATTTTCTTTTAAAATGAGTTTTTGCTAATAAATGCATGAGTAGAGTAGAAGAATAAATAATAGACATTGTAAATACCATTTATTTCGTTTGATAATTTTTCTTAATGAATAGGAATAAATGTATCCCTTTAGGCTATCTTCATAGCATTTTAGAGTCTTTTGAAAATAAATTAAATTTAGTTGTTAAAACTTAGGATTTGAGTTCATGGATGAAATCTTGGATGCTTGAGTAATACTACTTGGCCATGGATTCTTGATTGAGGACTTGAGATGAATTATTTATACCTAGTGAGGATTAGCCTTATTGTTGTGACACGCACATGTGATTGTACTCTAGAACTTGCTTAGATTCTTTCAAAACCATATTTCAATGATTGGATCACATCTATAGAGGCTAATCAATTTGTTTACCTTTTCATATCAATTTTTGGCAATAATCATGTTCATTCTATTTTTCTTTCCTTATCTTCTACTCTTAACCATACTTTTATAGGGACTTGTTTGTTTGGGGATGTTCTTTGATGTTATTTTGCCCGAGACGGACAAAGAATTAAGTGTGGGGGAGTGGCTAGTGTGTTGGAAACATTTTGTAAAAAAAAAAAGATTCATTTCATTTTAAGTTGAAGCCAAAAGGTGCCAAGTTGAGGGAGTTTGGTGCTAAGAAGGAGTGGTTGAGTATGGAAGTAATTGGAGCATCTAGATTTCTTATTATAAGTTGAAGATCAAAGTGGCACGCAAAAGAAAAGAATTTGTGCCAAAGTGAAAAAAAAGAAAAAAAAACCAAGTGCCAATTTGAGTTTGGGAGGTGAAGTTGTTCTTTCATTGTGAATGCGGTTGCAACATGTGTAGATTAATTGCAAAGGAATTCTGAAACCTGCTGATCCAAAATAGAAATGGTGGCTGCTTTGATGTTTTAGATCAGAACAGAGAAAGGAAAAAAAATAGTGAAGCTGGAATCCGAAGCACACTGAATTCAGAAGCAACTCGACTGAGATATAGCTGATACCAATCAGTTTGTTGGAGTTCGATTAGGTACAAAAATTCTGAAGCTGTAAAAGAAAATGCAGAAACTACTTGATTGCAACAACAAACAAAAGGCAGAGTAAAAACAAGAGATGCAATCCATTGAAGCTCACGACAGTATTGGATTGGAGCCAATTTCTGAACAAGGATTTGAGAGCATGAGCACAACAAGATTGAGCAAAATGAAGACCAAAAATAGCAGTTAGCAGCTGACCATATAAGCAGAAAAAAAAAGAGAGAAAAGAAAATAAAGAGTCAAAATGGCACGCAATTGAAGAAGTTGGCACCATGAAATCAGTGGAGATATTCTCATCTGAATCAGAGCTTTGTTCCAATACATTCTGACTTTACTAGAGAAAAAGGGAAAGGAAAAAAAATTGATGAGGAGAAAAGAGAAGGAAACAAGTGGCACGCAAAAGCAAAATTTGGCACATTGAGACCAATGGGGTTTCCTTCATCCAAATCAAAGGCATTATCCAAATTCTTACTTCACGACACAATCTAATTTCCATAGACGACTACAAGAGGGCAAAATGCATTGAAAAATATCCTTGAGCATTCAAGTCTTCCACTTTATCAAATTTACTATTTTTCTTGGCTTTTACTTCATTTTCACCATTTTACATATTTTTCCCTTTGATTGGATGAGCTTTTGTAGATGTGGATCCTAATCATGAATAATGGTGGAGAGTAGATAACAAGCAAGCCTATGGTAGTGCAAAAAGCATGTGTGTTTGAGTGAGCTCCATTTTTATCATGAACTTAGAACTTAGGAAGAGAGCCACCAAAAACTTCCATTGAAAGGCTAGTGAGTTAAATTCATCTCAATGAATCATGAAGGTTGAAATTGCTAAGTTGATGATTTAAGGACAAGATATTAATCCATAGAGCTTAGATTTTTGAGAATTAACAACCCTAGGTAATTTCTTTTCAATTGTTTCTACTTATGTTTGAGAAAAGCTAGGGGATACATATTTAGTAATTTTCGCAAGACGCTTAAGCTTAAGTGTGGGGGAGTTGATAAGTATCATTTTGTTGATTATTTAAGGTTCTGGGATCTATTTTTGACTAATGTTTTACATGCTTAATGGTGGATTTACTCTAGGTTCTAGGATTTATATTCATTTTGGACCTAATTGTAAATTTTGATATATTTGAATTGTTTTGTCACTAAATTGTTGATATACTTTTGTAGGCTTGGAAGGATCATGGACCTAGGTCATGTTGGCTCAAATGTTGAGTCAAAAGTGGACTGGATCAAGTGATCAAGCATCGACGAATATGGGTCGTCCGATACAAAAACAGTTAGATCTAGGTCATCTGAGAACTTCTGATCAATCCGAGCTGGGGTTAAGGTTGATCAAGCACTTGGATCAAGATCTGAAGGTTTCAGCCCAATCGGAGATCATCTAGCCGTTGGATCAAGATCAGAGGGATCTAGACCATCCATTCAAAGATTAGCTTGATCTGAGCCATCCACTATAAATCTGGCAGATCCGAGCTATCCCGAGGCAGATCATGACCCTTGATCAAGATCTGGGAAGTTTGAGTCAAATCGGACGAAGATCAGCCGTTGGATGGAATTGAAATGATCTAAGCCGTCCACTGCTTAACTACTTAAACGACACTCTGCATCCCGATCACGGTGGCGTCTTCGCAAAATTCCAGCTGCGTTCTTCGTTCTTCCTCACTAGTTTTCATTTCTTCGGCGATTTTTTCATTTGAAGGCGTGGCCATCTCAATCACATCCTTGGAACACGATCTGGATCATTGGGAGAAGGGTTCCATTGAGATTCTAGCTCGGATTCTCACTGGAACAGAGTGGATTGAGGGTTTCGTCCATTTTCTGTGATCTGATCGACTTAATCGCGATCGCGTGCCGTTCTTTTCAATCGGAGCTATCTGAAGGGTCTTCTGATAGCTTCTGATCAACTCCAAATCTTCATAGCATTTTTACATCGCGAGATCTAGGAGATCGGATTGGTTTTCTCCAGCCGAGTGAAATCTATGAGCAGATCTGAAATTGGAGCTATTTTCCCAGTGATTTGCGAGCTGAAGGGGTTCTTGGCTTGCTCTTGTGTGACGGCAAGGAGGTTTTGAGTCAAGGGAATGGTCGAGGATTAGTTTCTTATTGTATTTCTTTTTGCATTAGCTGTAATTTCATTCTGCAATTCGTTTCGTTTTAGATTTTGTATCAGATGCTTAAGTTCCTTTTTTTGAATTGTTTCAGCAGTAATTAGGTTCCATTTTGTAAGTAGTTAGCTAGTGAACTTTTTCAGTGATCAATTGTATTCAATTCCAGTTTATTTTTTGTTTGTTGCTTGCGTATCACATTGTTTTTGCGTATCATCTGAATTCCCTGTGTACCAGTTCTGTTTCTGCAAATTAGTTCTTGTCTTTAGTTCCTTATGTTTGTGTCGAGCAAGTTCTAGATTTTCTTCTGAATTCACATTGCAGTAGTTTTATTTCCATAGCAATTAATATCAAGTTCTGCATTCGGTTCTAGTTGATGCTTATCAGCCTTAATTTCTGCTAATTAGTTGCTTGATGTTTCAATTACATTGCTGCATTATTTCAGTTTATATATGCTGAGGTTTGCATCTAGTATACATTAGTTCTTCTCAATCAAATCTGCTCTATTGTATTGCATTAGATTCTTACTTTCAATTCTGCATTTCTCCCTTCAGATTCTGAATTTTTGTTTCCATTACTGAATTTCTGCAGTTTTTCTACGCGTTCCTGCATTTTCAACTCTGCATGTAGGTTGACTGAATTGATCAGATTCTTGATCTGAATTTCTTCATTCACTCTTGCAAAGTTCTTCTCTATTAACTTTGCTTTTCAAACTTCATTGATCAGTTTCATTTCTGCTGTGAATCCCAATTTTTGGCACATAAGTTTCCTTATTTTTCTTTGTATCAAGTTTGTCTCTATTTCTGCACATTGTATCAGGGGAGGCTTAAGCACCGATTGGTGTCAAGTTAGATGTTGTTTTTATTGTGCTATGTTGCTTGAAATCAGTTAGGTTTGCATTCGGATTGTTCTTGAACCTTATCATCCATGTATGCATTTGTTGCTCTTAAAGTTTGTAGTTAGTATTTGCTTCAAGTTAGGTTGTTTCCGAAAATTACCAACACTGTTTTTATTCCTTTGCTGAGCATTTGGATTGCAGTTAAATTCAGATTTGTTCTTCACATTCGGCTTGGTGCATTGGTAGATTGAGTTTCCCATCAGTTAAATTCATTAGTTGCATTTATCTCATTAGCTCATTTAGTTAAGTTTCCTTGCTTTTTATTGCTTTTCCATTAATAATTGCAAATCAAACCCAAATTTTATTTGAAACCCAAAAATATTCGATGACACATAAACTCGAGCTCGAATCAAACACTCTTAACTAGCCCTAGGAAAAATACGACCTGTGGCCCCTTTACCGCATTTTATTCTTTGTTGGCAAAAAGGGTTTCCAGCTTTACAAATATCTAAATTTGAGACCTACATTTGTGACACCTAGTTCGGGTCCATCAAAGACCACGTGTCAGGCGCCCCCTTCAACACAGGCGCCCAAGCAGCTACTATATAAAGGGGTTCACCCCTTGCTTCACAAGCAAATTGCTTCCAACGAATTCTTTCAAGCGCTCTACTCCAAACGCTCCGTGCTCAAATCTCAAGCACCAACGATGACCTATGGCTCCGATCTACAAATCAATTCTGGTCGTCGGTATATTTTTTATTAAGTGTTGTATTTTAAATTCTGTATTCAAGCTTAAACTTTGTAATATTTTTGCACAATATAGAATTGCCCATCGTAAACGGTCGAGGACCGTGAGCCTTGGAGTAAGAGTCGATCTAGACTCCGAACTAAGTAAAAATCAAAGTGTTAGCATTGATTTGAATTTTTCCGCTGCGTAACTGCTCTTTTTAATCCGAAAAGATTTTATCGATATTCACCCCTCCCCCCTCTATCGATTCTAAACGATCCCACAAGTGGTATCAGAGCGGGTGGCTCAAATCTGGTGCAACCACCAGTTGAGTGATTTTTTGGATTTTCATTTTAAATATTTTTTTGTGTTCGTAATTTTCTCGCTCATCGAGGTTGGTGCAACAACACTCGATTTTTATTATTATTTTTTCCTACCGCACTGCTAATCCAAGACTTAGTCTTGGAACAAGTTTTCTTTGTAATTTCTTTTTCAGATAAATTCAATGGACATACAAGAAGGCTATAGCACCGCCAGATCACCACTCTTCTCAGGAGAAGATTTCTCCTATTGGAAGAGTAGGATGGAGGCCCACCTGAAAACTCAGGTGGACATGTGGATGATCATCCATTCCGGACTGGAGATACCCAAAAACGCACAAGGTGAGGTGCAAGGCTGTACAGAGTGGATGGACCACTCAAGAAGAAGATCGAGGCTTACACAAAGGCCACACAGACATTACAATGCGACCTGACGAAGGAAGAATTGAACCACGTCGGACCCTTCAACAACGCGAAGGAATTATGGAACAAGCTGATCGAACTACACGAAGGTACGTCTGATACGCGGATCAGCAAAAGAGATTTGTTCCTGATCAACAGACTCTACACAATAAAGATGCACGAAGGCGAGTCAGTAGCACAGCTCCACGCAAGAATCCAAGAGCTGATGAACGGGCTGCACACAATAGGTCACAGGTCAAAAATCGTGACCTAATAAGGTATACTCTAAACTCGTTCCCAAGGAATACACTATGGGCATCTATGGTGGATGCCTACAAGGTTTCTAGGAACCTATCCGAAATTAAATTAGACGAACTATTTTTCGAATTAGAATTACACGAGCAAACTAATGCTACTTTGGTTGAGAAGAGTATTGCTTTTATTGCAGGAAAAACTCTAGGAAGATCTCAGAAGAAGAAGCTACAACCAGTACCCGAGTCCAACTCAGATTCGGAGTCTGACGACGATGAAGGAGATCGTCCAAAATTGGTCCGGTTAGCTCGCGACTATTACAAGGAGCTCAAAAATCAAACAAATAAGAAGAAGACAAATTGGAAGAAGGAAGATCCATCTGAACCCTCGACGAGCCAAAAGAACAAAGGGAACATAACATGCTACGAGTGCAACAAGAAGGGACATTTCAGATCAGAGTGCCCCAACCTAAAGGAGAACAAAAAAGCTCAGAAGAAGAAGGCTCTTCAAGCTCTGCACTCGACCTCCTTACTTTGACCGCCTCGGAAGACATCAACTTCGGAACGAAATTTGACCCGGACGAAGACGTCGGCATCAGAAAGCTCTCAATCTCAGAGGACGGACAAATCACGGTAAGAGGTTATCCTGAATCCAAACTTTACGATTTAATCTCATAATTGTCACGCAAGTTGGTGAAAGCCAACATCCAGGTTGAAACCCTCCGACAGGAAGCCAAACTCCTGAAAGAGGATGTCAACTCGAGTTCCTTAACCGAGCCAGTTCTAGAAGAAAACTCAACTCAAGTTCAAAAGATTGAGGAAGAGAATTCCTCCTTGAAAACTCATGTCAAGGAACTTATAGTTGCTTTAGAACGATTCACTTCGGGTTCCAAGAATCTTGACATGATTCTTGGAAAGCAGAAGTCAGTTCAAAATTGATCCGGACTAGGCTATCGAACCAAATCGCGACAACGGTCTTACTATTCCGTATTGAACCAACCTAGAACCCGAGTCCAAGCATGGGTCCCAAAGCTATGTTTGAATAAACAAGTTGGACCAAACCAATATTGGATCACCAAGGACAAGATTCACATCTTGCCTAACCCTTATCGAGGCTACAGTCCAAGGGGAGCTAATATAAAAATCATTTTCATAATTAGATGATTTTTTTATTGCTTGTTGCTTATTTATTTTATTTCTGCAATTTTATTATGTTTAGACTTAGGAATGGTTAGTTAAGGACAAAAGACTTACTTGAAACTTGAACAACATAATATTAGGTGGAGGTGAGATGATAGTACGTTAGGGAAACCCTTCTAATAAGGTCAAGTGAGGTAAGGTATACACTACTTGGTCTGTTTAGTCTGGTGGAACTAGCCGAAGCTACCGATCCAAAACCTAAGCTAGTTAGACCAAAATTTTTCATGAAGTAATTTGAAAATGAACTTTCGGTAAAAGACTTTGTCAAGGAAAGGGTTGTTGCTCCAATAAGGCTACGGCCAAAGAAGGCCTCTGTGCCTCGCCACGACCTGGAAGCCAATTATCGAAACTCAGCCGAACGAGGGTTTCCGTTCTTCAAAACCCTCCGCAAGGCCACCAAGTTTCAGTGGTACGCCGATTGCGACAAGGCGTTTGGAGAACTGAAGGCCTACCTTGCTGAGTTGCCCTTGCTAGCCAAGTCGGAGGTCGGGGAAGTCCTGTATGTCTATTTGGTCGCATCGGCTGATTCTGTTGGCATGGTCTTAGTTAAACAAGAAGCAGTCGAGTAGAACCCAGTGTATTTCTTTGCTCATCTACTAAAGGGAGCCGAGTGCCGGTACACGACACTCGAGAAGTTTGTGTATGTTGGGTGCTCGAAGGCTTCGACCCTACTTCCTGGAGCACCTCATCGTGGTGTTGACAAACAGCAACCTAGGCCGAGTGGCCTCTAATCCTGAAGCATCCGGGTGATTGATTAAATGGACCACCGAGCTTAGCAAATACGACATTGAGTACCAGCCTCGGCCGGCCATCAAAGCTTAGGCCCTCGCTGATTTTCTAAGTGAGCTGCATGTGGACAAAGCCGAAGAAGCATGGCAGATATATGTGGACGGCTTGTCAGCTCGGTCAGGGAGTGGAATTGGTATCCTAATGATCTCCCCGAAGGGGGAGTAGATGCACTTATCTGTCCGACTGGAGTATAGGGCCACAAATAATGAGGTTGAGTATGAAGCCCTCATATCCAGACTGTAGGCTGCCAAGCACGTGGGGGCTACTCGGGTTATACTTTACTTCGACTCCCAATTAGTCACGCAGCAAGTGGCTGGGCGGTTCGAAGTTAATAATGACCGGCTGCAGGCCTTCATCAATGCTTATGAGAAACTGAAGGCCGAATTCCAGGAGGTACAAGTCCAAAAGATTCCCAGAGAGAACAACTTCAAGGCGGATGAGCTGGCTAAATTGGCTAGCTCACTCGGATCTTGGGTACTTCCCTAGCCGGGTGGCCCAGCCCTGCTAATCATGCAAATAGAGAGACAAGCTGACTTAGAGCTGGAGTCTGACTGGAGAACTCCACTCATTACGTACCTCATGAAAGGAGTTGAGCCGGTCGATCGAGAAGAAGTTCGGTTGCTAAAAAAACATGCAGTTCGGTACACCTTGGTCGGTGACATGCTATACAAGAGGGCATTCTCACGACCCCTACTCAGGTGCTTGGGCGAGGAAGAAGCAGACTATATACTAAGGGAAATCCACATGGGCATCTGTGGAAACCACGCAGGGGCCAGCACGGTGGCTCGGAAGGTGTTATTGAACAATTACTACAGGCCAACCCTGAAGAAGGACGCAAACAAATTGGTCTCCACTTGTCTGTCATGTCAGAATCATCACTATCTCCCACATCGACCCGTGGAGGAGATGAAATTATCAGCGGTATCCTGTCCTTTCGATCAGTGGGGCATGGACATTGTCGGGCCTTTCCCGACTACCGCGACCCAAAAGAAATATTTGCTGATGGCTGTCGATTATTACTCCAAATGGATAGAAGCCGAGGCCTTAGCACGCATCACCGAGCGGGCGATGAACGAGTTCCTATAGAAGGACATCTTGTGCTGGTATGGAATTCCGCATAAAATCATCTCGGACAACGGGAGGCAGTTCTAAGGGAGGAGGATACGGGAATGGTGTTCGGAGTACGACATTAAGCAGGCCTTCACTTCGGTGGCGTATCCACAAAGAAATGGTCAGGCCGAAGTAGCCAATCGGGAGATCCTTAAAGGATTGAAGACTAAGCTGGATCATGTTGGAGGAACGTGAGTAGATGAGCTCCCGAGTGTTTTATGGGCTCTGCGGACTACGCCTAAAGAAACCACGTGGTGCACACCTTTCCAGCAAGTCTACGGGAGTGAAGCGGTGATCCCGATCGAGGTCGGATGCGAATCAGACCGATGAGCAACTTATGACAGGGATAATTCGTAAAGAAGACGATTGGAGCTGGACCTGGTCGACGAAATCCGAGACAAGGAAGCCGCTCGGATGTTCGCATATTGGTAGAAAATGAAACAGAAGTATGATCGGAAGGTACTGCCGAGAACATTCCAGGTGGGGGATCTGGTCTAGAAAAGAATCAAGCCCGTCGAAGATGTAAGCAAGCTCGAGTCGCAGTGGGGAGGACCCTTCAAAGTTATCTAAAAGCTCGCCTCGGGGGCTTACTACTTGGAAAATGAGCAAGGGAAGAGATTGGATCGGCCCTGGAGTGCGATCCACCTTCAACCCTACCGGGTGGCCAAATGAGAACTTGTAATGTGAATGTACTATACTCATGATAGTGGAAAAGCACAATCCTCACTCCACTTGTAGGTATTCCAGACCCTCGTCTCCGCATGAGCTACAATCGGGATCCGCTCCCATCTATCCCTCAGATCGGAGCTCAGTCGGGCATGTGGCGGCCCACGCTCCCTGAGTCTCGCCCGACCAAATGTCCAGACTCTTGCCTCGCCAGCAAGTTATAAGCGGACCAGCTTCCTTGCCCCACTAGGTTCAGTGTCTCCGATCGAACGCGTGGAGGCCTACGCTCCTGAGAATCGGCCTGAACCAATGTCCAGACCCTCATCTCCACACAAGCTACAATCGGGATCCACTCCCATCTATCCATCGGATCAGAGCTTAGTTGGACGCGTGGTGGCCCACGCTCCCTGAGTCTCGCCCGACTGAGTGTCCAGACTCTTACCTCGCCAACAAGTTATAAGCGGACCAGCTTTCGCACCCCACTAGGTTCTGTGTCTCCGATCGGACGCGTGGCGGCCCACGCTCCTGAGAATCGGCCTGAACTAGTGTCCAGACCCTCATCTCCGCACGAGCTACAATCGAGATCCACTCCCATCTATCCCTCGGATCGGGGCTCAGTCGGACGCGTGACGGCCCACACTCCCTGAGTCTCTCCTGACCGAGTGTCCAGACTCTTGCCTCGCCAGCAAGTTATAAGCGGACTAGCTTCCATGCCCCACTAGGTTCAGTGTCTCCGATAGGATGAGTGGCGGCCCACGCTCCGGAGAATTGGCTTGAACCAGTGCCCAAACTCTCGTCCTCACGAGTTCTAAATCGGGACTCGCTCTCGTACATCTCCTCGGCTCGACCCTTAGTCGGGCGTGTGGCGGCCCACACTCCCTGAGTAGGACCCAAGTGGATGCACCATTGCTGGTCCTTATAAGGCCCATGGCTCAGCGAGGGCGATTCAAATTGCCCAAGCTAGCAATTTCACTCAATTAACTCGGGTGGGGTCTCTAAGTACTTGATCACTCGCTTTCGCCCAAGCAGCTGGCACTCAGAAGCTACTGTGCTTAAGTGTTTAGCTCTGTCATTCACAAAGGATGGATTACCTAAGGGTGTTCCCTCCTGAGTGGCCGATATACAAACCATTATACTCGCGAGTTCTATATCCTCACTCGATAAAGTTGGGTCGGGCTGGAGTACCCTCGCTTGGGTCACTTGCGCCGCCTGGATCACCAACACTTAAGCATCGCGCATATATGTGCAGAAATGGAAAGGGGTAAAAACTGGCATTGATAATGGTGAGGCTAATACAAAAACGGGGCATGACCCCTATGCAAGGAAAAGAAAACAAAGAAAACATCCATCGTAACAATTGTTCACGGTTCACGGTCTGCTGGGTGGGTCTCTCTTTGAAACTTATCTTGGCGAAGGGACTCGGCATATGTTTTGGTGTGCTGTAGTCGCCGCTGAGTCACCTTCAACACCAACGCCTGGACTTCATACTCTTGTTTGAGTTTGTAGAGCTCAGCCGAGCAAGCAGCCCGCTCCTCCTCTTTGGCCTTCAGATCGGCGCGGAGAGCGGAAGCTGCCTGGCAAGCCTCCAAGAGCTGTGCCCTGATCTTGGCCACCTCCGCGTTGGCATGGCATTCGAGGCCTCGAGTCGTACGCTCCGTCTGCTCCAAGAGAGCAATGCGTAGCCACGCCTGAGCAGCTGAGGCATCCGTGAGATTTAGTGTGGACATCATCTCGTCCATATGAGCCGCTGAGCTCAGGGAGCGGTCAAGAAGGTTCAAGTTCTCGGCGCGCAATCAGCTCAGGGTTTCTTCATCAGACTGCATCTCCACATGGCGAAGTTGCATCTCCAGCCTCTCTACTCGGGCTTCGGATCGTTGCAAGGCCCGAGCGTAGCTCATCAGGCAGGCGACCGTATCATAGGCCAGGTCGTACGCCTGCAAGAAGGATAGTAAGCGTTAGAATCAAAGGAAGAAACATAGAGGAAAGGAAAACAACAAACCTCGCTGGCCAATGAGACGAAGGCGTCAGCGCATTGGATAGGGCTCCAGTAGCATGCTTCCTGGAGATCGTCTTGAAAGTGCTCGCCGAGCGGGCCATATAGATACACCGCCTGGGCCGACTCCTTGAACTCGGGCCCAGAGCTAGGGTTCGCTCGATAGCCCGTTGTAGGGTCGGCTCGGGACGGCCTTATCAAGTGCAGAGGCTGGTTGATAGTAGCCCCTACAGCATTGGCCGAGGCGGTCTGGCCGACCGACCTACCTGAAGAACCGCCTTGGGTTGCATAGGGCAAACCAGCAGGAGCACCTACCGTCGAGGATGCTGGAATGAAAGCCCCCAGCTGAGGCACAGTAGGGAAGGCCTCGTGAGTCGGCGGAGGAAGAGAGGTCCCACGGGATAGCGGAGAAAGCATCGCCTCTTGAATAGAGGTCATCCAAGGTGGGGCATCGCAAGGCGGCAAAGGATGAGTGATCTCATGAACAGAGATCACTCGAGTGGGAGCCGCATGCTTGGATGTGATCGGAGCCGCGGCAAAGTGCTTTGCATGAGCAAGATCCCCGACCCTCGTCCCCGGGCAGGGAAAGGTGACAGTGCCACGTGACGGTAGGGAATTGGCTGACCGAAGCAACTGACACCTGATCTCTAACGGTTGGTCGTCCATATCCATGGCTTCCGGATCGGACATTAACACCTCCCTCATGGGTTCCTACCCTTACAAGAAGTAACCGTATGAGGGGATGTGGCAGCCGGAAACAACTTCATCGCAAGGGGAGAATCGGGGGGAGGGGGGAGGGGGGCGGAGCAAAAGCTCGAGGTATTCCATGTCTAAATCTTCGGAGGATGACATCGGGTAACAAAGGATCGACAAGGGAGGCAACCGTAAGGATGATAGAAGGGGCAGCAGGCATTGGATTTGCTGGAGTTCAGGTTAATGGTAATACCTGCGGTCAACATCAATATATAGGGGAAGGTAACCGATCTCGGCAGTTTGGAGAAAGCCACGTTAAATGGCGGGATCAAAGGATAACCCTCTGATCAGATCAGGAGGGAATCTCGAGGCTCGACGTGACATAAGCACACTCTTGGCGGTGAACGGTTCACCACTCGAGGCCACTCATGACCGGTGATGGACGTTTCACAGCCCGATATGTCATTCACCCTATGACCAGTCCCCTCAACCATTAATACAGCCATCAGAAAGCAGGATACGAATCAGCCCGAGGTGACGGCCGAAAAGACATAGCCTAATCGGCCGGACGACCGAAGCAAGAAGGGTTGACTTGACCCTGGCTCTTGGTAAATCACAAATCCCTCGGTTCGGGTCCCAGTTGGGCGCGTGACGACCCACGCTCCCCGGATCTGACTCGATCCGCCAAATGGACAAATCTAGACGGGCTAGATCCCGTAAATCTATTGGTTCAGGTCTCAGTCGGACTCGTGGCGGCCCACGCTCCCCGGATTTGACTCAACCAAGCGGACTACACTCCCCGAGCGCTATCCGATTAAAAAACTCATCTCTCAGTCTAACTTGTTAGTAAGCAAACCTAAAATATTTCCATGGCTGGTTACCCAGCTCTCAGTCAGCTTGCCTGAGGAACATGCAGCCGGCAGCTGTAATACTCGGGCGTCCGACCCGAACGATCGCAAGGTCTGGCAGTCCGGGTGTACTCTTTCTGGTGAGGCCAGCATTTCGAGGGCTTTCGCACTCAATCACTAGGTTTAGTGGCTCACGTAGCGGAGATGCCCATTAAATCAATCACGTGAATGGCTCTCACTCGGATCGTTAACACTCAGAAGTAAAAGCAATTACAAAAAGCTCGAGTGAAGAGGCAAATTTTCATTCAAAAGGAGCAATGGTGTTACAGAATCGGAAGCCAATCCCCTCTGCGCACATAAAGAAAGAAAGACGAAAACAGAAGACCCTACCCTCACTTGAAGGGTTGGCTGGTTATGTCAGGCAGGTCCGGGGACATATCCTGACGTCGGACGATTGTAGGGGGCATGTCGGGGGATAAATACCCGTCTCGCTTAAGTTGCCAGATTGTACTAATTCCTTGGTGCATCAGCACGGCCCGAAATTGCTTGGAAATCTCATCAGAATGGGCCTGAGAATTGAGGCACTCGAGCCTATGCGCCTCCAACCGAGTAGCTTCCGCCTCCTTGTAAGAACGCAGCTCCGCTAGCTCTGCCCGAGCCACCTCCCACTCGGCTTTCTCCCTCCTCAACCGCTCGAGTTCCTCCTTTGGGTCTTGTAAAGATCGATCCTTGGAAGAGAGCTCGTCAGACAGCTCGACTATCCTCTCTACCTGAGCTGAAGCCTCGATGCCCTTGGTTTCCAGCTGGGCCTTGAGAGAATCGGCGGTAGTGGACGCCTCATGTAGCTGGGCTTCCGCCTGGGCCAGTTTATCCTGTGTCTTCACTTGAAGAGACCAGGCCTTTCGCTCGCTATGCTTCAGGGCGGAGATCCGGATGTTTGTTTGGGAGGCAGCCTGGTTTGCTGTCTCGACCTGGCTGTGAGCGGTTTCTAGCTGCCCTTCTGAGTAAGCCAGTCGATCCTGCAGGGCTTGAACCTCAGCTCGCAGGTTATTCAGAGTGGGCTTGTCAGAAACGAGTTGAGAATGTTCCAATTGGGTCTCTAGACGCTCCACCTTCCTCTCGGCCTCCGCTTGGGCCGAGGCCTGAGCTAGGAGTGCCATAGAAAAGCCCTGGCAGGATCCCAAGAACTGCAAAACAAGCACCAACCTTGAGGGCAGGAAACAACATACTCAATAAGGGACAAGAGTAATCCTACGCATACTTGAGTGGCTCTAAGGAAGAAGGCTTCAGCATTCCTCCGCGCCCCCCGAAAGTGGGGCTCCTCGAGCCATTGGGCATAGCGGTCAACCACCAACCCATACATGCGGATATCTTGATGATGGTCGGGTAGCTCGTCCGATGGCATCCCCAGATGACAATCGGACCTGGTGGGCACCAGGAGGTGCATTGTGGGGCGGTCGCCTTGGTCCCCCGTAGACGGGATTCCCTCGCCCTCGGGCGATACCAGGGCAGGAGCATCAGCGGGGACAGGCAGGTCGGCCACAGATGTAGCAGTGGGTGAGTTGACAATGGGGTCAGCAGCAGGCGTAGGGGCAGAAGGATCGGCGGTAGGGGTCGTAACGAGAACAATGGCGGTGGAGGCAGGGAAAACTCCCGAGTCGGGAATTGTTCTCTTCTTTTTTTTATTCTTCTTCTCCAGGTGTTTGCTGGAGGAACGATGAGATGAGCCCCCTGTCAGGGAAGATGCTCGCCGACGTTTGGAAGGAGTACGTTGCTTGACAGCTGTGGGTGGCGTTGTCTCAGAAGCAGAAGGCGCCGACTCCGGGACAGTCGGAGTCGGGTTGGCCAAGGCATCCTCCGCTGGGGCACCTCCTCTCGCTACCAGCACGGCAGCAATCCGGGCTTGCAGCTCAGCCTCGTCCAACCTAAAGCCTTCCTTCAGGGAGGCGGACAACATTGTAGAAACTACAAAAGTAACAGGGGCTCAGCCAGAATTAAGGAGAACTCAGGGGAGATAGCGTAATGCTTACCGACTACAGACAACGGTGGAGTCGGCATTAGGCTGAGACCAAAGGCGGAAAGAATCTCCTCCTTTAGCAAATGCCCTCCATGAAAATGCCTGCCTTCCAGCTCGGTGGTGACCAACTGATAGGACGTGGAGGTACGATAGTTTTTGGGAAGGGGTGGAGAAAGGAAGCTCTTCGAACCATGTCGTGGGCCAGCTCGGGGCAGTGGTGGACTTGATGAAGAAGAAACGTTCTTTCCATCCTTTGTTAGAAGAGGGAAGGTTCAAGAGGAAAGAAACTTTGGCTCGGGATTGGAAGAAGTAGTCACCCGACTCCTGCTGTTTAGGGTAGAAAAAGTAATGGAAGTGCTCGGGCTGCAGGGGAATCTTGTATAAGGTAAAGATAATGACTGAGCCGCACATCAGGCGTAGGGCGTTCAGAGCCAGTTGGGGCGAAGGAATTTGAAAGTATTCACAAATAGAGGAGATAAAAGGATGAGTGGGGAAGCGGAGACCGGCCTGCAGGTGATCTCGAGACAAAGTAAGATAGCCCAATAGAGCAGAGTTGGGTCGATCAGTTGATTTCGGCAGGCGCATTTGATGGTCGGAAGGGATTAAGAAGTCTGACCGGATTTGCTCCAGGTCATGGGCTGTAAGATCAGATATCATGGTCGAATACCATGGCGCGGAAGGGGAAGAGGATGGAGAAGAGGAAGCCATTAGATAAGAAAGAGAGAGGAAACTAACTAAAGAAAAGAATCGTCGGAGAAGAAAGTTGGAGGGAGAGGCTGCCTAAACCCTAGCAAAACCAAAGCTGCAAGAAAGTGGGGTTGAGGTTAAGGCACAGTGGGAAGAACGGCTGGGTGAAAATCCTATTTATGTGAACAAACAAAGGACGCCGGTCGTTCAATGGAGAACTGGGAGAAACGTGCGACCATGCCAGAACCGTCTGATCAGGCTCGGATGGTTCTCGAGATGGCAGATTATATGTGTGGAATGAACATTCGCGAAGAATGGTGGCGCATCTCCCATCACATAGGCACAAATGGTTGGGGAATGAGTTTCCCCGGTCATCAAGGCGGCAATTAATGAGAAGATACGCCATGATTTCAAAATTTTTCAAGGAAACAGGTTACCCAGTGGATGAGGCGCCCATTCAGGATCAGTCATGACGGTTGACCATAAAGCTTATTCACTTAGGTGGGCCAGGCCCCGGCCAGAGTCGAGGTCCAGTCAGTCAGACTGTGTACCTCCTTCGACTAGACTTGAGGGGGATGCTTATGATCCCGGGCCAGCTTATGTGTAGCCTAGCCCGGCAGCCTGGCACCTAGTCAGTAACAAACGAGTTCGTGGGCTGGGGAGGCCCATGAACGGGCAGCCTAGGTCATGGAGGCAACCTAGCCCTCACTTGGGATGGAGGCAACCTAGCCCTCACTTGGGGCCCTCGATTCAAGAAAGGCTCAAGACAGGTGAAGGGGAACGGATACCTTTGGCAGGGCTTAGAGTGACCGCCCCTGGGAAGTTTTGACACAAGACATGGTGAAAGCACTAGTGGGCCAGCCCCTACATTGCACTCGGCTCCAGGTCCCCGATCGGGCGCGTGGCGGCCCACGTTCTCTAGGATCATCCTGACCAGTGCTCGGACGCTCATGTCCCAATATCCCTCTAGGTTTGTCTCCCAGCTGACGCGTGGCGGCCCACGCTCCTAGGGTAAACCTGAACCGGAGGAGGCGTTACTCAACACATCGTTATTCAGTGCCCCAGTCGGCACCCTCATAGGCCCTCAGCCAGCCTCATTACTCAGTGCCCCAGTCGGCACCTTTAGCACAGGCCCTCAGTCGGCCCTAGCTTGCCGAACAACCACTCCTTGACACCAGACTACCAGAAATTGTACGGGACCGGCGCAGGACTGAGGCCATCCTGGCCTCAAACGACGGATATCTCGCCGGTGTATTGATCTTCCTACCATACCCTGTCCCCCCCCCCACGTACCACGACCACATGCACTGGTGTCAGGCCGAGCGGCGCCAAAAGGCGTCAACCATTAAGTTGATAGTGCCCCTTTCCTTAACACAGTATGCACTACTTTATCCTTCCACCTCTAGGCATTCATCACCTTGTCCTCACTATATGGCAATAGGTGGCAGGTGGGGCAGGAGTTGTCAGCTTCCCGGGCTATATAAGCCCCTTCACTCCACATCTCTCAAGTACGCGCAATAGTGCATCTCTCACTGTTCTATTGCTTTTCATTCGCTTTGCCACCGTCGAGTACTGACTTGACCGTCGGAGTGTCTGGCCGGGGACTTTTCCCGACGGGTTCTAACGGTCTTTGTCTTGTAGGATAGGAGTGAGCCAGATCAGCAGACAGCCTCAGCGACCCCCACGCTCCTCAAAGGACCATCCAGCAGTATGTAGGTATGGCTTGGCGGTTTCCAAGACAACCACGGGGTCGTATCTGAAAGACCTCTCTATGGCTACGGATTAAAAAAAATAATCTGAATAGAGACCCGCCCTTCTAACGACCGACTCATCATTGTGTTAATTAATCCAAGTTACAACTTGGCCAACCGAGGTTAAGGCCTTGTAACTTTCCGGATTAATTAACCACGGAAAAGACGACGATTTGGATCGTCAGTTTTTTGTGTTTATCTTCGGGGTCCAGTTAGTTAATTATTAACTATGATATCAAATCAAAATAATAAACTAACTTACATAAAATAACGAGACGAAGCAAGATGACACAATTAAAACATATCAAAACAAAACTGGAGCTCGGGAGAAATATACCTCGCCGTTTACCTCGCAGTCTTCTATCTTATGACCCACCCCTCCTGGACGTCGTGTGGGCGACGAGCTACCAAGACGCGGAGTTAACAAGGCCTCGAATCAATCCCTTCTCTTCTTCCTTTCTTTGCGCCAAGACACCAAACCCTAGGGTTAGGGTTTGGCTTCACCACCGGCGGTCCTTCAAGGAAGAAGAAGAATAGTTTGAGGGAGGAGAACTCTTCTCCCTCATAGCTTGTAACGACCCTCTCTTTCTAATTTTGACCTTATAGAGCCGTTATGTTGACTTTACTGCTGGGCCCGATAAAATAAAAAAAACTTTAATTTTATTGGCTTTGCCAGGATTTGACCCTTAAACCTCTTAGTTACAAGACTGAAACACTAACTATCAATCCTACAACACTTTCTATTTTACATTGGCACCAGTCGACTGATATCTTTCTAGTCGACTGGTTCAGTCGACTGCACATGGGATTCACTCGCCCGAATATTTCTGTTCCCTCGACCAGTCGACTAATACCTGCATCAGTCGACTGATACGCCTGGAACTGCAGTTTCCTGGTTTCAGAAACACCAATCAAGTATATATATACATTCTACTTCAACTACACAACAAGATTATAGACTCACAAACATAATAACCATAATCATACTCCATTTGCATGCATTTCAAACTCTAAATTAACTACTTAAACTTAAAGTCTTTGCGGAAGTAAACTACTAACATAAACTCAAAAGAAAATACTCATAAAGTTCTATTGTTTAGAGTTTTAAACACTAAACAAAACTCATCCCGAAGGATCTCACTCCACGGTTCCACCGCCACTGACATGAATCATCCATCCTTGAGCCCCCTTGTCTTATATCTTTTCTTTACCTTTATCTGCAGTAAAAGGATGCAAACTATAAGCAAATAGCTTAGTAAGTAGATATCTATCTCACAAAAACATGCAATCGATATCAAACATGCTCTTGGTCAAGAATGCTTGCTTTTAAACATATGTACTGAAAATGTTATGCTTAAAATGAATAAGTTAATGAATACACTTGTAACAAATGTTTGCATTTGGAAACTTTGTTTCAAATGAAAAATGTGTAACATGCTTGAAATGATTTCTTGCTTTTGAAAAAATTGAAACTTATACTCTTATATGTTGGTGCAGACAGCACCCAAGTCGAACCTGTGTTTTGATAAATGGCAAAGAGTTCAAAAGTTAAGTCTTATTTGTTATCTAACATGCTTCTTGAGTGTGCAGATTGAAGTCCTAGCAAAGGAATGCTAGGGACCTAGCGAAGGAACGCTAGGCACTAAAACCCTAAGTCCTGGCGAAGGACAGATGGGCACCTAGCAAAGGGCCGCTAGGAGACGAAGACCTAGCGAAGGACTGCTAGGCACTGGGCGAAGGACAACTTGGTATCCAAGACCTAGCGAAGGACAGCTAGGCACCTAGCGAAGGGCTGCTAGGATACGAAGACCTAGCGAAGGACTGCTAGGCACCGGGCGAAGGACAGCTTGGTATCCAAGACCTGGCGAAGGAACGCTAGGCAAAAGTCCAACCGGAGGAGCCGGTTGGCGTCAGGTAAATTCTCCTGAGAGGAGTAGGTGAGGACGCGTTCCCCGTTGAGGGAACAGTAGGAGTCGGTTCGACCTATGGCTCCATTTTGGAGACCAAAAGTCAGAACCAAGACAGCTAAGGCTGTATAAACCTAATACTTTATTGCTTTATATTGTTTTGGACTAACCCTGGATGCAGAACCGAAGGAACGTGTGTCTGCAGCTCAGAATGCCCAAAGGAGAAAGGCAAGTAGCTGAGCAGGGCGCCCCCAGTGTCCCGGGCGCCCCCAAGGTCAATACAAAACAAGTGAAGCAAAGATGTGCTTCGGCAGCTTACTGGGGGGGGTGCCCCCGTGCTCCCGAGCGCCCCCGTGCACCCGGGCGCCCCCCAGTGCCCAGGGCACCCCGCACTCAAGCCAACGAAGTGGATAACTCTTATCCAGCCGAGAAGTTCGCTGAAATGTGTTGGTGCCCCGGTTAGTTTTGATGTGATCCACCAAGTTAGTTAGGTCTTGGTATGTTTAATCCCTCTGCTAAGTGTGCAGGAGCTTAGGTACGGAGGAAGTCGAGCGTAAGACGTAGCAGACGAGAAGGATTGTGCGGGGAAGAGAGCCGACGGGCTTGGTACAATCCGAGGGATGCGGAAGCTACAGAAGAGTAGTGGAGCGAGAAGGACGTGCGCGGTGTCCGAGAGACGAGAAGCCGGGAGGAAGGACGCTCGAGGGGCGAAAGGTCGGAGTCGGGTTCAGGTGAGCCTAACTTCGGTTGGCCGGAAATCACCCAGAAGACGAAAAATTAAAAAGATCAGTCCAAGTGCCAAAAAGAAATGAGAAAAATTTTTGATGGCAAGAAGGATCAAACCCACGTCCTCACCAACAAACACCAAGCCACTAACCATTTGGGATAAAGGGCGATGGCTCTTAAATATTGCCGAGATTGCTACTTATACATGATAACAGCGATATGAAGATAACAGCCATCTCGAGGAACGAAAGATAAAGTTTTAATTAAAATAATTAAAACTTAAAGGATAATGTTACTTTATCCTTTAATCAGATCTAAAGGCCATGGTTAAAATATATCCATGATCAACCATCAAGATCGAATCTGCAGATCAACAGATAAGAGAAATCCTATCAAAGATCTACGATCTGGATTTATTTTCCTAACCTATAAATAGGCTTGGAGTTTTAGAAGTTAATGCAATTAATTGAGTTGTAAACTCTCTTTCTCTCTAAGCTTTCTCTGTGCTATAACTGTAAAGGCTTCTCCGCCTTAAGGAGTTTCTGTTTGAGCATCAACTGCCTTGGAAGCAACGACTCTGTTGCAACCAAGTTTTTTTTTAAAGACGAGTGTTAGTGCTTATTTTTTATAAACCGTCTATTCACCCCCCTCTAGTCGGTCGACCCGATCCTACAAGTGGTATCAGAGCGGGTTCGCTTTTGAAGGACTAATCGCCTGAGAAAGCAACAAGACGATGGCCGGCGCGCACATTCATCCACCTAAATTCGAAGGGGATTTCACCGTCTGGAAGAAAAAATGGAGGTATTTTTTCGTACAGATTTTGATATTCTTTTATCAATAAAATATGGTTTTGCAGTTCCTAAAGATGCGAACGGGGATGAAAAAGAAGAAAGCTTGTGGAATAAGAAGGAGCAGTCGGAATCTGTTGCCAATGGTAAGGCCGAGTTCCACCTCCTAACAGTCTTGCCTACTCAAGAGGTAAACCGGATCGGCAACTACCACTCCGCAAAAGAATTATGGGAGAAGTTCCTAGAACTTCATGAGGGTACCTCTGAAGCCAAATCAGCAAGAAAGGATCTCCTCCGGAACCAGCTGATAAACCTGCAAATGAAGGAAGGAGAAACGGTGGCTGAACTTCATGCCAAAATAAAGGAGCTAATCTCCGGACTCACCCAACTCGGCGAATCGGTAAGTAATCGTGACTCCATTCGATACGCCCTCAACGCCTTCCCAAGGACCCAGGAGTGGAGCTCAATCGTCGACGCTTATTACATCTCCAAAGATTTAGAGGTAAGTACATTAGATGAAATGTTTTCCATTTTCGAATTACATGAATCTCGGTGGGCAGGATCTAGAAAGACGAAGAATCTGGCCCTAAACACAAGGAGAACGGAGAAGGAGTCAGAATCCTCGACGGACGACGAGACAACGCAAATAGTAAGTTCGTTTAAAAGTTTTTTTAAAGCTAATAACTTTTCGAGAATGCAGAAGAAAAGGCGGTCTCCGAAGAAACGAACTGTCCGATGCTACAACTGCAACGAGGAGGGACACCTAAAAGATCAGTGTCCCAAAATCAAAAACCAGCCAAAGAAAAAGAAGGCATTGAAGGCCACCCGGGACGAGACCTCGTCGGACGAATCAGAAGTTCAAGAGTACGCGGGACTTGCGCTGATGGCAAGTCATCAAGAGGGGAGCAGTGTTGAAGGGGGAGCGACATCAGAAAGCGACAACGAAGAAGGAACCTCGCTTTTCGAAAGTGATCCGGTAAGTGAGGTTTGTTTTCTTCCTCATGATCAATTGTATGCTGGTGTTAAAGCCTTGCTCAAATCTAATTGCAGATTAGAAAAAGAAAATTAAAAAAATAAAAATATTGATCTGAAAAATTTAGTTGAGAAATTAGAATGTGATATTGTCTGTTTGCGACACAAGAAAAATAGTTATCCTGAAAAGTTGAATTGGTATTTTAAAAACCATAAAGGCCAATTTAAAAAGGTGCCAAAGAATTACATTCCATCCAAATTTTTAGTTAATCCTGTCGATAGAAATCTATTTTGGATACCAAAATCAATTTTGAATTAGTTTTCTATTACTGCATAATTTCTCTTGCAAAATTAGAAATAGATTAACACATTTTATGATTAAGTTTCTTTTGAAAATTTTTTTTTTACCTAGACTTTCTTACAAAATTCAATTTCTATTTTTACTTGATACAAGAGTATCTTATTTGTTTACTGTGAAATTTTAGAAATTTTTTTTTTCGATAAATTTTGAATTTCTATTATTTTTCATTTGAAAAGTAAACTTTTAACTTTAAAAATAGAAAATTAATTTATTCTGCAAGAACCGATTTTTTTTTGAGATCTACACATAGTCAATTAAACTTGGTAAATTTTTATAAAGTTTTTATGAGATTTTTGAATTTTAAAAATATATCTTTGAATTTTTTATTCTTCTACTATATGATTTATTTTTGAATATACAAAATAGATTTTAATTTGGAAATTTTTGTAAAAAGCAATAATTTTATCTTCCACCTGTACAAAAAATTTTAAAATTTTCCAATGGACGAATTAATTTCTATAAATTTTTAATTGAAATTCATATTTTTTAATTTTAAAAAAATATTTGAAAATTTTTTATTCAAAAATTAAATTTCGGTGATATGCACTTAATCTATTCACGGCTCAAAAAAAAAATGTTTCACATTTTTCTAAGTTCTAATCATATTTTTTCCTTTCCCTATTTTTTGTGCCCCATTTTTGCTGTGATCAAAGGGGGAGAGTAGCTTAAGTTTAGGGGGAGATGATAGTTTTGCATGTCAATATTTTTTTCCCATGCTTAACTGCTTAATTTAGTTTTACTAAATTCCTTATTTTTTGGTTTAACCCTAATTGAACTTGGATTGATACACATCAAAAAGGGGGAGATTGTTGGTGCCCCGGTTAGTTTTGATGTGATCCACCAAGTTAGTTAGGTCCTGGTATGTTTAATCCCTCTGCTAAGTGTGCAGGAGCTTAGGTACGGAGGAAGTCGAGCGTAAGACTTAGCAGACGAGAAGGATTGTGCGGGGAAGTGAGCCGACGGGCTTGGTACAATCCGAGGGACGCGGAAGCTGCGGAAGAGTACACCGGTGGAGCGAGAAGGACGTGCGCAGTGGCGAATCCAGGCAGAAATTTAAAAGGGTGCTTAAAAAAAAATTTAAAAAATATTTTTTCTATCAAATAAATATATCAAAAGACTAAAATACTATTGTATAAAAATTTATGAATACCAATAAAATAATTATTCCTAGACATCACATTATGAATTATGATACAGTTTCAAGATGATTATTATAATAGATTATAGAGAATAAAAGAATATTTATTAATTATATTGAAGTAATAAAGAACGCTAAAATATAGTTACTAGCATTAGCATTAAAATGATTGATTATTTTTTATTGATTATTTTTAAATGATAATTTTATAAAAAAAAGTTTAATAAATTTAAAACATCACAATTATATATATATATATAGAATTGATCAGGTGCGGACCGTGGTGACCATCGGTGACCATCGGCAGCCTTCGACCGCCGCCTTCGAACACAACTATAACCCAGGGGTGAGCGATGAACCTTAGGGGGTAACGGTGAACCCGTCGGGTAACGATGAACTCGTCGGCATTAGGTAACGGTTGATCGGTCAGGTTGACCGATCAGGCAGCTGTTTGATCGGTCAGGGAGGTCCTGACCGATCAGGAAAATCAATTTCCTATATATATATATATATATATATATATATATATTCCGAGCAAGGGGGTGCTTACGCACCCCCTCGCTCCCCCTTGCCTCCGCCGGTGGACGTGCGCGGTGTCCGAGAGACGAGAAGCCGGGAGGAAGGACGCTCGAGGGGCGAAAGGCCGGAGTCGGGTTCGGGTGAGCCTAACTTCGGTTGGCCGGAAATCACCCAGAAGACGAAAAATTAAAAAGATCAGTCCAAGTGCCAAAAAGAAATGAGAAAAATTTTTGATGGCAAGAAGGATCGAACCCACGTCCTCACCAACAAACACCAAGCCACTAACCATTTGGGATAAAGGGCGATGGCTCTTAAATATTGCCGAGATTGCTACTTATACATGATAACAGCGATATGAAGATAACGTTACTTTATCCTTTAATCAGATCTAAAGGCCATGGTTAAAATATATCCATGATCAACCATCAAGATCGAATCTGCAGATCAACAGATAAGAGAAATCCTATCAAAGATCTACGATATGGATTTATTTTCCTAACCTATAAATAGGCTTGGAGTTTTAGAAGTTAATGCAATTAATTGAGTTGTAAACTCTCTTTCTCTCTAAGCTTTCTCTGTGCTACAACTGTAAAGGCTTCTCCGCCTTAAGGAGTTTCTGTTTGAGCATCAACTGCCTTGGAAGCAACGACTCTGTTGCAACCAAGTTTATTTTTAAAGACGAGTGTTAGTGCTTATTTTTTATAAACCGTCTATTCACCCCCCCCTCTAGCCGGTCGACCCGATCCTACAAAATGGTCAACCAGGGCGCCCCCAGCGTCCCGGGCGCCCCCAGAGTCAATCCTCAGCCCTATTCGAGTGGGATAAGGGCTGACCGAGGTAATTCCGATTCGGTTGACACGTGGGGGGCGCCCCCAACGTTCAGGGCACCCCGAAGTGCTATAAATAGCACCCAACACCAAGGCTTCTCAACAATCAAGTTTTCCAATGCTTTCACGCTCTTCCACTCGAGGCGCTCTGCTACAGAAACCTCCCAACTCGAGATACAAGCGCCGACGATGTCCCTCTGCTCCGAGATACATTCCACACCGGACATCGGTAACGAACAGCTGTGTTTTTTTACTGCACTATCATTGTAATCATCCTTTTGTAAACTATTTTGCGCGATTATAGTATTGCCCGCAGTAAACGGTCAACGACCGTGGGCCTTGGAGTAGGAGCCGACCGTGACTCCGAACCAAGTAAAATCTTGGTGTTTGCGTATTGTTCAGTTTTGTTTATTCCACTGCGCGTTTGCTCTTAATTTTATCCGAAAAATATTTTACGATATTCACCCCCCCCCCTCTATCATTTTCTCTCGACCCAACAAGTGGTATCAGAGCGGGGAAGCTCAAATTTGGTGCAACCACCAGTTTTAGAATTTTTTGGATTTTTGTAAAATTATTTCTTATTTTTTTCGAATTCTTATAGTTAATCGAGACCGGTGCAACACCCCTCGATATTTAATTTTCTTTATCCCGCACTACTAATCCAAGACCAAGTCTTGGGACAAAGTTTTTCTTGCTCTTCTCTCTTTTTTAGATAAAATCCTAAATGACCATGCAAGAAGGATTCAGCACAGCCAGCCCTCCACTTTTCTGTGGAGAAGACTTTTCCTACTGGAAAAGTCGAATGGAGGTCCACCTGAAAACTCAGGTGGACATGTGGATAATCATCCAGTCTGGACTGGAGATTCCAAAGAACGCTGAAGGAGTACCACAGCCGTACACTGAGTGGGATACCGCTCTGAAAAGAAGAATTGAAGCGGATGCTAAAGCAACCCAGACCCTCCAATGCGGTCTAACAAAAGAGGAGCTGAACCGGGTGGGTCCATTCAACAGTGCCAAGGAGCTGTGGGGCAAACTGATTGAGCTGCACGAAGGAACTTCAGACACTAGAATCAATAAGAGAGATCTCCTCCTGAACAAGCTGTACACGATCAAGATGAATGACAACGAAACAGCAGCACATCTCCATGCCAGAATTCAGGAATTAATGAACGGACTACACACAATCGGTCACAAGGTAGAAAACCGTGACCTAATAAGGTACGCTCTTAACGTGTTCCCAAGAAACACCTTGTGGGCATCTATGGTAGATGCTTACAAAGTTTCTAGGGATCTTTCCAAAATTAAGTTAGATGAACTTTTTTCTGAACTTGAATTACATGAACAGACTAACTGCAATTTGGCCGAGAAAAGTATCACCTTTGTTGCAGGTAAAACTAGAAGGACAACCAAAAAGAAGCCTCAACCTGCACCCGAGTCTGACTCAGATTCAGACTCAGAAGATAGCGAGGGAAATCGGCCTAAGTTGGTTCGGCTAGCTCGAGACTACTACAAAGAACTAAAGAACCAGACTAATAGAAGAAAAGTCAGTCGAAGAAAGGAAGAACCAACTGAACCCTCAAATGAAAAGATTAAACCCAACGTAACCTGCTACGAGTGCAAGAAGAAGGGCCACTACAAGACTGAATGCCCCAACCTGAAGGCACTTCAGGCAACGTGGGACGAGTCATCCTCCGAAGAAGAAGAAGAAGTCCCACAGTCGAACCTGCTCGCACTAACCGCCTCGGAAGAAATAGAGACAGAGTCAGAGTCGGAGCCGGACGACGGCAAACTCACATTCTCAGAGGACGGCGAAATAACTGTAAGTGGTTTTACAAGAATTCAATTAAGTGAGTTAATTTTGTATCTTTCTCGAGATTTGGTGAAAGCTAAACTCCGAGTCGAATCTCTCCGACAGGAAGTAAAACTTCTGAAAGAGAGAGCTGACTCTAGACCCTTAACTGAGAAGGTTCAAGAAGGAACCTCTATTCAAGTTGAAAAACTTGAAAAAGAGAACTCCTCCTTGAAAACTCAAGTTAAGGACCTTAGATCAGCTTTAGAACGATTCACTTCTGGTTCCAAGGGTCTTGATATGATTCTTGGAAAATAGAAGTCGATTCTAAATCGATCCGAACTAGGATACAAAACCAAATCTAGACAAAGATTCTACTATGCTGTACTGAACCAGTCCAGACCTAAAGCTTAGGCATGGGTACCCAAACTATGCCTGAACAAACAAACTGGATCAAATCAGTATTGGATCCCCAAGGACAAGATTCATATCTTGCCTAACCATTATCATGGCTTTAGTCCAGGGGGAGCCAAATTAAAAACTATATTTATTGTTAGATAGAATTCTATTTTTGTTTCCAAATTGCATGTTTGCTTGTTTATTTAATTTCTGTAATTTACCATGCTTAGACTTAGGACTAGCTAGTTTAAGGACTGAACCAACTTAACTGAAATTTGACAACATAGTATTGAGAGGAGGTGAGATGATAGTACGTTAGGGAAGCCAATTCTAATAAGGTCAAGTATACTCTACTTGGTCTCTTTAGACTGGTGAAACTAACCGAAGCTACCTATCCAAGACCCAAACTAGTTAGACCAGAATTTTTCAAGTAGTAATTTTGAAAATGAAATTTCATTGAAAGGCTTTGTCAAGGAAAGGGTTGATGATCCAATAAGGCTACGGCCAAAGAAGGCCTAGTGCCTCGCCAAGACCTGAAAGCCGATTTCTGAAATTCAAATTCAAATTATTCTTTGTAAAATTCAAATCTAACACAAATTTTCAGTTACTTGTAGATTCAAACATTTTTTTAACTCAAAATTAATTGTTTTCAAAATTAAGTCAACTGTTTCAAAATAAATCATAATTTTTTAAAAATAATATTACCTACCAAAACCTGTCTCACAAAACCTGTAAGGCAAACGTGATTGATAATCCTAGATTGGGTGGGATGGCAAGCTTAATCAAAATTCAATTAATAACTACATTTTTTTTAAATACAAACATTTAGTTTAGAACGGCACTGACTTAACGCCAGTCAAACCTTGGTCAAAGTAGTCAAACCATGGTCAAAGTAGTCAAACCATGATCAAAATAGTCAAACCATGGTCAAAGTAGTCAAACCATGGTTAAACCAGTCAAATCTGGACAAACCTAGTCAAACAGGTCTATCCCGGGCGCCCATGAACCCTCGGGCCCCCCCCCCCGTGTCCTTCCTGTCTCCTTCAAGCCGAAAAGCTGCAAAAGGTATTAACCAGGGCGCCCGGGTCCTCACGAGCGCCCCCATATGAGTGGTCAAAAGCTGAAAGCTGCCAAAAGGCAGCTGCAGCCCTGCAGGGGGGGCGCCCTCGCCCTCCGGGGCGCCCTCACACACCAGGGCGCCCGACCGAGCCCTATAAAAAGCCTTCAAGCCTCACTCACTTCCCACACCAAAAACTCCTCTCTTCCTCAACTTCCTTCCTTCCAAGAGACCTTGCAACCCTCTCGAGCTCTCATTCTCGACAATGCCTCCCCGAGCTGCCACCCGGTATAATTTTATTTGCATTTAAGATAATTTCAACTTTCTTTAATACAATTCCTTCATACTTTCATTAATGCAATTCCTTAGAAAACGCCAACAAACCAAGCAAACCCCGGTACCGAACCTAGTCCCGATCCTAGGTTCCCAACTTTAGAACTTTGTAATAAGTTTGCTCGAACCACATACAAACCTATAAAAACAAGCTACTTAAACAGACAATTCTTCACCCAATCTTGTCCCTTGGCAATGAATGTTATAAACTTTTGCCAACTAGACAACCTAGTATTCTGCACTCATCCTATCAACACTTCCCTCTATGCAGAATTCTATAACAACATCACAAGACAAGATAATCTTATGTTTTCTACCACCATTCAAGGGATGCCCTTGACAATCACCCCCTCATTGCTTAATCGGTTTCTTGGACTACGACTCTCACAGTCCACATTTTACTGTTACCCTCCTAGGGAGCCTCCCTTTGATGCTCCCTACTCTCACATTATCCTAGATACTCTACACTCCTACTTCCATAGGGATGCTAGGAACCCCTTGGCCAGACGATTTCAGTCTGTTGACCTCCAAGTCCAAGACTATGCTCTTTATAGAGTCATAGTCCGCTGCATTCTGCCCTTATCTACTAGAGATGTAGCTACCATGCGACCTTTTCATACCTTCCTCCTATATGCATTGATTCATCATCTTGACATTGACATTGGACTTCATATGTTCCATACGATCCTACATGCGTCCAGTGTTACCACGCAGGGGCTGGTACGCACCCCCTATTGCCACATCATCACTTCCATTCTACACTATCACGGTCGTAACATCACCGAGGGTGAGATGGCTACGATGACTGACTTCGATGAGATAGGTTATAGGAACTTCTCCCTAGCTGGTATAGAGGTCTCGGGTACCGGGGTTTTATCCTGGAGACGTCAGAGAGTCGTACCCCACATCGACTCGGACGAGGAGGTTGAAGTCGACGTCGCAGATTTGGCAGCTAAGGTTCGTGAGCACATAGACGAGCCCCCACCACCGACACTCTACGAAAAGGTGACACGGCTCGAGACACAGGTCCAGAGCCTCCGAGAGGAAATGGAGGCAAATCATGCTGAAGAAATGGAGACAAATCAGGGTTATTACACTGAGTACATGAATGCCCTTAGAACTGATAGGGAGACCAACGACGCACGATATCAGGAGATGATGACACTATTTCGATCATGGCGGCCAGGCTCTTCTGATCATCCCAGTCCCTCCTTCTAGATTTGACTAGCATTGTACTCTTGACTGGTTGACTGCCCCTACTTAGTAGGGTTGACTCGTGTCTATTTATGGTGTGACTATCTTGGTCCACTCCTGTGACCAGCTGACTTATGTAGTTGACTACTTGCCTTTTTCATGATTATCTGATCTTTGTTAGGATTATGCTTGGTAGAATAGGATTACTATATTTTTTCTGCTTTAAGTGATTTGAAAAATCAATTTTTAAAATAGTTTAAAATTTTGCTTTACTTAATGTTCAAAATCTTTTTAATAGTTTTTTTACTTAGTTTTATTGTGAAAAACTACCCCCTTCAAAACTAGGGCTTTTCGCAAAATTGACTTAGCCTAGGCCCTAACCCTAGAAATACATGCACCTATAGATCTAGAAGCCAGCATCTCACAAGCACCTTAGGATACTGTTGATTGATAACCTAGAATGGGTTGAGATGCTTAGGTCTTTGCCTTAATTCAAGATGTTTTAAGTCAGTGTATCCGCAGTAATTGGGGCACTAAATACAACTAAATACAGTAATCAAGTTAAGTGTCAAGCTTAGACAATCTAACTTGAACAGAACACTTAACTCGACTAACCCTAGCGAAAACTACTGTTTATAACAGGTAGTAAGTAGCTAATTGGGTTAGACAGGTCCCTACAGAGAAAATTTAAATGGTTTGATTCAGTTTATCTTGCATTGGTTCAGTACAACACATTATTCTGTTATATGCAAGTTATTTGTTATTTTGCTATATTGTTTTTTTTATATATGGCAAAGGGGGAGAGATAAGAAAGGAGAGAAGCTTTAAATTTTTAAGCTTTAAAATTTTTTTCAAAATTTTATCCTTTCTTCAAAAAGTACTTACTCATACTTACTCTATTTTTCTCTTTCAAAGTACTTAACCTGTTTTTTTCCAAAACTATTTTCAAAAGTACTTAGTCTAAATTATTTTCAAAATAAAGCATTTTCTAAGTACTTAAACTTAAGCTATCACTTAGTACTTATTTCTAAACTTCCCTAGAAAAGTTTCAAAGTACTAAAGAGATTGAAAACTTTTAAAAGTACTTTCAAAAACTCAAAAGAGATGTTTTAGAAACTTTTTTTCACTAAGTGGTTTTTCTAAAAAATTTTCAAAGTATAAAAAAAAATTTTTGGGAAAATTTACTTTTGAAAAATCTTCTAAGTTTTGAAAAATTAACTCCATCATGTGGACTTAGAAATTTTTTTTGAACCCCACGAACCTTTGAAAAACCTAGGGGGAGATTCCTTCTAGGGGGAGGAAACTAAACTATTTATCATATGTTCTGATTAACTTAACTTTTTGAACCGAGTTGTCATAAATCAAAAAGGAGGAGATTGTTGGTGCAGACAGCACCCAAGTCGAACCTGTGTTTTGATAAATGGCAAAGGGTTCAAAAGTTAAGTCTTATTTGTTATCTAACATGCTGCTTGAGTATGCAGATTGAAGTCCTAGCAAAGGAATGCTAGGCACCTAGCGAAGGAACGCTAGGCACTGAAACCCTAAGTCCTGGCGAAGGACAGCTGGGCACCTAGCGAAGGGCCGCTAGGAGACGAAGACCTAGCGAAGGACTGCTAAGCACCGGGCGAAGGACAGCTTGGTATCCAAGACCTAGCGAAGGACTGCTAGGCACCTAGCGAAGGGCTGCTAGGATACGAAGACCTAGCGAAGGACTGTTAGGCACCGGGCGAAGGACTGCTTGGTATCCAAGACCTGGCGAAGGAACGCTAGGCAAAAGTCCAACCGGAGGAGCCGGTTGGCGTCAGGTAAATTCTCCTGAGAGAAGTAGGTGAGGACGCATTCCCCGTTGAGGGAACAGTAGGCGTCGGTTCGACCTAGGTCTCCATTTTGGAGACCAAAAGTCAGAACCAAGACAGCTAAGGCTATATAAACCTAATACTTTATTGCATTATATTGTTTTGGACTAACCCTGGATGCAGGACCGAAGGAACATGTGTCTGCAGCTCAGAATGCCCAAAGGAGAAAGGTAAGTAGCTGAGTAGGGCGCCCCTAGTGTCCCGGGCGCCCCCAAGGTCAATACAAAACAAGTGAAGCAAAGATGTGCTTCGGCAGCTTACTGGGCAGGGCGCCCCCAGTGCCCAAGGCGCCCCGCACTCAAGCCAACGAAGCGGATAACTCTTATCCAGCCGAGAAGCTAGCTGAAATGGTCAACCAGGGCGCCCCCAGAGTCAATCCTCAGCCCTATTCGAGTGGGATAAGGGCTGACCGAGGTAATTCCGGATCGGTTGACACGTGGGGGGCGCCCCAACGTTAAGGGCGCCCCGAAGTGCTATAAATAGCACGCAACACCAAGGCTTCTCAACAATCAAGTTTTCCAACGCTTTCACGCTCTTCCACTCGAGGCGCTCTGCTACAGAAACCTCCCAACTCGAGATACAAGCGCCGATGACGTCCCTCTGCTCCGAGATACATTCCACATCGGACGTCGATAACGAACAGTTGTGTTTTTTTACTGCACTATCATTGTAATCATCCTTTTGTAAACTGTTTTGCGCGATTATAGTATTGCCCGCGGTAAACGGTCAACGACCGTGGGCCTTAGAGTAGGAGCCAACCGCGACTCCGAACTAAGTAAAATCTTGGTGTTTGCGTATTGTTCAGTTTTGTTTATTCCGCTGCGCGTTTGCTCTTAATTTTATCCGAAAAATATTTTACGATATTCACCCCCCCCCTCTATCGTTTTCTCTTGATCCAACATTATACTTCTTATACTTCAAAATAATAAACATCCTCCTTTGGGCCCGACATAGTACCAATGTACGCATCCCTAATAGGTTTGGTGGTAGCTAGCCATCGAACCCTAATAGAGCGTCTACTAGGCTCGCCTAGATCTTGTGGGCTTCGGCCTGGTACATGCCAAAAAGGTCTCGGTCTTTCAAAGTAATATACTTAACTTATACTCATGCTTGTATTTAAAATGCATAACTTAGCACTTAAAAAGGTAATGTTCCCAAAACTTGTTTTAGGACACAACAAGACCTCAGTCTTGTTTCTTATCTCATTTCTTAGTCCTAGAACTTGTTCTAGGGCTTAGTAAGACCTTGGTCTTACTCAGAACTTTTATCGAACACCTTGCGTGCCGAAATCCCCAAACCCAACATTTGGGCAAATCAAGACCTTGGTCTTACTATACTAGGATCACATCATACAAAAGTCTTGGAAATCATGTTTAAAACTCTTTAGAGAACTACTTTTACTGCGGGTGAGAGATCTACTTACTTCCTTACGCTTCTAGACTTACTACACCGACATAGAAACCCGCGTGGTGCTCCCCGTTCACTTTCCTCATGCGATCTGGCTCTTGGGTGCAAGAAGAGAAGAAAACCCTAGGGTTCCTTCTCTTGTTTTCGCAGGGGAAGAAGGAAGAAGGAAAAAACCTTTGGTTTTTCTCTCTTTCTATTTCCTTATATATTAAGTGAAAGTTCATAAAAGATGTCTACTATTACTTATCTATTATTGATTCCATTTTCTAATGAGATTGCTACTAACCCAAGTGGAAATTCAAAATTAACATTTACTGCAGGTTGTAGATTCGAGTCCTTACTCCGACCCTTGTAAAACAAAATTTTTTAGTTTCCTTTTGTTTATTTTGGAAAAACAATTCTGAAAAATTTAGGTGTTACACAGCTACTCTATTCGGCCTCCTCAACCACCTCCTATCCCGCACCCACAAGGCACAAGGAGATGGCAGCTTCTTCTTCTTCTTCCTACATGCGTCGGCCAACCTTGCGCAAGACAAGCTGCCGCCGGCCCAACCAAGGAAGAAGTTCTTCCTCTCTCACCACCACTCGCCTCTCCGGCCTCCAGCAGCTGCCTACCGATCCAAGGACGAGAAGGAGAAGGGTGGTTCCTCGACCAGTTGCCGCCGGATCCCCTGGTCGTAGGATTTTGGTGCCGCAACCCTTGGAGAAGTTGTTGCCGCCGCCGACCAGACTTCCTCCCACCGGAACTTGCTTCGGCCAAGAAAACAGGAGGTAGTCCTCCCTCTTCCTGCTGCTGAGCTTCAGGTGGAGAAGTAAGGAGAAGAAGAAGCCTTCTTCTTCTTCTACTATGTCGTCGGCCAACTTAGGTTTTGGAGAGAAGAGAGAAAAAAAATTCCCTTAAGGGAGAGAGAGGTAGGAGTTTATATAAGGGATTAATTATGATTAATTGGAAAAAAATTTCCAATCAATTATGGATTTATTCCAAAATTTTATATAGAGAATAATTCCTTAATTAATCCAAGATTAATTCTTTAATTATTTCATGATTAATTCCTTAATTAATCTGAGATTAATAACTTAATTAATCCCAAATTAATTTCTTAATTAACCGGCCTTGTATCATGACTCCTATGGGGCTTTATTGGGCTAAGATAGGGACCGTGAGGAGGAGTTGGTTCTTGACCCGCTAATGGATCCAACCCCGATTCATTAATGGAGATCCATTCCACTAAAGGATCCCATTGTACTTCCTCACCAACCCCCATATTTTCATATGGGCTCCACCTATTACGAGTCGTCCATCTCCCCATGTTTAAGATATCGTATGCCTGATAATTAATTTAATTTACTGATAATTAAATTAATTATCTTCTTGATCTTTGATTGGTATCACTCAACCTTTTCGACATACCGGACCATGGTCCACTTGCAAGATTTTATATGACGATCCTTTTGAGCTCACTAAGGGGGCATCATCACCCTGACTCACCAGGATACGGATTCCGTCAATAATCAACGGCACATCATATTATTAATAGTATTTTCCAACTTACCGGGCCTATCGATCTAACAGAATAGATCTCGCTCATTGATAAATTAAAGAGATAATGATTAATAATATATGTCCGTCATTATTTTGGGATTAAGAGATCGTACTCTATAATATTATCCGAGGTCTAATCCAATTTACTAAGTCAGTACAAAAATTGGATGACCTCTCTTTTGGTCCTACTCAATGTACACAAAGTACACTAGTGTAATCCTATGGTTAACATAAACCACACCTAATTACACTACAACCATCCCGATGATTTGTCCAACTCCATATCAGTTGTGAGCCTCTTTCTTATGCATCGGTAAGGAACCTGATAACATGATCTTCTGTGCGACACCACGCACCATGTTATCTACAATGCCAAGCATCAGACGTTTAGTGCACATACTAATATAAACATGCACTGTGTGATTTTTTGATTCTCTTTAAAATATAGATGTATCCTAACCAAAAGGCAAGGCTTTTAGTATACATCCTAACACAGTAGGGGTGTCCACCTCTACTGATTGGAATTCAAGGCTTGCCGTTGGTTCCTTTATATAGTAGCCTCTCCCTTGCCAAGTCTCCCTCTTAACAGAATTTTTCATAAGAAATTTATCCTATAAATTCTCTTATGAATTATTCTGTTTAAGCCAAGTTTTATTATAACTAATTTTATAATAAAACAAATACTTCTCTCTTTTAATTATGGAATAAAATTTGTATATAAAATTTTCTTATCATGGAAAAATCAATTCATAATTGATTTTATAAATTAAAATTAAACCAATTCATGGTTCATTTTAATTTCCATAAAAAAAATAAATTTCTACAAATTTCTTTATAAATCTCTTTATATAAATTTCTTTATATATCAATTTATTTATCCATAATTTTATAAAACAAATCGCACTTGATTTATTTTATTAATTAAACCAATTAAATTGGTTTTCCCCCTTTTTAATGGCCGGCCAAACCAAGAGGGTGGACACCCTCTTTGGCCGGCCAAACCAAGCCCGATCCCTCGCGAATTAAACTCATTTAATCCGCCCAATAAGCCTTCAAAAGACTTAGCCATTTTTAGCTTCCGTTGTGCCTCTGACAAATTCAGATTCGACTTATTTCTCTTGATCAGAAAATCTAATTTTCAACTCGTTTTAAATCCCTCGAATTACTCATAGTGCGTGTGACTAAATAGGCTTTCGATTTATGTTGGCTGTCTATAATCAACCAATTATAGAACGATCATGAGTGGCACCTAGTAGTACATAATGATCCCCAATTAATCGAAAGATCAACGGTTGACCTCAGAAAGAATTCTGAAACCCTTCAGCAGCTCTAATGAATTGTGCCTCATTCCCTTCACCACCTTATACCCACTTGGTTCAGGACACGGTCTATTTGTGTTAGTCCCCACTAGGCTAACTACATCACACCTAGCCCAAGTCACTTTCTCTCGTCCTTTGGATTTCTAATTACTCTCATGTATTTTAGAGACTCATACTCTAAACATGTCATGCTCTGGCCAAAGGCTTTGAGTAACAATCCGACGATAGGCCTGGGTATACATCTCCTCGCAAGGAGTGGTGAATCCTTTGTAGGCTGTTCAAACATCTTCGGGCACTTCGGCTTATACCCAATCATCCTGGGTCCACACCTCCTTGGAGATGCTTGCTTAAGATGTTAAAGTATAAGTCTCCATGACCAAGATGACTTGAACACCGCAAGTCAAAGGAACATCGCACTTAAGCTGCAGTAAGAACTTCATTGACATATCTTTGTAGATTACCATATGAAGTTTTACAGCTAGTCACTCCAATGAACTAGTTCCCTTAACTAGCATCCATGTTTATCTCCGGACATCCCAATGTCACCAGCCAGTGAGAATCAGCTGATTAGAGAATAACCCATGCTAGTCTCAACAGAATTGATAGTGTTCGTTTCTATCAATTCATCGACTAGGGATATTTTCAATACTTCACAATTGCACATGTAGAGATAATCACTAGTTGTGATCCCATCACAAATTCTCTTATGCTGTGAATTGTATTGCGGACATTCAGTAGATGAGTTTAAGATCCCAATCAAATACACAAACATGTATACTCAAATAGTGAATTATCATTTATTAAAATAAATGTTTACAATCATAAGGCGATTGCCATAGGACACTTCTCTCATATCACTAACACAAAGGACACGCAGGATTTACTTGGTTCTCAACCCCTCAAGAGTAATACATCTAAAGCGTATACACTCAGCGTGAGTACACTTGTGGTCTTCTTCTCGAAACTTTTTAGAGACAAAGAAATCTGTCTTACAGTTTAAATATTACAAACACAAGTATGAAAAATGATGATTACAACATATAATAAAAGTCAAACCAAAATCGCAAACACGGTTGATCTAGAAGTCCGAAGTGTAGCGCACTCCTCCTGAAGCATTCTTGGTTGTAGAACTTCGCCTTAGCACTTTTCACAAAGAGTAGTAGGACGATAAAGAAGTGAGTTGTGATACTCTGCTTGAGATCACTTATATACTAGTTTCTCGGGCCCCTGTGAAGTTGCTCTTATCCTATACGAGTTCGTCGAGCTTTCTCACCAAAGATGAGAACTGTGGACTGGGTCCCGAGCACCCGAATAACCTTCCCAGGCACTTGTGCCCTTCCAGGTGCCTGGGAACAGCCTAGGCGACTGGGTTGATCCAGGCGCTTGGATGACTACCCAAGCACCTGGATGCTTCCTGGCGCCTGGACCAGGCTAGTCCAGACCCATTTGCTTGTGTTTACTCTTCCAATCTTGTTTCCAGCTCTAGGTTCCTACAAGACAAACTTACACAAGACAAACAAACAACCTAAGCTTAAGTTCTATAAGTCTACCTGACCTACTAGGCATAGCTTGGAGTCAAACCCCCAAGACTTTACTACCTAAGGTTCACTCTTAGGGTTTCATTACCCAACTTCACTCACTATGACCCAATTTCACTTTCCAGGATTTCATTGCTCAACTTCACTGACAAAGACTTCCACCACCTAGCTTCACTTACTAGGACCCAGCTTCACTCACCAGGATTTCGTGCCCAACCCGTACACAAGTCTTCATGCTCGATCCTCGACATGGATTTTGGTGTCCAACCCTCAGCTAGGTCTTCGTGACAGATCCCCGAACCAGGATTTCAATGTCTTAACAAGGACTTCTTTGCTAGTCATCTGATCCTGATTAGACTTCTCTCTTCCAAACATCAAGTATTGTTTAGATTACCCTTGGTTAACCTGACCAGACCTTGGTTTATCTGTCAAACATATTTACTTCTCTCTTCTAAACATCAAGTCATGTTTGGCTTGACCCTTGGTCAAACTGACCAAACCTAATACTTTGCTAGTTATTTGATCCAGACTAGACTTTACTCTGTCAAGCATCAAGTTCTGTATGGCTTAACCCTTGGTCAAACTGACCAGACCTTAATATATTGTCGAGCATCAAAATTTTAGAGGTTAACTATTATTGTCTATTGCATTCTGCACTAATAATAATTTTTAATATCCTTTCTCTATTCTCTCCCATCGGGATATTTGAGGTTGGCGGATATTTGAAGAAATATCTTCTTTAAATATCCCCATTATATAAAACAATGATTAACCAACTAACAGCCAAAACCTGGGGCAACTAACCTTTACTCTGTCAAGCATCAAGTTTTGTATGGCTTAACCCTTGGTCAAACTGACCAGACCTTAATATATTATCAAACATCGAAATTTTAGAGGCTAACTATTATTGTCTGATGCTTTCTGCACTAATAATGATTTTTAATATTCTTTCTCTATTCTCTCCTATGGGGATATTTGAGGTTGGCAGATATTTGAAGAAATATCTTCTTTAAATATCCCCATTATATAAAAAAATGATTAACCAGCTAACAGTCAAAACATGGGGCATCTAGCCCACCCACCCCCCTCCCATGGAAGTTTCCTACCAATCGTTAGCCAGGATAAATCAGGAAGCACTAGTAGCAGGCCCAACATCTCATGGTTGCACATCCTATTTGGAGAAATTTTTTTTTTGTAAAATCCGCTTTAGCTGGAGATCGAACCGTGGGTGTCTGGGTGACAACTTGGCCCTCTTTCGCTGTACCATAGCCTCGGGGATGAAAAATACTGAACCAGGTAACAGTCGAATCTGAGACGACTGATCTGGTCCCACAGAAAATTCCCACCTATCGTCATCAGAATAAATCGGAAAGTGTTTGTGGTAAACGATTTAGAAACTCAACATCCCATAATTGTACACCCTATTTTTAAAAAAAAAATCTATAAAATACGTCGTCGCTGGATCTATACCTATTATGGATGTCCTAATGTGGACAACATCACACATTGATTTGCGGACAACATCAAGAACACAAGGCATACAAAATGGTCCTTCCAAACCAATCGAATCCCTGATTGATTACATGGTACACAGGCAATTCCCTTAACAAGGGCTGAAAAATTCTTTTCCGTGAAGACAATCTACAGAAACTTTACAATTTCATTTGCTGAAACAATCTATTTATGTCCTGGTTTGATTGCAGGAAAGAAGTTAATTTGATCTCAAAGGTAGAACTTCTTGTCTGACCTCAGCGCTGTAACACTGAAAATCTCCGAAAGAAGAATCAACTGTTTGCTTGAGGAAAAAACCCCAAATCAGGGTTATAGAACAACCATGCCAAGCAGCGTCTTCCATCAATGTCTTATTCGCTAAAGAACTAACTGCACCTTCCAGTGAGTTTTTACGATATGTGGATCAGCAGACTTTAGCAGGCGATCTAAGGTACCTGAACAACCTGATCGTTCCACTGCAGCTTCCAGTAACAACAACCAGACTTGATGTGGCCACACGAAATGCTGGTTCTTGGCCTGATTGATAATGGCAATCAGACGAGTCATTTTGCATATCCCCGCGATTCACTTGCATTGAAGACACAGGAAGTTTCTCCTCTGGCCATGTTGCTGAAATACTTGCAGCACCAGTGGTCCGTAAATAGGATCCAATAGAAAATAAAGTTTGATTCCGGTATTCAAATGGAACTGAAGAAGCCATGTTGCTTTTATGTAAACAAGATTCTCCTCCGTCTACAGTAACCCATGGAACGGCCACTGTTACACCTTCAGGAAAGAAATGCTCACAGGAAAATACAGACTTCAAAGCCTTTTTAGAAGGAATGCCCATGTCACTGTAGTGATCCCTGATGCAGATGTTTGATCTTTCACCAACCGAAACGATGTATCTACCATCAGCTGTAAAAGATGCAGCCACATGACTCTTAGATTTCCAGGATCCTGCATGAGATTGCCTCAACATAAGTAACTCCATGAATGAGCTAACTAACTAGGAAAAGAAAATGAAAGCAGTGCTTCACCTCTAAATTTCTGTACGACCTTAAATCCGTCAAAAATGCAAACTTTAGAGTCAACTGATGTGATCATGACCTTAGAATCTCCAGTGCACTGTTGGAGGAACAGATTGAAGAACAAGGATATATAGTGTATCGAATAATGAGAAAAATGCAAGCTACATGCTAGCTTCTACGGTATATACCTGCAAACCAGTAATTTGTTTGCCAGATGATGACTTGTTTTTGCCCCACACATATAGTTCTTTGTCCAACTGCAGGTTGTTGCCTGTACCTAAGAATGAAGGGAATTATGGTTGAGTAGTTGAATGAGATGGCTGGTAACTAGAGATCAATTCTCGTGGCTTGAGTACCTGAACAAACATAGAAGCGGCAGTTTCCAGTTAGAGTCCCGGCAACAAAACCCTGCTCAAATAAAAGAAAAGGATTATGAGACGAGAAGAAATTGCACCAAAACACTGGCAGAAACTAATGAAGAAGGCAAACCTTTCCATCAGCTTGGTAAGATATGGCTGTTATGAGGTTCCTTGTGTCGACCCAATTAACAACAATATTCTTGTCAACACTCCAGATGCGCACTTTTCTATCCAGTGAGCCACTTATGAAGTGTGTATCATCAAGAGGATTGAACTGAATGCAGGTCACTGATGCCATGCAACCTTTTAGTTTAGTTTAAACAGAGAGTAAGATACTGTAACAGCCTTGTAGTCAAGAATGTACCATAATCATTGTGGTAGAAAACTTTAACACATCTCTCGCAGCCAACTTTCCACATTCGAACAGTCTTGTCCTTCGATGCTGAAAGAAGACACTGCATTGAACAAATCATGCAGAATTGTCAAATAGTGCCACCCAAATGCTCAAATTGAACAAGGAACAAAATAACAGGGTAAGGTGATTTAGGGAAGGTATAGGGAATAAAAGCAACTTACACTGGACCTAGACCATGAGAGGTCCAAGATATCGCTGGTATGCCCAAAATATTCATGCAGTGGAACTTCCTCGACCTGGAGATCATCTGTACTAAGAGTCGAAGAAAAGTTGAAGCCTTTTCTTCTAAGATCATCCGTACTATGTTTTTTGACCTTCCATACCCGAACGGCACAATCTTCACCACCAGTGGCCAGATACGTCCCGCATGGGCTGAACTTCATGATTCTAATCAGACCTTTGTGTGCAGCAATTTCCTGTATCATGCGAAATTCTGTGATTTCTCTACTGTTATGAAAACCTACTTTTTTCACCAATGCTTTCGATGCTAGTGAATTTCTCAAAAGGGCATCATTTGTGAGCGAATCACTAGCACTCCTCTTTGTCGACCATCTTGCCCACCATCTTTTTCTTAGGTTTGTGTTTCCTTTCACAGTGCGTTGTTGATCCAAGAATCGCTGATCCACATGAGACTCAATTTGGGTTTCAGTTTCAACCCTTGCCATGGTCTTATTTGAGCCAACTTCATGAAGCATGGCAGTGGCATCATTTTGCTCGAGGTTGCGCACTAAGAAAGTGGTTTCTGTATCTTCAGCCTTCATACAAACGGAATCCTCTTCTCCACTGTATTCAGGGGCCGATAAAGAATCAGACATCATCTCCAACTCCGTTTGGTGCAATGAAGTCTTTATTTTTACTTTGGGTTCTTCTGTGCATCTTATTTCCGACAAGAATAATGTATCAAAGCCTGTTTCACGTAGGAATTTGTTGCATCTTTCATGAACAGCCGAAATTTCTTTCGCCATGAACTCATTGGAAATATTTCTCAATTTCAACTCTGGCTTTTCTACCAGGTTTGATGTCGATGGTTTAGAGTTCAAAGAAGTCTCAAGAGAGTCAAATGAGTCGAAGAAGATGTCTTCTCTATCATCATCAAGCTCAAAATCGCGAATGGACACTTGATCACAAGGCAACATTTTGAAAGCTAGCTCTTCCAGCGATGCGTCCAGCCAATATTTCTACCTCTGTCAATGTCAAAGAACAAAGTTTAGAAATTTATGGCAATGACTGATTAAAGAACAGAAGGTACAAGAAATCAAATAGCATTCGTGAGCAGATTATTTAGTTCATGTATTTTCTCTCTGATACAATATTTCAGTTTGATACTCAAAGATTACGAAACTTTTAGGTTTAGTATTCTGTTCCAGGCAATCTGACATGGTTGAAGTTTTGCAACAACGATTGAAGCAACCCAAAATGCGAAAAAAAAAAAATTTAATAAGGGCATGTCACAGAGAACAATTCAACAAAAGCTCTCAATTCTCTCTGGCAGAAAGATCGAAACTTCCATAAGAATGTACATCAAATATCACGGCACGAATCACGAAGAAAGACGGCAGTTGATCCAACCATCCATCTCAAGTCTCGACATGAACGGAACTCACATGGATGAAAACATGCAAACTGTGTGTTCCACAGAAAGTCTACAGGCTAATCATCAAGGAAATCACGTACGAACCTGTAAATTGTGGATATATCTTGGAAGGGACCAAAGGCACGAGTTGAAGATTACAGAAATGAGTTGATTCCCGAAGAATAAGAAGAAGAGTTCCTTGGCATTGGCAAGCCAAAATTGTAGTTATAAATGGAAGGGAGGTTTGCCTCCATTATTGAGAAGGCTAACCTGGCCACCTTCTCCCGAGGCCGTCCTTGCATTCTACTCCTATTGCATTAATGGCCAAAAGTTAAGTTGCAGTATTCTATTGTCCTCTGTTTTGTTTTGCCTGCACGTACTCCTACCACGTCTAAACAATAAACGACCTTTTCGGATGGAATCAAATCAAATCCTCCTTGCTTGCTCCCTCCCCCATTATCTACGATTTGCATCGCGTGCAGTTTACCGGGCTTGACTTGGTGCATGCCTCGTGGCTTCTGTCTCTCCAGTATCTTGGTGACAGAATCAGGTGAGCTGCATGGATTCCAGCCACCAAAACTCTCATCATTAAGCTTCATTGTTCATCAGAATTGGCCCTTCAATTCTGATCTTTGGCCCTTCAATGCTCTACCACTCTCTCTTTTCTGTTCTTTAGAATCTTCGTGCTAGGTGCTGATTGTTCACTAGTATTGTAGATTATCAGCACTCGTATTGTACTCCACCAAGAGGTATATGTTTAATGCATGCATGAAACACATTAGCCTTATTCAATTCCATAAACGTGGCGTCGTATCTCATCAGAGATCATGACAAGAGAACACTTTTCTCTTGTGTTTGACTGTCATCGGATGTTAATTAACTAATAAAGCAGCAACCATCTGCCTCATTAATTCTACTCGAGGCCTGTGCTTCTTTATGGATTAAAGTCGACCGAGTTATAGCTTTAAGCATCAAATAGACAGAGCTTTTAAAACCTTGTTAATCAGAAAGGATACTTAACATAATGCAATCTGTCTTTGTCATTAGGCCAAATTGTCAGATTAAACTTTAAACTTGTATACTAAGTTGTGGCCCTCCTTTTCCACTTGTTGTCGATCCCATCAACCACAGCTTAAATAAATCTTTTAGCCATGAAATCTGATGGATGATGTGTATTAATTTAAGTTATTAATGCAAAGCTATGGAACTTTTCAAGGCTATCCATCCCCACAGATGATTGACAAAATCCAGAGTAGGTGAGGTTGATTGAAGAGCAGGGATACACAGAATCATTCATGCACATGCTAACTGCAGAATGAGTGCAGATTATATATATGAGTGGTGCAAATGCTTCAGTTGTTGGCAAACATGTTTAATTCCGATGGCGGCATGAAATGTGAAAGGAAATGCGCTGGGGGAATAATTAACTTCAGTACTGGCAGATTATATATTTTTTAAACAATAAACTTTTGCCCATTTAAATTTTCACGCTCTGTTTTTTTTCCTCTCCCTTTCAAGGAATCGTAAACAAGGAAATATTTGTTGAGTTAAAGAATATCTTGGTCACAGAGGTGGACGCACTATTGCACTGGTCGCTTGATTGTCGTGTGGAGTGACCATCATTTCCTATAGCAAAGATGAGAACAGTTCTAGTTTTTTTTTTTTTTAATAACGTTGAATTGATCAATTATCTGTTGTTGAGTGTTTTTTAATTTATTTAGATATGTATAGAAAATTGTTATGGGTTTGAATAGATCATTTCAAAATTAATCAGCATAAATTAAAATTAAATCTTTAAAAAATTAAAAAAATACTCTTGCACATTTGTAAAACATCTCCAATGTAGATCTGAATAACGAACCGGTATTCACTGTTGAAAATTATTCTGTTGTACATAATGAAATAGAATAAAGGCTGTTGCACCATCCAGGTAGTGCAATGGTAAGAAGTAACACGTACTCTCGTGTGATGATAAAAATATAACACTCTTATTAGGATTTGAACTTTCATACCTCATATCATATCTCCTTGATTGAGGGGTAAAAAATGATTTGTTCTTTTCAACATCTTCGTCAATTTATTTCAGGGTCAATACAAAAAAGATAAATCATGAAGACTACTAATCCGAATGTTATGACTAACACGTGGAGAGGAGGGATATATTAGCTTATCAAATTTTGAACCTTAGACTTCAAAATGATAATACTCATGCATTCCGTGGAGATCCTTTGATTGAACACATATATAACGGGAAATACTTAGAGAACGTACTCAAAATTCAGAATTGACTTAAGGCGCTTCAAGATTTAAAAGTGCCCAACGATGTGTCTTTTTGGGATTTTTTTTTAAAAAAAATCTCTAACCATAGATTTTTCCTTTAGGTTCAACACATGGAGTTTATATTTTTTTTCACTCCCAAATGTTTCCTTTCTACTTCCTATTACTAAAATTTCATGTGGGGAGTGAACCCAAAAAAAAGTTTTTGATTGGAGATTTTTCTTTATTTTTCCGAGTTTAAAATCCGACTTCTTTTATTTCTCTTCTCTTTTCTCTCTCTTATCCATGCAATCTTTCTACTTGTAACTCTCTTCTTTTCCTCTCTTCTCTCTTTTACATGTATACAATAACTATTATGATGCTTAATTTAAAAATCAACATCATAGCTTAATTACGTTAGCAACGCTAATAGTGCTAGTTTACACTACCACGAACCTAATATGATTCATATCAGACTCAATATGAGCCTAATTTCTCGAAGACCATGATCACATTCTAGTTGAAAGTAAGCATATCATTGTAACATCTTCAGAGAGGTTGAAATAAGTAATGAAGAGCGCTGTTGGATTTCTTACAGCCTCAGAAACCTACATGATTTGAAATGGGTAAAATCTGACCTATAGAGGTTCATCAATGGGTTTGGCCACTAACTTTCAACTAGAATATGATCCTAGTCTCTGAGAAAGCAGACCTATATTGGGCCTTATATAAGTCTAAGGATCTAACCAATATTACCATTGGCCTGGTGTGATTTAGATTAGGCACAATGTGAGCTTGATTTCTAGAAGACTAGGATCATATTTAAGCTGAAAATTAGCATAACATCATAACACTTCTGGAGAGGCTGAAATAAGTAATGGATAGCAGGACTCCTTGCATCATTAGAAACCCACAAGACTTAAAATGGGTCAAATCAAACCTGCCTAGGTCCATGAGTGAACCTATTTCAAGTCATATGAATTTCTAAGGCTACAAAAAATCCAACAGTGTTTTCCATTGCTTATTTCGAATTCTCTGAAAGAGTTATAATATTATGCTAACTTTAAACTAGAATATGATTATGGTCTTCGAGAAATCCAACTCATGTTAGGTCTGATTTGAACCAAACTAGGGTTGGAGGATCCGAATCAACACTAATATAAGTCTGGTCTCATTCAGATCAGACCTAACATTAGTTTGATTCCTCGAAGGCCATAATCATATTCTAGCTGAAAGTCAGTATAACATTGTAACTCTTCTGAAGATGCCAAAATGGTGTCACGCCCCGAGGAGCTGCTCGTCCAATACCGACCGGACTGCCACACCCTCGACCGACGGACAATTCGAAAACCAAGCATCTACGACCACCGCAGTCGATTGTACCACAACCTATAGGGCTGGAACAACCGTCTGAAATACACAAAAGCGAGACGACGATGAAAGCTGCGTACCGGTACGACTTACGACAAACGCAAAGCACAAGGCCTCCATGGCTCACAAAAGTATAACTATACCGCCGTATAAGATGACAAAACCAAACACGAGTACAGCAGCGGAAAAGTAAAATAAAAGAAACAGAAAATGGGTACCAACATGTACCACCAACAAAGTAAAAGAGACATCCCGGAATCATCTCGAGAAAGACACGAACTGGGACAGGCTGCCGGGCACTCCAGACAATCATCCTGAAATAAAAACAGGGAGCTAATGGGGTGAGTCACAGTACTCATCGGATATCTCATCAGATATACAAGATAGTCTAGGCTAGCAATAGTGTAACAAGCTATCGAAATAAACACAGGTATGGGCAATGGTAAGTACAACTGAAAACAGAAATAGCAAA
>JAGFNQ010000573.1:92379-113631 GCA_024364735.1 Boesenbergia rotunda | reverse complement strand
ATAATGCATCATAGCCTAGATCCTAATGATGTAGGTATCACATGCCAGGTATCATAAACAGTATCAGCAAAGGTAGAGCAGGTATAAAATAATACATTACCCTACCGCTAAACATAGCATATCAAGCATATCAGCTAGGACTAATCTAAAAGATAAGTCAGAGTACCGCCTCGATACAAAGAAGTCTGTGCGACGAGAACTCCCCGTCCAAAAATAATATCTCCGCAGTAAGATCGCGAAGTCAGTCAATGTCCTGCATCAACAATATAATATTAGCTATGTATATAAAGTAACTAGCTAATCAAAATCCCTAAGTAGTTTTAGGATAACCCACTACCGAAGTCATTTAATTAATTCCAATTAAATGACTAATCTCATTTATTGAGTCTAAGTGGATTTAGGTTTGCCTATGCCCCAACCTAAAATCTAGATCAAGTTTCCCCTTAGCCCCTAGCCCATCTGAGATCAAACACCAACTTATACATGCTACAAGAAACCACAACAACACAACCCAGAACCAAACCCTAGCCAAGAAATCTGATCTCCAACAGAAGCACAGATATTGCGCAACCCATAGGAATCCAGTCCAAGCTCGAAGTAGAACAACACCGATCAATCCTACAACCCCCAGTACATAGAAGCACCACGGCATGAACTCCTTAAATCAACTCCAATAGCAGGAATCACCACTCAAGGAATAACCCATTCTACTGATCCTTCTGAATAGAACAGAAAAGACAACAAACACAATACTCCAAAACTCAAGACCAGTAACTCCAAATGCGATTCCAAACTATAATCCAAAATCCAAGCACAACAGATCATCCCAAGATCAAAACATGGATCCAAAACTCCCGATAGGTAAAGAAAACCCAATCCATCAGAGGACTTAGCTAGATTTAGGGAAACTAATGGAATCGCTGAACCGAATTCGATAACTATGCAATACTAAAACAATTCATCCTAATCACAAGATCAGAGTAAGAATGGCACAAACCAGAACAAGCATACCAACTCCAATTCATACGGAGATCAAGAACAGTAAGGGAAAATCAGAAATCAGAAACATCAGCAGGAGTCGAAAACCCAATCCAAAATAGAGTTTACCTCAGATGTCACCCTCGCCTCCTCTGATCAGATTGCTCGAGAAGAGAACTCACCCAATTCGCCGTGCCCTAGATCCCAAGAGAACGACTCGCCGTGCCCTAGATCCCAAGAAACGCCTCAAAAACTCACAAATTTGCGATCTACCGGAAGAAAACAAGGATAGAACTCAAAGATTGGAACTAGGGTTAAAATTCCACAACCTACCTTCCCGTATCCTCGGCGATGACGTGCTCGGAAGCAAACGCTTCGCTCGTCCAAGGTATCCCCACCGGCGATGGAACACAGCGTGGAGGAAGGGAGAAGAGGTTGCGGCTTCTCCCGTGTCCCGATCGCGCAACGAGAGCAGATCGCCTTCGCCCGACAGAGGAGGACGAGAAGAAGAAAACCAAGAGGCGAGCCCTATTCGCGTGGAAGAGAAAATCGCCCGTGGTCGCGTGGGTTCGGTGGTTCCGAGGAGAAGAAGAAGAGATGGATTAGGTTCGTGCGGCTGAGTTCGCGTTCGGCCCACTTGACTTAAGGGACTTATTTGCAATTTGACCTCCTCTTTCAATAAATCTCATAGGAAGTCCCCAATTTGAGAAATTTTACCTTTCAGCCCTTAAGATATTCCATATTCTAACATTCTCCCCCACTAATTAAAATTTGATCCCCAAATTTATCACCGCTAATGGTAGTTACTAACAACAGTATATATGAAGTATGCATGCTGATGATGAACCAACAGTACATACCCAGTCGAATAGATGGGGATACCGAGCTCGGATAGTGTCCTCGAGCTCCCAAGTAGCCTCTGCATACGAGTGATGCTGCCATCCGACCCTGACTAGTCGGATCGTCTTGTTCCGTAGCTGACGCTCCCAGAAGCCCAAAATTCGTACAGGTACCTCCTCATAAGTAGCGTCAGGCTGAAGCGGAATAGACACCTCAGATAAAATGTGAGTGGGGTTTGGCACATAACCTCTCAACATAGATACATGGAACACTCATGGACGTCGGCCAAAGACGGTGGAAGAGTCAAGCGGTAAGCTACAGCTCCAATCATTTCCAGAATATGGAACGAACCAATATACCGTGGAGCTAGCTCACCTCTGAGACTAACACGTTTCACCCCTTTCGTGGGTGAAACTCGAAGGAAAACATGATCACCAGCAGTAAACTCTATGGGTCTGCGCCTTCGGTCACCATAGCTCTTCTGGCGATCCCGCGATACTAATAATCTTCGTCTGACAGTCCATATTAACTCTGCCTCGTGCTGAACTCTCTGGGGTCCCGCAGCTGAATCTCACCAACCTCATCCCAGAGGGTGGGTGTCCTGCACGCCCTACCATACAACGCCTCAAACGGTACCATCTGTATCGCCGAATGGAAGCTGTTGTTGTAGGCGAACTCCACCCAAATGCAAATGGTTCTCCCCACTGCCCCCAAAGTCAATCACACACGAGCGCAGTAAGTCCTCTAGAACCTAAACGGTACGCTCGGACTGTCATCTGTCAACAGACGAACAACTAAACCGAATCGCAGCTATGCACTTGTAGCTCGTAGGAGACTTCTACCAGATTCCAGAGTAATCCCTAAAATCTAGTAATCTTCCTATCGTGTATCCCCACTAAGTGATCCATCGGATCCATCTTACGGATCGAAGGAAGGTGCATAGATTTGGTTAATCATTCAATGATCACCCAAATCGACTCGTGTTGCCTCGATAAACCAACGTACTAGGCTTTCTCTCGTAGGGAATTCTTCGAGAGTGAGACCGCTAGTCTCTGACGCTCCCTGTGGGTTATGAGCCCACCGCGCTACCACTACGTCAATTGACGTATCAATAATCTGGATACGAAGTTTCTCAATGTCCTTTTTCCATATCGTTCCGCCAACAGGAACATTTCGAATCCCTATACACTCGGGTACATCTTGAGGATATCGTAAAACTAGATCAATGCTCCACCAAAGTAAATTCTCCGGGACGGGAGGTGATCTCAATCGTCAACCACCTATTACGGAATAAACTATTCCGTATACACCACGAGGACCCCTACGTCCAATGCCCTAAGGCCACTCTGCCCCGAACACACCGAGGGTAATAATCTCTAACCGGAGCACTCCTAATCAGATCGACAAAAGTGTCTAATCATCCTAAGGTAACAACACGTGCTCATATACCCAGTTAAGAATACATCCGGATGTCGTCTACGAATAGTAACGGCTCATCCCAACATCCTAAGGGCACCAGACTCAAACAATCCACGTGGTGGGCAGATCATCGGTATGCCCGTACGACATACCAAGGGCATAACTGATCAAGGAATCATCATCTAACCATCGGCTACAACCGAGCAACTAATCAACATCACCCATCTCAAGGGTGCTCAACTCTAAGGTCACTTGTGCCACATCTATAATATCTGATCCTCCAGATCTACAAGAAATTGCGCAGATTGGGTTAATCGCTCATTGACCACCCAAATCATGTCATAACCCCTCCTAGTCTTGGGTAGTCCTACCACAATGTGCCCACTGATAACCTCCAGAGTCAAATATATGCTATAGCCCGATACCGTAAATACGAACAAGTATCATAATGTAAACAAACCACAACTACGCCAAGATGCATCAAGTGCACCTGATAGCAGTGACCTGTGTCACTCTCTCGACGTGCCCTGACTATCGCTATATTAGGTAGCCAGGAGACAGAACAACCTAGCACCAATGACTGTTTAACCCAAAAACCCCCTATACACAATACAGGAGAAGCCAACGCACCTGGGGCTATACGGAATGAATGAACAGCCAACGCACCTGGGGCTATGCCGAAAGCATGAATAGTCAACGCACCTGGGCTATGCAAGATGCATGAATAGCCAACGCACCCGGGGCTATACGGAAACTAAGGTATGTCTGATGACCCGTTTCAACCACTCAGAAGTCAAGGGTCACCGACGTATACCTCTTCTCTTTTGACACGGCTGACGACCCGTGTTCAACCACCCGGAAGACAAAAGTCATCCGTGCACGCATAATACCGACGTGATGCATGATATTATCTCATCCAACACTTCCTAACTAATTCTACAATCATCAACATGATATGTAGGTGTCCAAGATTAACCACGCACCATAATCGTTCCTAATTCTCGATGTATCATCAAGAATATTTAACACGTACGACCTGTCTATGAGTCATGATACCTCATAGGCTAGGACAGCGTCAGATCAGTCGACTAAACGTCGTCTCGTAACCCGATATACTCCAACTTCGCTCCAAAAGGCGATAGAGACACACAATCTCTTAGGAGTATCCCAACGTAATCGAAAAGTAATTATTTGTTTCCTGAGTACCGTCCTTAGTGTCTTCACGTAAAGGTACATCAGTCTTGTAAGTGATTTGCATCACTGCACAAACCAGAAGTCCAAAGGTACCTTCTTGGTTATCTAAACCAAGTACGAGCGATAATCTCGTAAGTGTCAAGCAACTAGCTCTACACTCCTCCGGATCGGTACAAGTCACATTTGGCTGTATTATTTAGGTTATCTAACCAAGTATAATGAATCCGAGGTTAAAAACCCCACGGAACAGGATACATCTATCCTCTATCCACTGAAATGATAAACAGCGAATACCATCCCTGTTGCATCCAGCATGTCATGTCCTCCAAACATGCCTTATAAGATATCTATACGGAAATAAATAACCCTAACCGCTCAAAGCTCCATAAGCTAAAGTGGATCGATCCTATGTCGGTCGAGCCAACCACCATACGCAACCTCCAATAGGTTGTCGTCCGATTTAACCCTAGCTTCCCAACTCATTAGTCGGTACCATTGAAGAATCAATATTCTCCACTATATGATCGAATTCACAACGTGTCATCCGATCATCTCCTTAGTCAACCTTGACCATAATGGTGATTTGGAAAAGCTTGACTAGGTGTCAATCAAGCTACCTCCAAGTCAATGGATACCCACCCTAACAGTATAGGAATCGATATCCGATCCCTTTCGGGAAATATCCATCCAACCTATCCAAGGTAGAGTATACAAAATTATAAGCGATACTCAAGAGATATATACCCGCTATGATATACACCAAAACAGTACAAAGGTTATCTATGAAAGTCATACTCATATTCCAGCTATATCGATCTTTTATTATCAGTTATAGTATATAGCTAGTACTACATTCCTGCATCAATGCAGGTCATGTACACACTCGTACCCTCTAGGTCACCTAACTCAGCACGAGCGAACCAGAAGTCTAAAACTCTCCGATATAGGAGAAATCATCACTGTATCGATATGCAATCTCAATGTCTCACACAGTCGATAACAACTGATACTAGTATAAAACTGATATGGGACAGGAATTCTATAACATGAATTCCTCAACCTCCGATAGGTTATTGACAAGTTCGACCCTCGTCTTCCGACCATATATTGGTGCTACTCGAGAATCAACATTCTCTGCATCCTAGACGAGTCGGCAACATGTCAACCAGTCACCTATAATCGACTCCCAACATGGTCGTCAATAAAACAGATCGACTACATGACTTCTAGCCAAAATATATCTACAAGTACCTATCGGTCAAGTAAATAAACTGATATACAATCATCACATAATAAAGAAATGTTAAACCTACACCGAACAGTAGCTACAAAAGAGGTAGATGAGATATGTCATATACCTCGTGCCGCCTGGAGAAGTCCCGTCGTCGCCATATCCCAATCACGTCTATCGAGAAAACGACACCGACATAAAACTCGAAAAAAAACACCCACAAGACCAAAAGGTATCTCGCAACCTGGGCTCTGATACCAATAAATTGTCACGCCCCGAGGAGCTGCCCGTCCGATACCGACCGGACTGCCACTCCCTCGACCAACGGACAATTCGGAAACCAAGCATCTACGACCACCTCAGTCGACTGTACCCCAACCTATAGGGCTGGAACAGCCGTCCGAAATACACGAAAACAAAATGACGATAAAAACTGTGTACCGGTACGACTTACGACAATCGCAAAGCATAAGACCTCCATGGCTCACAAAAGGTACAACTATACCGCCGTATAAAAAGACAAAATCAAACACGAATACAGCAGCGGAAAAGTAAAGTAAAAGAAACAGAAAACGGTACCAACATGTACCACCAACAAGGTAAAAGAAACATCTCGGAATCATCTCGAAGAAATACGCGAACTGGGACAGGCTGCCGGGCACTCCAGACAATCATCCTGAAATAAAAACAGGGAGCTAACAGGGTGAGTCACAGTACTCAGCGGATATCTCATCAGATATACAAGATAGTCTAGGCTAGCAATAGTGTAACATGCTATTGAAATAACACAGGTACAGATAGTGATAAGAGCAACTGAACAGGAACAGAACATATCATACCAATGTGGCTGAGTCGCCGAAACCAGACATAAGGGTCTCCTGTATGTACAATCATATGCAACATCCAAGTATAACAAGCACGAGCAAATGCAAAATATACGTATGCACATGGTGCGATGACATGGTCACCTCTGTCGCCGGTCAGACATCGTCACCTATGTACGGGAGGAAGCTGAACGGAGGCCACCCTCCGGCGTAGAGCTGTGACTGCCGTCCGTACTCTGCCGTCGCTACTCCTGAGCAACCGAGTAGACGGTATGCTGCCGGCGAACACCCCTACTCCATGACCTATCCTGGTGATATCACTAATAGCCCCAGGCCAAAACCTATCCTGGCGATATCTCTATCAGCCCCAGGCCATCACCTATCCTGGCTATATCACTATCAGCCCCAGGCCATCTCTGGAGGATATCTCTATCTGAGTGTTAACACCTACCCCATGTATATAAATGGGGGAGAGATCTCTCTCTCTCAACTCCTGGTATACGGACTACTCAAGGAGGGACCTCTGCCTGCTACCACGCTCCGATTCACTAACCCATAAGTGCATGAGCGGAGCAGCACAGAGCACACTATCCATACCCCGTCAACCACTAACCAATGAGTGGTTGTATGAATAGGTCAGTATGACTGTCGACCTGACTCACCCATAAGGGGCCACTGATCGACAGTGATGCACAGTGCACGATGATGCATGACTCTGGTCAAACAGCATCCACTATCTAATCCACCTATATCAACATGATATGCAAGGATCATAAATAATGCACCATAGCCTAGATCCTAATGATGTATGTATCACATGCCAGGTATATCATAAACAGTATCAGCAAAGGTAGAGCAGGTATAAAATAATACATTACCCTACCGCTAAACATAGCATATCAAGCATATCAGCTAGGACTAATCTAAAAGATAAGTCAGAGGTACCCGCCTCGATACAAAAAAGTCTGTGCGACGAGAACTCCCCGTCCAAAAATAATATCTCCGCAGTAAGATCGCGAAGTCAGTCAATGTCCTGCATCAACAATATAATATTAGCTATGTATATAAAGTAACTAGCTAATCAAAATCCCTAAGTAGTTTTAGGATTAACCCACTACCGAAGTCATTTAATTAATTCCAATTAAATGACTAATCATTTATTGAGTCTAAGTGGATTTAGGTTTTGCCTATGCCCAACCTAAAATCCAGATCAAGTTTCCCTTAGCCCCTCACGCCCATCTGGATCAAACACCAACTTATACATGCTACAAGAAACCACAACAACACAACCCAGAACCAAACCCTAGCCAAGAAATCTGATCTCCAACAGAAGCAACAGATATTGCGCAACCCATAGGAATCCAAGTCCAAGCTCGAAGTAGAACAACACCGATCAATCCTACAGCCCACCAGTACAATAGAAGCACACGGCATGAACTCCTTAAATCAACTCCAATAGCAGGAATCACCACTCAAGGAATAACCCATTCTACTGATCCTTCTGAATAGAACAGAAAAGACAACAAACACAATACTCCAAAACTCAAGACCAGTAACCCAAATGCGATTCCAAACTATAATCCAAAATCCAAGCACAACAATTCATCCCAAGATCAAAACATGGATCCAAAACTCCCGATAGGTAAAGAAAAACCAATCCATCAGAGGACTTAGCTAGATTTAGGGAAACTAATGGAATCGCTGAACCGAATTCGATAACTATCCAATACTAAAACAATTCATCCTAATCACAAGATCAGAGTAAGAATGGCACAAACCAGAACAAGCATACCAACTCCAATTCATACGGAGATCAAGAACAGTAAGGGAAAATTAGAAATCAGAAACATCAGCACGAGTGGACAACCCAATCCAAAATAGAGTTTACCTCAGATGTCACCCTCGCCTCCTCTGATCAGATTGCTCGAGAAGAGAACTCACCCAATTCGCCGTGCCCTAGATCCCAAGAGAACGACTCGCCGTGCCCTAGATCCCAGGAAACGCCTCAAAACCTCACAAATTTGCGATCTACCGGAAGAAAACAAGGATAGAACTCAAAGATTGGAACTAGGGTTAAAATTCCACAACGTACCTTCCCGTATCCTCGGCGATGACGTGCTCGGAAGCAAACGCTTCGCTCGTCCAAGGTATCCCCACCGGCGATGGAACACAGCGTGGAGGAAGGGAGAAGAGGCTGCGGCTTCTCCCGTGTCCTGATCGCGCAACGAGAGCAGATCGCCTTCGCCCGACAGAGGAGGACGAGAAGAAGAAAACCGAGAGGCGAGCCCTATTCGCGTGGAAGAGAAAATCGCCCGTGGTCGCGTGGGTTCGGTGGTTGCGAGGAGAAGAAGAAGAGATGGATCAGGTTCGTGCGGCTGAGTTCGCGATCGGCCCACTTGACTTAAGGGACATTTGCAATTTGACCTCCTCTTTCAATAAATCTCATAGGAAGTCCCCAATTTCAGAAATTTTACCTTTCAACCCTTAAGATATTCCATATTCTAACACCATTTCTACATTTTCAAGCAAGTGGCCTTATAAGTTTTGTAAGATGTTGTCATCTTTATATTTATAAATTTAATTTGAATTCTAAGATTTGATTGGCATTTGTGTTAGATTCAGATTAACAATAAGTCAGTTATGTGTACATTTCAAAAATTGGCTTCAAGATTGTGGCGAGGCACAACGACCATCTTGGATATCCGAATAACGACCACTTCTAGATAAAGTCTTTTTAGGAAATTAAACACTTAACTTTCCTTTTAAGAAATCTTGGTCTAACTAGTCTAGGATGTAGCGGGTAGCTTTGCTTAGTTGCACTTGGCTAAGTAAAACAAATAGGATATGTCTTACCATATTTGACACCCTAAATCAAAATTTTCTAATGTACTATCATCTCGTCCCATCCTGGTACTAGGTTAAGTAAGTCTCAATTAAACTAAGTCTTTATCTAACCATTCTAAGTTAAGTAAAAATGAAACTAAACATGCAAGAAAAAATAGTAAACCAATCAAATATGCATACCAAGAAAAGATAGTTTTTCTATTTGCTCACTCTGGGTCATAACCATGATAATGTTGGTGTCGGAAGCACCATATCGAACCTTGTTTTGATATTGGCAAAGAGTTCAAAGTTAAGTATTATTGGTCTTCTAACGATGTTACTCAAGTGTGCAGGAAAAGTCCTAAAAACACTAGGCACGAAGTCCTAGTTCTATGAATTGGGCACTTAGTCCTGGCCGTGGGTTGGGCAACTAAGTCCTGACCGGAAGTTGGACAATAAGTCCTGGTCGTGGACTGGGCACTAAGACCTGGCCGAGGGCTGGACACCGAAGACCTGGTGAGTAAAGCTGGGCACTAAGACCTGGTCACGGACTGAGCACGAAGACCTGGTGAGTAAAGCTGGGCAAAAGTCCAACCGGAGGATCTGGTTGGCAAAAAGGTAAATCTCCCGAGAGGAGTAGGTGAGGATCGCGTTCCCCGTAAAGGGAACATTAGGCATCAGTTCGACCTAGGGTTCCATTTGGGAGACCCAAAGTCAGAACCAAGACAGCTCAGGCTGTAAATAAAGGCTAATATGTTTTGCTTTTTTATTTTTGGAACTAACCATGGTTGCAGGCATCAAAGGGCTGGTTTTCTGCAGCTAGGCGCCTCAATGGAGTGAGGCACCTTATTGGGGTTAGGCGCCCGAATGCATACGGGCGCCCGGATGGATACGGGCGCCCAAGTGCAAAGGCAAAATATAAGCAAGCGAAGCAAACAGCCACGAAGCCTCTGGATTGAGTCAGATCAGGCGCCCGTGAGGTCACGGGCGCCCCCATCAGCTCAGGCGCCCAAGTGGAGATGGATAAGCGCTAACCGAGCCTGCGGATAAGGGATTGTGCAGGGAAGGCCATGTGTTAGGCTTCCCCATCGACACAGGCGCCCGTATGGGTGCTATAAAAGGGGGTTCACCCCCAAGGCTTCGACATCACTTGCTCTCAACGCTCCAAACCTTTTCGTTCAAGCGCTATGCTCCGGAAAACTCCGACTTCGAGATTCCAGCGCCAACGACGACCCTCTACTCCGAAATTCGATCCACCTCGGGCGTCGGTAACGAAAAGTGCTCCAAGTTTAATTTTTTGCTCTACTTCTGTACTTAATTTGTAATACTCTTATTGCGATTATAGAATTGCCCAAAGTAAATGGTCAAGGACCGTGGGCCTTAGAGTAGGAGCCGACAGTGACTCCGACCCAAGTAAAACTGACTTGTGTTCTTGTGTGTTCTTTCATTTTCCGCTACGTATATTCTTTAACACCTTTTGAGCTAGTTTTTCTCTCTCTCCCGCACTACTAATCCAAGACCAAGTCTTGGTACATTTTTGGTGCTTCTTTTGTGTACGAGGTTTAAATTAAATGGTCAACCAAGAGTGAAACAGTGACCCTCCACCGCTATTCTCCGGCAAGAACTTTAATTTTTGGAGAAGTCAAATGGAGTCCCTTCTGAAAGCCCACATGGACTTATGGCTGATCATCCAAACGGGATTCTCTTTTCCCGTAGAAGATGAGTTATCAATCGAGTGGGACAAACTGGATGAACAAACCCTCAACCAAATCGAGACCGATGCAAAGGCAACTGCAATCCTACAATGTGGTCTAACCAAGGAGCAACTCGAACTTGTAGGTCCATTCAGATGTGCTAAAGAGATGTGGGAGAAGCTAATCAACCTACACGAAGAGAGCTCCGATATTGAGGTCTTTGAAGGAGTGATGTTTGAATCATCGAACGAATTAGACAAAGAAGAAGATCGCCTAAGTTATCTTGCACTCTCGGTCCAAGTACAAACAGCCGAGTCAGAGTCTGAACCCGAATCCGAAGTCGAATCCAAACCAGAATCAAAAGATGAGTCTAGATCCAAGGCGGCAAGAATCAAGAGGGAGATTCCCAATAAGGAATCAAAAGGTAAAAGTGTAAATTCAAATGTTAAAAATCAAATAATTTGCTACACATGTAGGGAGAGAGGGCACTACAAAAGTAAGTGTCCTACTCGTAAGATACGAACGACACCATCGACGGCTACAAAGGAACCAGTTCCAAAAGCACGAAAGGACAAAAGTTGCATCCAATGCTTCAAGTGACAGGAGTTTGGGCATTACAAAGATGAATACACAGATAAAAGAGCCAAAGATCCCGGACTGCCTACCAAGATGGGTAACTTTAAATTATATGAAAATCCACTATTTACAATGAATGCTGATAGTTTACTTAATCACCCTTGGTCAAATTTAGATATGGACACATGCCTAAGTAAATTAATTAAATCATGTATATTAATAAATTCTAAATTCAAATGTTAAGACAAGAAAATGAGACTTTGAAAATTAAAATTGATATACAAGAAAATCTAATTAATAATCTTGCAAACTTAGAAAATCCAAAAATTTCCCCTCATTATAATTTTACTTAGTTTTTTTTTTGCTTGGATTTAGAATTGGATAGTTTAAGAATAAACGATTTAATTAAAATTTGAACAACATAGTATTGGATGGAGGTGAGATGATAGTACGTTAGGGAAGCCCTTCTAATAAGGTCAAGTATGTCCTACTTGGTCTGTTCAGTCTGGTGGAACTAGCCGAAGCTACCGATCCAAGACCCAAACTAGTTAGACTAAAATCTTTCAAGAAGTAACTTGAAGATGAATTTTCAGTAAAGGCTTTGTCAAAGAAAGAGTTGATGATCCAATAAAGCTACGGCCAAAGATGGCTTACTGCCTCGCCAAGACCTGGAAGCCAATTATTGAAAATCAAATTCACTTTACTATTGTCAGATTTGAATCTAACACAAATTTTAACTAAATCTTAGATACCTTTGTCAAAGATAATCTTGCTGTTTTTTTTTGCTATAATATGATTTCTGGTTAACATGCTTTTTTATGTCATTAGTTCATTAATGTTTAAAATCTTACATTTTCTTTCAAAATTCACTTTAATAAACTCATCAAACTATGATCTAGGACTTGATTAACTTAATTACTGATCAGTCAAACTTGGTTTACACTGAAGCCCCTTAAGGCACTTAGATAGAGTCGGACGGTGTCAGATACAGGGGGAGTTTAAAAAAAAACCTTGTGCTTAAAACCATTATCATTCCAAAATGTTTTTCGAAAATAAGGCTTATGCTTTAAAAATTATCTTCATTCCAAATTAAATTTTCTAAAATATCTTCTTGAAAATTACCATACTGTTATTCAAAACTATTCTTTTGATTTTAATAAACCCTAAAGACACTGAGGAAGTCGTCTTTATGACTACAATAACTCCTAGAATGTGTCAAGATGTGTCAAATTTAGGGGGAGTTTATGTCAAAAGAAAAATATTTTTGAGAAAAATATTTTTCAAAAACTTTGCCTGACAATTAGTTTTTGGAATTGGTAGATAATTCTTATGATTTGTACCAAATCCTAAAGACTTAGAGGAAGAACACTTGTGGTCAACAAGCTTCTTAAGACTGGGTTAAGTTTAGAGGGAGGTCAAATTAAAAGAGTTATTAAACATTTCAAAATAATATGTTTTCATACACTATATTTTCAAAATTGTGTCGAAAACATGAGTAATTTGTCTTTCAAAATATTATTATTTAAAAATGTTTTTGTGGCTTAATAAAATCATTTTTGAAATACCTTTTGAAATAATATTTTCTTGAGTTTGGAGAATTTCCAGGACACATAGGGAAATACCTTTGTAGTTAACAAGGTTTCCTAGGATTGTGTCAGACTGGAAAAAAACCAAGTCAAGCAAAATATTATGTGTTAAAGACAATATTTCAAAAGTACTGGTATTTTTCAAAAATATATAATATTTTTTCAAAAAATACATAAAATTATTCAAAAGTACTTTCATTTCAAAGTATTTGCATTTTTCAAAATATTCAAAATAAGTAAACTTATTGATTAAATATTTTTTTGTTGCTTATCTTGCATGGACTCAATAAGAATATACACTTGACTCCAATTCTCATTCTTTCAAAATTTTGTTACTTAGAAATTATCATAATTCTTGACATTATTTTTTCGCTCGAATTTTTATTTTCAAGACTCATAAGCTCTGATACACAAATTTTAAATTTCTTTCAAAATATATTTTTCAAAAGTTCTTTATATATTGATATATGGCCAAGGGAGAGAGTAGAAAAAGTGAAAATTAAATTCTTCCTTAAACTTTTTCCCCCTTTTCAAAGAAAGTTTATCTTAGAAGCTCTTAAATATTTTTCACTTTAACCTAAGATTTTTCTAACTTAGAATCTCCTTTGTGATACCCAGAAAATTTTGTTTCAAAATATCATTTCAAACTGAACTTATGAGTATGTTTATACTTAGAACTCTTTTCAAGTATTCTTTCGAAAAGCTTCAAGGGGAAAATTTCAAATCATGAGGGAGCTTAGTGCAATGTTCCAGTTTTGCAATTGGAAATGGTCTAAAACATATGGAGAAGAGTTTCACATTAAGGGGGAGAGAAAGAAAGAGCGAAAGGAAATTTTTTTAAAAAATATTTAAATTTTTATCTCTTTTGCAAAATGTAAAACAAAAATTTCTAAGTACTTCAAATTTTTTAAGGGCTATGTGCTGTTAAAATTTCAAAGTACTGTTAAAATACTTCAAGTGCTTCAAAATTTTCTATGTATGTCTAAGTGTTTCAAATTTTTTTTAAGTACATGTTTTTTTCTAAGTAAAATTTTCCTTAGTAAACAAAATTTGTCTGAGCAAAAATTTTTTGAAAAATTTGGCAAATGTTTCTAATTAAAGTTTTTTTTGGTGAAATACTTGTCTAGAAATTTCTTAAAGATTTTTGTTTTTCAAAATGCACATAGTGTTTCCAAGCTAACTCTTCTACGTGTGCAATTTTTCTTAGTAAATAAATTTATTCCCAATTCTCAAAATTTAAAACTTTGTTTAAGGGAAATTTGGCTTCAAAACATTGCCTAAGTAAATTTTTTTTGGTAAAATTCCTTTTGCAAAGCCTTGTATGTAAAAGTTTTTTAACAAAATTTAGGCTTGCAAACTTTTCAAAATGGGAAATTGTCTAAGTGAAAATTTGGTTTTTTTTTTTTGCTTTTGCTCTCTTTTGAAAAACACTTAGTCAAAAACGTAAAGCACTTAGAAGTTTTACAAAAACTGCATATCATTGAAAATTTCAAGGGGAGAATGTTTAATTAAGGGGGAGCTTCATGTATTTTCAAAACATCCAATCAAAGTAGTTTTTCAAAAGGTTTTAAAGTTATTCTGGAAAAACTCAAAAATCCCTCTTAGATATTTTGTTCACCCATGAATATTTTTTTGATATATGTCAAAGGGGGAGGAAAGGTCAAAGTTAAGTGCTTTATAACACAATTATTCAGGGTTGCAGGGAAGTATGAGAAATAAAATTTTACATTAGTTTTAAACTTTATTCTGCTCAAAACTGCAAAAAATCATTGGTGTTACAACATTGGTTTTAAACCTTACTCTGCTCAAAACTGCTAAAATTCATTGGTTTTTACCGTCTCTTCTTAAATGTTATAATTTTTCCTTAACTTTGAATTGTGTTGCCATAAATCAAAAAGGGGGAGATTGTTGGTGACGAAAGCACCATATCGAACCTTGTTTTGATATTGGCAAAGGGTTCAAAGTTAAGTATTATTGGTGCTCTAACGATGTTACTCAAGTGTGCAGGAAAAATCCTAGGAACACTAGGCACAAAGTCCTGGTTCTATGAATTAGGCACTAAGTCCTTGTCGTGGGATGGACAACTAAGTCCTGACCGAAAGTTGGGCAATAAGTCGTAGTCATGGACTGGGCACTAAGACCTGGCTGAGGGCTGGGCACCGAAGTCCTTGTGAGTAAAGCTGGGCACTAAGACCTGGTCACGGACTGGGCACGAAGACCTAGTGAGTAAAGCTGGGCAAAAGTCCAACCGGAGGAGCCGGTTGGCAAAAAGGTAAATTCTCCCGAGAGGAGTAGGTGAGGACGCGTTCCCTGTAGAGGGAATATTAGGTGTCGGTTCAACCTAGGATTCCATTTGGGATACCCAAAGTCAGAACCAAGACAGCTCAGGCTGTAAATAATGGCTAATATGTTTTGCTTCTTTGTTTTCGGAACTAACCTTGGTTGCAGGGATCGAAGGACTGGTTTTCTGCAGCTAGGCACCTCAATGGAGTGAGGCACCTTACTGGGGTTAGCCGCCCGAATGCATACGGGCGCCCGGATGGATACAGGCGCCCAAGTGCAAAGGCAAAACAGAAGCAAGCGAAGCAAACAGCCACGAAGCCTCTGGATTGAGTCAGATCAGGCGCCCATGAGGTCACGAGCACCCCCATCAGCTCAAGCGCCCAAGTGGAGATGGATAAGCGCTGACCGAGCCTGCGAATAAGGGATCGCGCAGGGAAGGTCATGTGTTAGGCGCCCCCATCGACACAGGCGCCCGTATGGGTGCTATAAAAGGGGGTTCACCCCCAAGGCTTCGACATCACTTGCTCTCAACGCTCTAAACCTTATCGTTCAAGCGCTACGCTCCGACAAACTCCGACTTTGAGATTCCAACACCGACAACGACCCTCTGCTCCAAAATTCGATCCACCTCGGGCGTCGATAACGAAAAGTGTTCCAAGTTTAATTTTCTGCTCTACTTCTGTACTTAATTTGTAAAACTCTTATTGCGATTATAGAATTGTCCAAAGTAAACGGTTAAGGACCGTGGGCCTTGGAGTAGGAGCCGACCGCGACTCTGAACTAAGTAAAACCGACTTGTGTTCTTTCATTTTCCGCTGCGTATATTCTTTAACTTTCCGAAAAATTGAATAACGATATTCACCCCCCCCCCCCCCCCCCCCCCGTCTATCGTTTTCTCCGATCCAACAGATAAGGTTTATCTAGGTAATGGATTTCACCCTTAGGAATCCAAGAGTCATTTGGTCTAACTTGATTGATCAAGCTTATTTTAGGGACTCATGCTTGAACTTGGTTGCTATTTTGATTTAAAATTTACATGTAAGATTTAAATTGTGAGTTAGCTTTGTATCCTAGTCCGTATCGATTGTATACAACCTTTGTTTTACAAGAATCATATCATATTTTTGGAACCTAAGGTGAATTATTCCAATGAATCCTGAAGTTCTTTGACTTGAGTTTTCAATGTGGAATTTTCTTCCTCAAGTTGTTGGGCTTGAGTTGAAGTTCCATGTTAAACTGATTCAATCAATGGGTTTGAGTTAGTCTCCTCCTTAATGGCTTTTGCCTCCTTTTGGAGTGACTTGACCCAAATATTGGATTTATCCAACTTACGAGTTCTTTGTCATCTTCAAAATCTAACTCGTCTTCGGATTCGGTTTCGAGTCGTATCTTTTGTTTCAGCGCCTTCGTCTTGATTTCCCTGCAACCAAAGCAATCCCTTTCTCAATAGGATATGCATTAATATGTTTGTACAATTCAAATTCTAAAAATAGTTTATCTAATCTAATAGAAAAAAATCCTTGAAAACTTTGTAAGCATCTTTCATAGATACCCACAAAGTATTCCTCAAAATATATTTAGAGTATATGTGATGATATCGCGACTCTCCACCTTCTGACCGATTACGTGGAGACCATTGAGGTGATCTTGGATGCGAGCATGGAGCTAACTTGCTGATTTTCCTACTTTCATTTTTATGTTGTACAACTTATTAAATATTAAATTACGTTTACTTTTGTGTCGGAGTTGCCTTGGTGTGACTCTATTAGCTTGTTCCATAGTTCTTTTACACTATTGAAGGGTTTGATTTAGTTCAGTTCTTCTTTAGTCAGGTTGTACTAAAGGGTTTGAGTAACCTTTGCATCTACCGTGATTTTCTTCCTTATTGATGTGCCCTAGTTTACGCATACCATAAGCACTCCATTTCCATCGAAGGGTGGCTCGAACTCAGTTTAGATTATTATCCACATATTGACGTAGGTCTTTAGGTGGTATTTCATCCGACCCTTCTAGTAGTTGAAAGCCTCGTCGGAGAAAAGAGGCAGGCGGGCAGTACTGTAGCCTACTTGATGGGTCATTAGTGTTAGATCGAGTGCGTTGCTAGAGGGGGGAATGAATAGCACTTTTTCGATATTTTCTCTACAAAGAGGTTAGCACAATACAAACAAAAATATATGAAAAGCAAGAGAACAATGCTAACTCAGAAGATTTTACTTTGTATCCACCCTGAAAGGTGACAAATCCAAGGATCCACGCGATTGCACACTCTCCACTATGAAAACCTCCTTCAAGGTGGAGAAACCTTCACAAAGTCGTCTTCTTCCTCTTTGCAAGATGCAATGAAAAGCGAGAAGAAGATCTGAGGAGTATTGGCACGAGCAACACTTTTGTACAGTAAAAAACCGTACCGTCCTTGTGCCAAAAAGTTCCCTTTAAATAAGAGAACAGGACAACTTCGCAAGCTGTCTAGCCCCGCACCAGTCGACTGCCCCTGGGGCAGTCGACTAGTATAGCCTTAAATGCTAGCCAACGACTATATTTTGGGGTTACCAGGCGACTGCCCCTGGGGCAGTCGACGTATCCGAGGCTGAAAACTTTCTGTGAGTTTTGGCAGTCGACTGCCTTTCTACCAGTCGACTGCCCAGCCTCTACACTCACTTACACTCACTCCGAACACTCTCTTTCACGTATGCCTTCAGGTATACTCCCTTGGCTTGCCCCTTGAAGTCTTCTTCCTCTGGCTATCGTCCCTCGAATGCGCACACAAGCCTTCCCTTGGCTTGCCTCCATGCCACCCTTCACGTGTGCCCTTGAAGTCCACTTCCCGGCTTGCCCTTGGAGTCCTCCTCCCTCGGCTCTCGTCCCTCGGATATGTTCTCCATGTGTGATTCTCCAAGTCCTGCAAACTCAATCACACATATCGAATACAACACAACACCCTAACCTTAAACATATTGGCACACACACATCAAAACCATGATCTTCCCGATCATTCTTGGGTCGATTGCCTCAACAATCTCCCCCTTTTTGATGTGTGGCAATATGTTTAAGTTAGGGATAAAATATCAGTCCACAACAGTAAACAACAATAGCAATTGAAAAACAAGACATAGTAAAACCAAGAGGAACCTCCCCCTTAACTCATGTCTTCTCCCATTTTCAATTCTTATCATAAACCAAAAATTAAGTTGCAAACCTAACTTAACAACAAGCAACAGCAATTAAAAATACAAGACATAGCAAAATCTAAGAGGTAACCTCCCCCTTAACCTATGCCTTCATCCATTTTAAACTTTTTATTATAATCCAAGATTAGGTCAAAATTTTAAGCTAAAAATCTAACTTAAACCACCAATTCTTCCCCTTTGACACTATCAAAATGATTGCCTAACAATACTCACCCATGACATCAAATAAGAGAACTTCTTGTTTCTAAAAAAAATCTCAGAATCTGAATTCAGTCGTATCAGTCGACTGGCCAAAATGGCAGTCGACTGATACTCTGTCAATCTCAATTTTCAGCTGCTGAGCCGAATTTCAGAAACCTCCAAAAAATTTCAGAAAATTCCAAAAATTGTAAAAATTTGCAGGCATGATTGATATAATATATTCTATCAAGGAAAAATATCAATTCATGAAAAATTTCAAACATGCATGACTTTTGACTAAAGTTTAAAATTCATGAAGACCACTAAGTTTGTATCAATCTTTCAACCTAATTTTGCAATCATATATCTTCTAAGCTTATGGCAAAACATATAAGACAAAAAAATGGTTTTCAAATGTTTAAAATGTCCAACCATGATCTTTGGGCAAGATGTCCATTAATTAAACACTTGCTTTCCCCATGGTTGGTCTATTTTCAATTATTTTAATGCATTTAATGATTCAACACTATGCCACAAGCACAAGTGAACTAATTGTATCATCCTAATGGATCAAGCATCACCTTCTTAATCTATTACCCCAAGGTTGATCCTAGACTTCTACAAAACACATACCAAGACCCCTTCTTAAGGATGTGAACTCCGATTCGGGAAGAGGCTTGGTAAAAATGTCGGTAAGGTTTGACTTTGACTCAACATGGTGTAAGTCTATGTCACCCCTTGCCACATGATCCCTAATAAAGTGATGTTTCACTTTAATGTGTTTTCTTCTGGAATGGTGAACTGGATTCTTAGTCAAACTGATTGTACTTACATTATCACATAAAACCTTGTCCTTGGAATAGTGTAACTCATAATCTTCTAAAGTGTGCATGATCCAAAGTAGTTGGGACACACAACCACCCATTGCCACATAATCGGCTTCCATTGTTGATAGGGCAACACATGGTTGTTTCCTACCACTCCAACTAACTAAAGAAGACCTAAGGAATTGACATCCTCCACTAGTACTCTTTCTATCTAGTTTACACCCCGCATAGTCCGAATCGGTGTATCCAATAAGATCAACATTTGGGGTTCTAGGATACCAAAGTCCAACATTGAGAGTATCTTTAACATACCTTAGGATCCTCTTTACTACCACCAAATGAGACTCTTTGGCACATGATTGGTACCTTGCACACATACCTACCGCAAATAGTATATCGGGTCTACTAGCGGTTACGTACAATAAACTACCAATCATACTCCTATATTATTTTGAGTCTACCATTTTCCCTTCAACATCACTATCCATTTTCACATTTGTTCCTATAAGGGTAGATGCTACCTTAGCATTTTCTAAGCCAGATTTCTTTAGCATTTCCCTAGCATACTTAGTTTGAAATACATGTGTCCTTTCATTTGTTTGCTTAACTTGAAGACCTAAAAAGAAGGTTAACTCTTCTACAAGACTCATCTCAAATTCATCTTCCATACACTTAATGAATTTATGTAGAAAATCACTATTTGTTGATCCAAAGTTAATATCATCTACATACACTTGGGCAACAAATATGTCATTATCCTTAGATTTTAGGAACAAAGTTGGGTCGATTGTTCCTCTTCTAAAACCCTTAGACACTAGAAATGAATAAAGCCTCTCATACCAAGCCCAAGGAGCTTGTTTCAATCCATATAAGGCTTTTCTTAATTTATAAACATGTCTAGGGTAATTTGGGTCTTCAAAACCCGGGGGTTGTTCTACATAGACCTCTTCCTTAATGGCCCCATTAAGGAATGTCGACTTCACATCCATTTGGTGAAGTGTGAAACCCATGTGAGCGGAATAGTCTAGTAGAATTCTAATGGACTCTAATCTAGCTACGGGGACATATGTCTCATCATAGTCTAGTCCCTCAACTTGATTAAACCCCCTAGCTACCAATCTAGCCTTATTCCTTGTAATTTTGCCTTGATCTTCTAACTTGTTCCTAAAGACTCATCTAGTGGTGACAATGGTGCAATCATTAGGCCTAGGAACCAACTCTCAAACTTCACTTCTTTCAAATTGATTTAATTCTTCTCGCATAGCTAAAACCCAATCCACATCACCTAATGCCTCATCAATAGATTTAGGTTCTAATTGAGAAATCAATGCAATTTGACTACTTTGGTCTCTAAAATAGGGCCTAGTCCTTACCCCTTGAGTGACATCACCCACTATTTGTTCAATGGGATGATCTTGGTGATGCCTTAAGGGCCTAGAGGTACTACATGATCCTCATCCTCTAGTGTACTTCTCTCTCCCCCTTGATCATTGCCCCCTAAATTTAGGTCTAGGATTCCTTGGGCAAGGGGTTGGATTTCTTCCATGTCCTTATCAATTGAGGCTTTCCTAGGATAAGTGTTTGTAGATTCATCAAAATCAACATTTGA
>JAGFNQ010000573.1:0-86641 GCA_024364735.1 Boesenbergia rotunda | reverse complement strand
TTATTGATTCCCCACCTTCTCCATATGATATTTGACTCTATTGGCATGTTTCAAATTTATACCTACTTATTTACTTGACTTGTTCAAACCTTGATCTATCCTAGCTTTATGTTTTATCTAACAATTCAATTATTGTGTTATTATCTAATTGCTTTCCTTACTTTTTGTGCATGTACTTTTAGGTTTATATTCCCAATATATCACTCTAGGATGTGCTTTGTACAATAGGCTTTCTATTATTGTACTTACTTTTGAAATTTAAGTTTTCAAAAACTTATACTTCGTGGTTTCCAAAAACTTAGGGTTAGAACTTTAAGGTGGAGCTAGCCTAGGTCATACCGTAGAAAGCATGAACCTATAATTTTAAGTAATCAGTATCTCACAAACACATTAGGGTTCCTTGTTTGTTGATTATAAAATATAGAATTGGGTAAGATGCTTAGGGTGTAGCCTAGATTTCAAATGCTTTTATCTGTGTTTCGTTATAAATCCAGGCTTTAAACAATCATTGATCAATTTGGGAAATTCTTTTGTAGTCAAAATTGACTAGAACCCAAACACTCAACTAGACTAACCTTAGTCAAAACTGATATCTTATGATAAATAGATACAAATTAAAGTTAGACATTTTAAATAAGGATAATTTTCTAGATTTTTCTATATATTCAAAACCTATTGATGCGTGGACTTTAGGATACGTTTTATTCAAAAGAAAATGTCAAATTAAGGGAGAGCAATTCTTTTTAAAAATTCTTTTAAATCACGTTTTCAAAAATGCTTTTTGTAAAATTCATTTTCATAATTTTTATCTTTAAAAAAATTCAAAATTTATTTTCAAAATATTTCCCTTAGAAAAATTTTCAAAATTATGTTTGCCCAATTTTTATCTTATAAAATTTTTGAAAATTTATTTTCAAAATCTTTCCTTTAGAAAAAATTTTCAAACGTGTGTTTTCACAATTTTTATCTTAGAAAAATTTTCAAAATTTATTTCCAAAATTTTTCCCTTAGAAATGTTATTTTCACAGTTTTCAAAATTTATTTTCAAAAGTTTTTCAAAAAAAAATTGACTTCCAAAATTTTCATTTCAAAAATAATTTTCATAGAAATTTTTTTACATAATTTACAAAATTTATCTTGAAAAATATTTTCACCTTGGAAAATGTTTAAAAATATTTACTTAGTATTGTTTCAAAATTTAAACTATAAAAGTTTGTGTCATTTATTTTTGAAAATTGATGTTATTACTACTTAATAACATTTTTTCAAAAATTTCCATCTCAAAAAGTAACTTCAATTTGTTGCTTGAAAATATTTTTGCAATGACCTCATTTTTTAAATGTCGGTCAAAGGTAGAGAGATGTTAAATTCAGGGGGAGTTTAAACATGAGGGGGAGTTATTTAATAATAATTATTATTTCTTTAAACTTAACATCAAACCTAGATTATCAAACATAAAAAAAAGAGATTGTTGGTGCAAGGTGCACCAGAATCAAACCTATATTTTGATGAGCAATGATAGAGAGTGAAATGGGAGAGTGAAAGCAAAGTGAATGACGTGACACTTTACATGCACACGTCCGATTATCGCTTGGACACCATCGGCGGCCTTCGGCCGCCGCTCCGAATCAAACTATAACCTGGGGGGCACGGTGAACCCGTCGGAGATCGCTGCATGCAAAGTGTCACGTCATTCACTTTATCTTTCACTCTCTCATTTTCACTCTCCCTATTATTTTTCTATTTTGATACTGTCAAAGGTTCAATTTAAGTATTGTTGTTATCTGATGAATTAATCAAATGTGCAGGATGCTCAACTTGAAAAGTTCTAATTTGGTATTGCATGAATTTTGAGTAAATGGTAAAAACTACGAGAACCATATCTAAAAGAAGTGATTGCACTAATTTGGATTTTAAGTAAAAAAAAACACAAAATTGAAAAACATAACCCCCTACATGAAGGGTGATTTCACTGATTTAGAGCTAACGAAGCTCTAATATCACTTATATGATCAATGTACGTGAGGAGGAGAGGAGAGGGGGGTGAGGTTGAATCACGTGTGTTTTAAAATTTTGGATTTTTGAAATTCAAGTGCACAACAGAAAAACAACTAAATAATAAAAAGCACAAAAAGAAAAAACACAAGTAATTTTACTTGATTCGGAGTCTTCGATAATTCCTACTCCAAGACCTAGGTCTCTTGGACCTTTCCGATGGATAATTTACTAAATCTCTCTACTAGTAAACTCCCGATAGAGTAGTAGAATACAATCAGAGAATGAGGATAGTGTAAAAACTTACATTTTCCTTTGCAAGTATATGAAATTTATAGAAACAACATTGTTACCAAACTCGAATATGAAGAATTCAATCAGGCTTGGGTGTTGGTGTCGATCTACTAGCAATGGTCGAGATAGTAGAGTCCTAGTAGCGCGAGAACGTAGCAGTAGACTTATCGTAATAGCTTGTATGTAAGTTGTTCTTGAATGCTTGGTCGAACAATGCTTTTACGTTCTGTTGAGGGCGCTCACAATCCCAGCTAGGGCGCCTCCAACATTGAACTTTGATCAAATACAAGTTTTCCGCAGCTTATCCATTCGAAGGCACCTCTAGTCGACTTTAGGGCATCTCCAGCCACTAAAGTCTATCTTCAAATATTACCTCAGACACTGTTCATTCGAGACTATATTTTGTAATTTAGCTCTGCAAAATTTAATAGTCGACAAAATAAAATATGCCTTGCAAATTAGGTTAGCATATTAATTTCATATAATTAAGAAATACTTAGTAATTAGATCATGTCTTCCCGAAACTAGGATCTAGTTATAGTCTTAACTTTGATATCTAAAATGGCTCTAAGTTGGATGGTGCCTATAGTCCCACAGGGACTCATCCTTACTGGATCTCTCTTTTCCAGTGGCATACATCCACTTACCATTTATAGATTTACTCAACTTCTTGACTGTCACGCCCCCGAGAGAAGTCGCTGACCCAATATAGAATTGGATAGCATCTTCCATGTACGACGGACACTCAAAGAATGTGTACAAGGCCTAAACGGCCACCTCTATCCCTCAACCAACACGGTTGGCAATATCAACATAAAAAGAAAACCAAGACATCACAGCATACAATGTCATATACCGGTATGACTTACGACAAGCATACACCAACATGGCCTCCATGGCACACAAAAGTATAATCTGAGACACAAACGGAAATAGAAAGCCAAAAATAAAAATGGAAAATACAACATATCGAATGAATACAACATAAAAACGACGGGTCACCTCGAACCAGAGGTACTTGGACAGGTCGTTGGGCACTCCAGGCCATCAACCTGAAATAAAAAATATGGCTAACGGGGTGAGACCAAGAACTCAGTGAATACACATATCTAATATGCAAAATAAGTTATACTAGTAGTAAGAGCCCGGCTAAGATAATATCAGGTACAGAAGTAGAAAATGCTAAACTGAGGTGTAAGAAAATAAGGCATACCAGTGTCAAACTACCTCAGTATCATACATATCAATACCCTCAATACCCCTCCGTGGGTAAAACAAGACTGTCGGTTGTATACATATCACAACCTGTATGTGCATGTCAAACAAATGCAGCAAAAATAAATAAATGCAATCCATGCATTATGCATATTATGCAATGACATGGTTACCCCTGTCACCAGTCAGCCATCATCATAGGTCATCAGTGAGGATGTTGGCGGAAGTACTCATCCAGGTGTAGGCCTATGATAACTGTACGCACTCTACCATCACTACTCTTGAGTGACCGAGTGGACAGGATGCTGGTGAAGTAAACACTCCGACCCCATGTCAATAGGGGAGATAAATCTCTCATCTCCTCATATCTCTGAAAAGAGGAGGGACCCTACCTGCTATACGCTCCGGTACCGCTACCCATGACCGACCGAGCGGAGCAACACAGAGCAACTGTACACACTCGGAAGGGTCTCTAATACTGGCATGATCAATCGACTCGACCATGAGTGGCTATGTGTACACCACATGAGTGGCTATGTGTACACCACATGATCTGACAACTCGACTCGACCACAAGTGAGCCCAGGATCGCCAGCTATGCAAAGGTGCAAGCATGGTGCATGACACTAAACGAATACAACATCCAACCGAAAGATCTAATCAAAATCTAAAATATGCATAGGTTTAGGTCATAAACCCTGATCTAGAACTAATCTAGCAGAATTCATGATAGGTACTACTCATGATCAATCGATACTGTGTATCAGCTATACGAGAATAAATAGGATATATCTCAAAGCTAAGCTAATAGTAACCGACGAAGATATATAAACCAGATAAGCAATAGAAACCTACTACTAACATAACAAATATATATATATATATATATATATATATATATATATATATATATATATATATATATATATATATATTTGTGACAATATCTAAAAATAGATAAATCAAATGTACTCGCCTCGATATGAAGAAATCCATGCGCGTAGAGAATCCCGTCCAATATATATCTACAATCGATCAGTGTTCTGCAGCAAAAACTCAACTTAGCTAATCATATAACCAATAATTTTAGCTAAGTTACACGCCAAGTAAAATTGGGATCAACCCTGGTTCAAGTTAGCCTTAACCCAAATCTTAAACCCAAGTGATCATCTCGGTTAAACCTAATCTATTAACCCAAAGGCTCCACGATCTACGATGTACAAATCCAAATCATTAGCTCTAAATGAAGTTCACAATTTGATACACTGCCCCAAAACCAATTCTAACCACATCATGGTCATTGAGTGGGTTAATGTTATCAAATGGGAATGCACTAAAAAAGCACTCGTATAGGAGCTTCTTTTTTTTACTTTCAAGAGCGGTTTACAACCATTCATCCCTATATCCTATAGAAGTGATTTTCATAACCGTTGGTAAAAGTTAAAAAACCACTCCAATTATCTTTATAGGTACGGTTTAAAACAGATCTTACAGCCACCAACCTTGGCTCGTAACCTATTCAAGTACCCATTGACCCAGTTCTCATCCAAATTACCCGACTGTTGGTAGACCCAACCTCGAGCAGAGTCGACCAGGACCCGACCTCGAACTCGTAACCAATTCGAATTTATTCAGGTTCTAACCTAAATTAATCGACTACTCTCAATTTTTTTATTTATTCTTTTAAATGTTGGAATGAGTTTATTTTATAGATGTAAAGATATTAAAATTAAAATAAATTTATTGGTGCTGGGATAGTGGTATTCGAACCTAAGTCTTCTAATTAAAACCTAATATCCTAACAAACTAGATTACAACTATAAATAGTTTTATATGTTAGTTAATTATTTAATAACGAATCAATAATTTCTTTTATTATATTGTTATTCTTAATAATTAGGATTAGAGTAAGAGATATATTTATTCTTTTATTAATTACTTTATAATTTCATATGTTAGTTAATTATTTAATAACTAATTAATAATTTTCATTTATTATATAATTATTTTTAATAAGTTCAAAAATATAGAGGTCTAGTAAATGATTCTAATTACCTATGAAAATATGTGATTATAGTTACCTATGGACAGGGCTCTGGTTCACATTGTTGTTGGAAAGAGAAATTTTAAAAATTTAGATTAACTTTATATGATGCTTTTAGAGGTTAATAAATGTACGGGATCCTATGGTCGTCTAGAGGCGGTGAATAGACGTTGTCCCTCAATTCACTCGATTTTCTCCTACACTTGTTAGTTTGCACAACAAAAATATGTGGGATCATTCAGAATCGATAGATTTCGGATATTAAAAGAGTATTATGCAGTGGAAAATTAAGTCAATGCTAACACAATTTCTTTTACATGGTTCGGAGTCTAGATCGGCTCCTACTCCAAGGCCCACAGTCCTTGACTATTTACGTTGGGCAATTCTATATTTCGGAAAATAGTACAATAGTTGAAGCACGAATACAAAATTAAATTTAAGCGCTTAAAAACAAATACCGACGACCAAAAAAGGAATTGAAGATCGGAGCAGCGGGTCGTAGTTCTGGAGCGTTGTTGGTGCTTGAAACTTGAGCACGGAGAAAACAGAACTGAGCTCTTGAGTGCTTGTGTTGAATGAATTGTTGTATGGAAGCAAAGGGTGAACACCTTTATATACAACCGTCTAGGGTGCCCTGTTGATGTAGGGCGCCTGACACGTGTGCCTATCTGCACGCGTTCTCATCCGCAGATTTGGCCAACATTTATCCCTTTATCCAGGGCGCCTGGGACGTCTGGGGCGCCAGTATGCTCATGGGAGCCTCCCTTACTGACATGAAGGCTCAGCATCGCAGACATCTGTAATCACCCAATCTGGGGCACCTGTATCCATACAGGCGCCTATATTCTCGGGGACCTGAGTCCTCTCAGGCGCCTGGGATGCAGAGAACTCCATCCTTTGTTCCTGCAACCAGGGTTAGTTCCAAAGCAACAGTAATAAATTAATTAAGTACAAATAATAGTCTGCGCTGTCTTGGTTCTGACTTTGGGCTTCCCAAATGGAACCCTAGGTCGAACTGACGCCTAATGTTCCCTCTTCCGGGGAACGCGTCCTCGCCTACTCCTCTCAGGAGAACTTACCTTTTGCCAACCGGCTCCTCCGATTGGACTTTTTCCCGATCTTCCGATCAGGACTTCGTGCCCAGTCCACGACCAGGACTTATTGCCCAACCCTCGATCAGGTCTTCGGTGCTCAGTCCACGACCAGGACTTATTCCCTAACTCTCAGTCAGGTCTTCGTGCCTAAACCATGACCAGGACTTATTGCCTAACCCTCAGTCAGGTCTTCGGTGCCCAGCCCTCGGCCAGGACTTATTGCCCAATTTCTCAAACCAAGACTTCGTGCCTAGCTTACCTAGGACTTTTCCTGCACACTTAACAAATTCATTAGATCACAATATAACCTTAACTTATGAACCCTTTGCCATTATCAAAACCCAGGTTCGATCTGGTGCTTCTGACACCAACAAAATATAACTAAACTAAGCTAAACAAGGAGGCAACCCGTTTAACGTGGTTCGAAGATAAAGCTCCTATTCCACGACTGTCCATAAGGTAGACAATCCCAATCGATCGGTGGATGAGTCTCCGGAAAATATCCGGCTAGCTCACGTAGCTCCTTGTGGGTGGAGAAACCATGCCACAACCTCGCACAAGACCTCTAAGAGCTTAGACTACTAATTGGCCTTAAATAAACTTGTTTGCTGAACTAGTCGTTACCAGTCGACTGGTGTCAACCCCAATAAACTGCTCTAGTCGAATTCGAATGTTACAATCCAACGTTCAAATTCCAGCCGACACCAGTCGACTGCTCCCTATGCCAATCGACTGACCATAGTCTAGTCGACTGACCAAACCCTGAACCTAGGGTTTCCCTTCCCGAGTACATTTCACTCGCACTGGGACCCTTACGACTCACTTTGACTCTTCATCGCAGCCTTGACATGTTGCGTTCAAGCCTTCTTCACTTTGTCTCTCATCCCACAGATGCATACAAGCCCGCGGCTCATCTCCACACTATCCTTCGTGTATACCTTTAGCTCTCGTCCCTCGGATGCATACAAGCTCGTAGTTCGTCCTCATGTCATCCTTCACATATGCCTCGAAGTGCGCTTACCTCGATTCATCATAGTTGTCTTGTCAATGATCCCTTGGATGTGCCATCCTTCACCGGACCCAAAGCCATCAAGTTGAGTCTATGTGTATCTTGCAGAACTTGCACACTCAAATATATATATCAAATACAAGGGCAGATATAACTTAAACCCTTTGCATAAACATCAAAACACAAGGTCACACGGACCATAAATTGCCTTAACAATCTCCCCCTTTATAATGTTTGACAATACGTTTAAGTTAGGAAAAATATATAACAAATACAAATGCTAATAAACTAGACTTATGTTGTCAAGGCTACACCTTGGACTTACACAGCCAATGTACATGCTAACATGCAATGCAAATGCAACTAATGCATGGAATTCTATCACAAGGTTCTCCAATACCTAAACTCCCCATGACTTAGGATTTTTCACCAAGGGCTTTTTAAAACTTATCCAAGGCTCCCCCGACACTTGGACTTACCAAAGACTTTTTAAGAACCTATCACAAGGCTCCACCTTTGTCAATAAATAAGCAACAAAGCTCCTCCTTCACCTAAGCTCTCCATTGAGCTACGATTTCTTACAAAGGTACATAAGATTTTCCCAATTCAACCTTAATCCTTTCCCATTGTCATTCATCAAAAAGAACTCTAATGATATCCCAATTATTGGATTCTTTATTCCCTAATGATCATAAATACTGTGTATAAACCCCCATAAGATTATATACTTATTTACAATTATTTAAACACTTTTTGACTTGCTGAAAATACTTTCAACATGTATCAGTCGACTGAGACAGGTACCAGTTGACTGATTCTATCGAAAACAACCTTACAGTAGCTTTCTCAGTCTAGAAAGCATTGTTATCAATCGACTGGTACCCTGCATTAGTCGATTAATCCCACTCATAGAAGCTTTCTCACTCTAGAAAGTAATGTTACTAGTTGACTGCTCCTCTGTACCAATTGGCTAACACCCTATTTTAGCCCATTCTATATTCTGAACTCAATTTCAGAAATGCACCAATAAGTCTACAGATCTCCTAAAATTCTCAAATTTTATGAAGAGTTATTTGATATCCGTGTCTACTTAGGAAAAATATATTTTAAAAATATACATATCTCGGATCCCATAATTGACACAAAACTCAAAACTAAATAAATAGTTCAAATGAACCTTGACCTAAAGTCTTAGTTTTGACCTCCTCTTGATATATTTGCCCATACCAACCCACAATGCATTTCACACATTGATTTATATGACATCTATACATCAAAATCAATTTTCATACAATATAACCCCAATATCATACTTCTTGCATTAAACTCAAAACACATATGCTAAAACCCAAGGATTGAGACTCAAATCCGTCTCCAAATCCTTTGGCACACTCTATAGCCCATCTAGACTTCCAAAAGATATCCTCATGAGATCCATTAACCATGAGTCCCAAATTGGCATCATGATCAATTATTAATAATTTTTAAAATAATTATTATTAATAAAAGTCATTATTAAATAATTATAATAGTTTTTCAAAGAAAAATATTATTTAGAAATATCAATGGTATATTTTAGTAACAAAGTCGGAAGATAAATAGAATTGAATAAAAAAAGATAAAGATTTTCTTGAGTGTGATTTAGGATTTTGGAGTTGAATAGAGGAAGAGAAAAAGTTTTTAGCGTGACATTTAGGTTTGGAGTTGAATAGAAGAAGAGAAAATATTTCTAATGAGATTTAGGATTTCGGTGATGGAGAGAGGAAAATGATGGTGCAAAGGTCGTGTATGAAGCCTAACAAAAATTATAAGTTTTGGGGAAAACATTAAGGAAAAAAATTAAAGAAAAAGTATCATAAGAAAAGAAAAAATGGTATGAATAAAATTAAGAATATTTTTTAACAAAAATAAAAATAAGAAAAAAATGAAAAAGGATATACATAAAATTAAGAATTTATAATTTATTTAAAGAATATATTGTTTGACTAATAAATAATTTAGATTAATTAAATAAAGTTAAATTTGATAGGTATAAAATTAAATTAAATTAAATAAATGATAGAATTTAATTATTATTTTTTAAAAATATATTTATCAATTATAATGTTAATAAGTTATCAACTAAATTTATTTGTTGATAATTAATTTTTTTTCATTGACAGAATGGCCATATATATGATAAAAAGTTATCGTAGAATGATTGTATATGTGATGAAAAGCACTGAAAGACATTGTGTCTCTGGTGGTGGAGATCTAGCTCTAGGAAGTGCCGACGTAGGTGTCGGCTTGAAAACTATTCCTAGAAATTAGAGTAATAGAAACGGTTAATAACAATGTTTGACTTAAAACTACTGCTAAAAGTACCCAATATCAATATTTTGAGATTGTTTCTAATTGTTGTAACAATAAGAACGGTTTATAGAACCGATTTATATAAATCAACGCTAAAACTATGAAATAGATGTAGTTTAAAAATAAATTGTACATCATTAGAGTAATAGAAGCATTTGTAGAAATATTTTATATAAACTTCTGTTCAAAGAATCCAATATGAGCGGTTTGAAAACTGCTCCTAGAACTTAGAGCAATAGAAACGGGTTAGTAGCAGTGTTTGATCCAGAACTGCAACTAAAGGTATCAAATATCAACAATTTTAAGATTGCTTCTAACAGTTATATCATTAAGAGTGGTTTATAACGGCAAATTTTTCAAACTGATGCTAAAGTTAATCAACAATAACAGTTTCAAAAATATTCCTACAAGTCAGACAATAGAAACAGTTTAGTTCAAACTGATTCAATTGGTTGATTTTCAAAAGCGATAGTAAAACCACTCCTAAATAATCACTCTTATATAGGCTTTTTTTTTTGTGGTGATGGGCTCTTGGGGGTTATCCTGTCCTTAAAACACACCCAGTGCAAAAGGTGAGCCCCTTAACTGCCCTTTGATACGAAGTAGATGACTCAGGGTAGCACGTATAATCCATTGGAAGGTTGTCTAGGGAGGGGGTAGGGAGATTGGGCCATGAGATGGATACGTGGAGCTCAATTCAGCTCATAGGAATCTTAACTTGATGGGAGGGGTCAGTGTCGGGACCACCATTGGTTGACTTGGTTCAGTCAGAGGCTTTTGCAATTGGCACCTTTTTATGTTTATTCTCAAAAGCACTTCTGGTTGATACAGTCTGACCTAATTGTTGTTTTGGTGTTCACACTAATTTAAGTTTAGGTGAGTAAAATAAGTTTGGCATAAGTCCTAGTCGGAGAATGGGCACGAATTCCGGTGAGTGAAGCCGGATGACGGAAACCCCGGTGAGTAAAGTCGGGTCCTGGTGAGTGAAGTCGGGTGACGGAAATCCCGGTGAGTGAAGCTGGGTCCTGGTGAGTGAAATCGGGTGACGGAAATCCTGGTGAGTGAAGCCGAGTCCCGGTGAGTAAAGTCGGGTCCTAGCGAGCGAAGCTAGGTGAAGGAAATCCCGGTGAGTGAAGCCGGGTCCTAGTGAGTGAAGCTAGGTGACGGAAACCCCGGTGAGTGAAGTCCGGTCCTAGTGAGTGAAGCTAGGTTGAACAAAGTCCCGATGAGTGAAGCTGAGCACGAAGTCTTGGTCTGGGGGATTAAGCATATGTCGGAGAGTGGCTGGATCGGTCTGGAGTCAGATCAGGGAGTTGGCACGAACTCCCTTGATAATAGATCGGTCTGGAGACCGATCCAGGGTGTCTGATCATTCTGGTGAATGATCAGAAAGAGAATAGAAACATTCTGTGTGGTTTCTGATCGTTCTGGTGAACGATCAGAGAGAGATCAGAAAGGGTCTGGAGAAAACCCTGATCGGTCAAAGCGACCGATCAGGGTCCTCCTGGACCAATCAGGATGGCTCCTGATCGGTCCAGAGGTGACCTGATCGGTCACTTTGACCGATCAGGGCATAACCTGATCGGTCAAGGGACCGATCAGGTGACTTGGGCTGTGAAGATCAGACTATGGTTGATCGGTCAGTTAACCAATCAGGTTGTGGCCTTGAGAGTTCAGTGATGGGTTTAGGATCGGTCTGGTGGTCGATCCCCAATCTCTGATCGGTCAAAGTGATCGATCAGATCCTTACTGGATCGATTAGAGGTGAGTCTGATCAGTCAGAAGGGTAACTGATCGGTCAGGGTGACCGATCAGTGTCTGATAACTTTAATTTTAATCGCTGTCAGACTTTCTGATCGCTTCTGATTTCTGCTGATACACTTTGATTTATTATGCTAATCCTTCTGATGAGTATGTAGGTGATACAGAGATGACACAAACCAAGAAGGAGGGTCAATTAGCGACTTTCACTTCGGTAGGTTTGTCTGTTTTCTGTTCGCAGGATTCAACGACTTCTGGCACAGGCTAGCGACTGTCTGGCGGGAGCTGACAACTGACCGAGGCTCAGCTGAAGAGGTCTTCAATGGACTGAGCGCTCTGTGGAGGTCAGTAGGTTAGCGATGATGAAGCGTTGGGTCAGTGGGTGCAGACTTGTCTGATGATGAGCAGAAGCTTAAGAAGAAGCTGGCGAAGCAGAGGAGCGAAGAGAACAGACGAAAAACAAGCAAAGGGTTTGCTGTGGGTTTTTGCCTGGGTTGTTGTGCTCTCTGTAGTGTTCTTGCTTGAGTGTTTTCTGCTACATCGATTGAGTGAGATTCCTCTCGAGTCTCCAGTGCTTCATCTGTATATTTCTGAGGCGATTGTGGTGAGGTTTCTCCACCGAGAAGGAGAAGCTATTAGCCGGAGTTCCGGGGCTTGATCTGCCAACGATCAAGGGATCGCCCACCTCACGGGCACGCCAAGGAGTAGGGGCAAGTTATCCCCGAACCTTGTAAATCTTCCTTGTTAGCGTCTGGTTCATTTCTTTCTGGTTTTGTTTTCTGTTTGTGTTGTTTCTATCTGTTTTTCTTCCGCTGCTAACTTAAGTGCAGATAGAAAGTTTAAAAGCCAAGGTTTTTTGTGTCTAGCTATTCACACCCCCCTCTCTAGCCATCCAAGGTCCAACAAGTGGTATCAGAGCTAGGGGCTCTTTCAAACGGACTAACACCCGAAAAGCAAGAAGATGGCAGTGGGAGGAGAAGGCATCAGCACAAACAGACCCCCGTTCTTGGATGGATCTGATTGTAACGCCGCCTTTTTTTTTTCCTAAGCGGCGTTACGTTAACATGCTTAGGGCATGTAGACATCATAAGGCAGCGGAATAACTTAACTTATACATGCCCTGTTACCATTCTTAACTTATTGACATGGGAACCTTAGCATATTAACTTTGAACTTAAGCATCATATCGTGTCTCACATAACATCATATCATAAGGTTCCTTAAGTCATTATTCAAACATATAAGTAAACATATAGTTTCCTGGGCCAAGTCACTACGACACACATGCGTTCTTGCCCTCCTGCTGCTTCCTTCATTGTCCCCTTGAATGATCTGCGGTATAAGGAAATAAGACTATAAGCACACAGGCTTAGTAAGACTCTTTCCTACTCACAAAACCATTCATCGTTCATCATCTCATAATGAGCACATAAAACATTAACATACTTGGTGCTCTACTTAGAACATAACATCTTACGTCACTTGTCGTATACATAGCATGGCATGAACATAATCATAGTAACATTCTAAGCATGGCATGATACATGGCATAAACATAAACATCATAAATATTCTAAGCATGGCATAATTCATGGCATAAACATAAACATCATAGACATTCTAAGCATGGCATAATTCATGGCATAATTCATAAACATAGTGAACATAATTCATGGCATGGATCATAAACATAGTGAACATTCTAAGCATGGCATAATTCATGGCATAAACATAAACATCATAGACATTCTAACCATGGCATAATTCATAAACGTAGTGAGCATTCTAAGCATGGCAAAATTCATGGTATAAAACCTATCATAGCATATGAACATCTCCTTAATATTACCATGGCATAGATCATTTATTCTCATGCATATTTCTTAACATGAAGCGTAAGCATAAAATCTTATCATCATAGCATAATGCATAACATGAATGGATGCATGAGTGGAATGCATATACATAAGGGATGCTTAACTTTTTAAAACATACTTTTAATTTGCTTAAACATAATCATCATAACATCATTTGGGGTCCCCGACTTGTACCACATACATACATCATAGCGCGCATCCCTAGCAAGTCCGAGGTCGCGAGCCCCAACCTACTAGGATAAGGACAGCATAGTCGGTAGTCCCCAAACCGAGGCGTTCTTAAGGTGCCCATCCCTGTTACCCAGCTCCGGTAGGGCCAGAACCGTGGACAGCTTCGGTAGTCCAAAACCGGGGCGTTCTTAAGGTGTCCATCCCTTGGACCCATACTTCGGTCCGGTACAAGCCCATACATAAAGTAAAATACTTTTCATGTGTCATCATTCATCATTCATTCATAGCATACTTAACATAGCATAACTTGTTACGGCTCGGCCCGTCTACCGGCCCATTTACCGGTCCTCTCGACCGTCGTACCGTCAACCATCGACCGTGCCGTTTAGCATATTTATGCCTTAAAGACATAAGCATCATCTTTCATTCATCATACTTGTCATTCATCATCATTCATTCATCATACTTGTCATTTATCATACTTAACATCATAGCTGTGCCTTAAAGGCATGCACTTTAACTTCATTCATAAGACATGACATACATACATCTTATTCATAAATCATGGCATACATATGTATCATTCATAAGACATGGCATGTATCATTCTTATCATGAACATAAACATAACATACTTAACATGACATCATTTTCATTCTTAAACATGGCATCATTTTCATTCTTAAACATGGCATCATGCTCATTATTAAACATAAACATAACATACTTAACATGGCATCATTCATATCATGAACCTAACATATCATAGCATCATTTTTATCGTGATCATAACCCTATCATTCTTATCATGGCATCATTCATATCCTGAACATAAACTTATCATACTTATCATGGCAACACATAAACATATACTTGAAGTTAAAGGCTCAACCCAAACCCTTGGGTCCTTGAGGTTGGCCGAAACATATGGGGTCTCTAGGGTACCCCAAAAATTCCCAAAAATTGTATTAAACCTCTAGACATCATGAGAGTACATTAAACATCATGATTGGGATTTTTATCATCATTTTAGACCCTTAAACATGGCGGCCGAAACCCTAGGGTGTCCTAGGGTGCTTGCTTAGGTTCCTTCATGTTGGCCGAAACCCTAGGGTATCCTAGGGTAGTCCAAAAATTCCCAAAAAGTATACTTAACCTCTACACATCATAAGGGAACATTAAATAACATTATCAAGATTTTTGGCATAATTATAGACCTGTAAATCATGGTGGCCGAAACCCTTAAACTTAGGGTTCCTAGTTTTGTTTCTTTCATGTTGGCCGAAACCCTAGGGTGTCATAGGGTACTCCAAAAATCCCCAAAAATTATAATTAACCTATACACATCATAAGGGAACATTAAATAACATTATCATGATTTTTGGCATAATTATAGACCTGTAAATCATGGTGGCCGAAACCCTTAAACTTAAGGTTCTTAGTTTTGTTTCTTTCATGTTGGCCGAAACCCTAGGGTGTCCTAGGATACTCCAAAAATTCCCAAAAATTATATTTAACCTATAGACATCATAAGGGAACATTAAATAGCATTATACAGATTTTTATCATATTTATAGACCTAGAAATCATGGTGGCCGAAACCCTTAAACTTAAGGTTCTTAGTTTTGTTTCTTTCATGTTGGCCGAAACCCTAGGGTGTCCTAGGGTACTCCAAAAATTCCCAAAAATTATACTTAACCTCTAAACATCATAAGGGAACATTAAATAACATTATCATGATTTTTAGCATAATTATAGACCTGTAAATCATGGTGGCCGAAACCCTTAAACTTAAGGTTCTTAGTTTTTCTTCCTTTCAACATCAAATCCAAAAACTAACCAATATATCATGCTAAAAATCATGGAAATCATAGGGAACTATTATACCACAGGTGAGGGAGTCTTAACTTGGGTTTCTTGATTTTTCGAACCTTGGAAGAGAAGAAAATGGTAAGATCTTTGGACCCTTGAACACCCTTGTCCTTGTATCCTTGGAAGAGACTTTAGATCTAGGAGATGGGACCTTGGTGGAAGCTTTTCCAAGGGGAAAACCCTCTTCTTGGTGCTCGGCAAGAATGAGGGGAGGAAGAGTTTTCGAAAATGCAAGTAATGGGAAGAAGAGGTAACTCCCAAAACCCCCCTTTAATAGCCCATTAAGGAGGTAAATGAAGAGTCTCTCCATGACTCTTCATCTTCTTCTTAATCTTAACTTATATCCACTTCATTTCCTCATAGAAATCCCTTGCTAGGTGAGTTGGGTAAGGCTTACATGGTTGTACAAGAGGTCCAAGGTTCAATCCTTGGCTCATGCACCTTTATTTTTATTTTATTTTTATTTCATTTATTTTATTATTTTTATTTCCTAAATTCTGAAAATCCCCCTAAAATCACCCATAATTATGCCAATATTCCTAAATAAAATTCTTTTACATTTATATTAATTTTACCTAATTTATATTAATTTTACCTAATTAATACCAATTTTTGGAGCCCATTTAAAGCTCATTGGTACTTAGTTTTCTCAATTTAAATGAGAAAACATGGATTTTCTAGGCCAAAGTTCTCCTTAATATTTCTAGGTCCCTTGGAAAATTATTTAAACATGCTTAATATTTTAAGAAAATATTAAGAGAATTTTCCGGGTCGTTACACTGATTTCCAGTACTAGAGATCTCAAATGGAATATTATTTGAAGACCAACATCAACATGTGGTTCTCAGTCAAGGAGGGTTTCTCTCCTCCAAAGGATGCTGAGGGTAAAGAACATGAGTTCTCAAGATGGTCAGCCAATCAGATAAGAAAAGGTGAGGCTGATGCCAAGGCTGTAGTCACCCTACAGTGTGGGATGACCAAGGAGAAACTGATCAAAGTTGGTTCTTTCACCAGTGCCAAGGACCTATGGAACAAACTCATTGAGCTTCATGAAGACACTAGAGATTCCCGAATAGCAAAGAGAGACCTCCTCCTCAATCAACTCCAGAACTTTTCAATGGAAGAAAATGAAACTGTAAGTATGCTTCATAGTCGGTTCAAGGAGATCTTCAATGGCTTGTATTCGATCAATGAGAAGGTTGAGAATCGTGACCTTGTAAGGTACGTGCTTAAATCTTTCTCTAGGAATGTCTTGTGGTCATCCATGGTAGATGCTTACAAGGTATCCAAGGATCTTTCCATTATAAAGATAGACGATTTATTTTGTGAAATGGAATTACATGAGATTGCTAACCAAAGCCCAAAGGAGAAGGGTATTGCTTTTATGGCAGGCAACAGAAGACAGAAGAAGAAGGAAAAGAAGAAAGAAAAGGAGGAGGAGAAAAACATCCGTCATATGACTTTCATGGCACTAGAGGATTCAAATGAGGAAAGTAGTGATGAATCAAGGGACTCTTCAACCGTGACTTCATCATCTTCGGATGATGAAGAGGTAATCTCTCCTGAGTTAGAAAAATGTTATAGAATCATTGCATGTTTAACTACCTTTCTTAAAAAAATCTAAGAACAAGGTAAAATCATTAAAATTGGAAGTAGAAAAATTGAAAACTTCTAAGGATGATAACATAGATGATTTGCATGTTAAGATTCTTGAGGATGAGAACAAGGGCCTAAAGAGTGAAATTGCAAAACTCAAGAATCTTCTTGAGAAATTTTCATATAGCTCTAAAACCTTGGATATGATCCTCAACTCCCAAAGAGCTGTCTATAACAAGGTTGGTTTAGGTTACCGACCTAAGGAACCAAGTTTTGTGTCATTAATGTCTAGAACCCAAATTAGATCACCAAATATTTCTAGGGTTCAAAGAGTTAGAAAGAAAATGACCAAGGCATGGGTGCCAAAATCCTGCATTGAAAGTGCATTAGGTCCCAAAGTTTAGGTACCTAAAACATCTATATTTCGAATTGTATAGACATTGGTTGAGGGGGAGCATCTATCAACATGGATTGTTGATAATTTGTGCTCTAAACACATGGTCATTCCTAGTTGGGGATGTGCTTACCATTTCCTCCGCTTGATGGTCCTATGGGGAATTATTTTTCATCTCGAATTTAGATGATTAGAGTTAAATAAATGGAAATCATAAACTCCATACACAATATAGATACATGGAAAAATTTTTCCATTTAATCTATTTATTGGTGTCACTGGAAAATTTTCTCATATGTATTTGTATACATTTGGGACTATGATTTATCAAGATTACTCCAATCTAATTAGGTCTATGGTTAAGACAAATGAAGTTGATATAAACTTGGGACCATGGAATATCAAAATTGGTGTGATACAGTCTGACCTGGAACGTATCAGAGTTTCTGAAATGTTTCTAAAATCTGATCGGTTCATAGGCCGATCTAAAATCACTTTATATCAAACATCAACTCTGTATCCAACCTGATCGGTCCGCAGACCAATCAGGATACTCCCTGATCGGTCAAGCAGACCGATCAGGCCTTTTCCTGATCAGTCCGCAGACCGATCAGGATACTCCCTGATCGGTCAAGCAGACCGATCAGGCCTTTTCCTGATCGGTCAAGGAGACCGATCAGAGCTTATGGACACTGATATATCTTTAATGCAATAGTTAATGTAGTAGCATTGAATTTGTGACTATGGTTGATATTGTCATTGACTGATAGCATTATGGTTACTCAGTATCAATGATGCATCAGCTATATTCTGATACTCAGTGTCATATGAAGCATATACGTGTTTTACCATGATATAATTCTATATATGCTTTCCGTATGTAATTCAACACTTATCTTTCGTTACTTTGGTTTTATGGAGAGACCCTTGTTTAAGGGGGGAGTTGTTTAAACTTAATAACCAGACCCTTTTCGGTGTTTGACAAAGGGGGAGAGAATGGTTGATTAAGTTTAGGTCTTATTACAAATTTAATTATTGTAGGGGGAGGACTTTGATTCCCTTGCAATAGTGAAATTTGATTTCATTTAACTTCTGATACCTAAACTTAGAATCGGGTTGTCAAACAACATAAAGGGGGAGATTGTTGATGCAGACTGACACGATTGTTATTTTGGTGTTGACACCGATTTAAGTTTAGGAGAGTAAGATAAGTTCGGCTTAAGTCCTGGTCGGGGACTGGGCACGAATTTCGGTGAGTGAAGTCAGGTGAAGGAAATCCTAGCGAGCAAAGCTAGGTGAAGGAAGTCCCGGTGAGTGAAGCCGGGTGACGGAAACCCCGGTGAGTAAAGCCGGGTCCTGGTGAGTAAAGTCGGCTGACGGAAATCCCGGTGAGTGAAGTCGGGTCCTGGTGAGTGAAGCCGGATGACGGAAATCCTGGTGAGTGAAGCCGGGTCCCGGTGAGTGAACCTGGGTGACAGATAATCCGGTGAGTGAAGCCGGGTCCTAGCGAGCGAAGCTAGGTGAAGGAAATCCCGGTGAGTGAAGTTGGGTCCTAGTGAGTGAGGCTAGGTGACAGAAACCCCGGTGAGTGAAGCCGGGTCCTAGTGAGTGAAGCTAGGTTGAACAAAGTCTCGGTGAGTGAAGCTGGGCACGAAATCTTGGTCCGGGGGATTGAGCATAAATCGGAGAGTGGCTGGATCGATCTGGAGTCCGATCAGGGAGTTGGCACGAACTCCCTTGATAATAGATCGGTCTAGTGACCGATCCAGGGTATCTGATTGTTCTGGTGAACGGTCAGAAAGAAAATAGAAACATTCTGTGTGGTTTCTGATCGTTTTGGTGAACAATCAGAGAGAGATCAGAAAGGGTCTGGAGAAAACCCTGATCGGTCAAAGCGACCGATCAGGGTCCTCTTGGACCGATCAGGATGGCTCCTGATCGGTCCAGAGGTGACCTGATCAGTCACTTTGACCGATTAGGGCATAACCTGATCGGTCAAGGGGCCGATCAGGTGACTTGGGCTGTAAAGATCAGACTATGGCTGATCGGTCAGTCAACCGATCAGGCTGTGGCCTTGAGAGTTCAGTGATGGGTTTAGGATCGGTCTGGTGACCGATCCCCAATCTCTGATCGGTCAAAGTGACCGATTAGATCATTACTGGATCGATCAGAGGTGAGTATGATCGGTCAGAAGGGTAGCTGATCGGTCAGGGTGACCGATCAATGTCTGATAACTTTAATTTGAATCACTGTCAGACTTTCTGATCGCTTCTGATTTCTACAGATACACTTTGATTTGTTGTGCTAATCCTTCTGATGAGTATGCAGGTGATACAAAGATGACATAAACCAAGAAGGAGGGTCAATTGGTGACTTTCACTTTGGCAGGTTTTCTATTTTCTGTTCGCAGGATTCAACGGCTTCTGGCCCGGGCTGGCGACTGTCTGGTGGGAGCTAGCGACTAACCGAGGCTCCGCTAAAGAGGTCTTCAGTGGACTGAGTGCTCTGTGGAGGTCAGTGGGTCAGCGATGATGAAGCATTGGGTCAGTGGGTGCAGACGCGCCTGATGTTGTGCAAAAGCTTAAGAAGAAGCTGGCGAAGCAGAGGAGTGAAGAGAACAGACAAAAAACAAGCAAATGGTTTGTTGTGGGTTTTTGGCTAGGTTGTTGTGCTCTCTATAGTGTTCTTGCTTGAGCGTTTTCTGCTACATTGATTGAGTGAGCTTCATCTCGAGTCTCCAGTACTTCATCTGTATATTTCTAAGACGATTGTGGAGAGGTTACTCCACCGAGAAGGAGAAGCTATTAGCCGGAGTTCCGGGGCTTGATCTGCCGACGATCAAGGGATCGCCCACCTCACGGGCACGCCAAGGAGTAGGGGAATGTTATCCCCGAACCTTGTAAATCTTCCTTGTTAGTGTTTGGTTCATTTCTTTCTGGTTTTGTTTTCTGTTTGTGTTGTTTCTGTCTATTTTTCTTCCGCTGCTAACTTAAGTGCAGATAGAAAGTTTAGAAGCCAAGGTTTTTTGTGTCTGGTTATTCTCACCCCCCCCTCTCTAGTCATCCAAGGTCCAACACTTCTAACTCCTCAAAGGAGACAAACATCGTCAGCATCGTAGTGGGGTGGGTGCCAACTCCCCCATGAGTATGGTTGATTGACTCGGAGAACCAATGAGCATAGCACCACACCCCTCTACCTTAGGCTCGGTTAAATTCAGAGATTTATTGATGGATGCCTTCAACATTGTCTGAGCTATACAAATAAGCAAACCTTCAGTTACCAATCATATATGACAAAAAGCAACATCTTGTGTGAAGTTGGCATCTTGTCTAAGAAGCTACAAGAAGGTCTTGCCGTGAAGTAGAACACTCGGGCATCTATCTTCTTTAGATAGAAGAAATAATAGAATACTCAGCCTGTGAGGGATATTCGGTACAAATGAAAAATGATTACTACCCCACAAAGTAGTCGGAAAGAGTTAGGTCTCAAATGTTGTTGGTAAATGTGAAAGTATTAAGAGACCTTGATAATGAACCTGGAGATGGAAAATTAGAGGCTGCCTAGCAATTGACCCCTAAAAAAGGTGATGAAGCTAGTAGGGGGAGAGAGGGTCAGTCATGAGCATTTGGAATTATTAATCGTTGGTTAGTTGGAATCTCAAACAACAACCGTAGTTGGTCTAAGTCCCCATCATGAAAGTTTGACACCATTGAGGTATACTAAAGAGTGATAACGCTTTTGACCACCGTGAATTGGTGGGAAGACTAGGGAAAATGGAGAAGAAGGGAGTAATGTGGGATGGAACATAGGGAAGGTGACTAAACTTACAACCAAAGGAATGTCCCCAATGCAAAAAAAGATCGTTGATGTTGGAGCTCAGAGATGACAACGAATAATGTAAGCAAAGGCGTTCTTCCCTTGCTAAACATAATAAAGTCAGAGTGTGCAAGTCACGACCGATGGATCTTGAAGGCAAAAAGGCAGGATATAGTGTTGGACTGTTGGATCGGCCCCCCGCCCCCAAATTTCGTAGGTTCTCAATAGTCACCTCTAGTTGACCCCTTAGTACAGTGTTGCTACGTGTTAACCACAGACTCACTCACATCAACAGCTGATGGGACTCACTAATCATGCCTCTGATATGTGATCTTGATCATCATTTGCATTGTTGATGCCTTGTGGCTTCCTGATGTATTTAATAGTACATAGGTAAGGTCTTTGAACCATGTCAGCCCTGAAGTTCCGATCAATAGTCAGGTCCGAACACACTTCAGTCCAGTCAATCGGGCTCTAGCCTCTTTCGACTAGACTTGACAGAGAGGCTTGTGATGTGGCGGATGTTGGTACAATCAACTTCTAGGGTTTTAATGTTTGGTATGTTGGGGCAATCGACCCAAGTATGATCGGGAAGATCATGGTTTTGATGTATGTCAATATAGTTAAGGTTAGGGTGTTATATTATTTTGATATGTGTGAATAAGTCTTGCAGGACTTGGTGAGTCACACGTGGAGGACACATTCGAGGGATGAGAGCCAAGGGAAGAGAACTCCAAGGGAAAGCCGGGAAGTGGACTTCAAAGGGCACATGTGAAGGGTGGCATGGAGGCAAGCCGAGGGCTTGAGGGCGCATCCAAGGGACGATAGCCGGTGGAAGAGGACTTCAAGGGGCAATCCAAGGGAGTATACCTGAAGGCACACGTGAAGGAGGGTCGTCTGAGTGGGAAGGAGTGCTTGTGTAAGATGGGCAGTCGACTGGGATGAAATCAGTAGACTGCCAGAAGTTCCCGAGACATCAATCGACTGCCCAGAGGGCAGTCGACTAGTAAACCCAAATACTAGCCGTTGAGACTAGCCGTTGGCTGAGTATTTGGCTAGGACCAGTCGACTGCCCCTGGGGTAGTCGACTGGTAGCGAGCTGGGTTGTTTGTTTAAACAACCCTCTCCACTATTTAAGCTATGGCTTAAGGCTAAGAGAAGATTAGCTTTTCATTGTAAGATCTTCTCTTTGTGTTCATCTTCCTCCTCAAACCATAAAGTCATCTTGTAAGGAGGAAGAAAGGTTGTGAGAGGTTGTTCTCCACCGAGAAGGAGAAAGCTTTAGCCGGAGTTTGCCGGGGCGTGATCCACCGAAGGATCAAGGGATCGTCCACCTCAAGGACACGCCGTGGAGTAGGAGCAAGAAATCTCCGAACCACGTAAAAGGTATTGCGTTAGCATTGTTGTGATTGATAAGCTTCTATGTGTGTGTTAACATTATAGGGAGAGTCACGACTTGGGGTGACCGAGCTATTCACCCCCCCTCTAGCCGTGCCATCGATCCTATCAAGTGGTATCAGAGCGCAAGGACGCCTTCAACGGACTAATCGTCGAGAAGAGCAAATCATTGAAATGACCGGCTTGCACATTCAACCGTCAAAATTCGAGGGAGAGTTTTCATGGTGGAGGAAGAGAATGGAGGTATTCTTCAATACCGATTTTGATATAATGTTAATTATGAAAAATGGGTTTGAAGTGCCTAGGGATCAAGACAACAAGATACTTGATGAAGTGAGATGAAGTAGGAAGCAAAGAGATGATCATCTAGCAAATTTCAAAGTCTTGCATCATCTACTTAGTGTGCTTCCTCAACAAGAAGTGACAAGGATTGGAAACTACTCAAGTGCCAAGGATTTATGGGAAAAGCTAGTAGAGCTTCATGAAGACACATCGGAGGCAAAAATAGCAAAAAGAGATCTTCTCCGGTTCCAACTCAATAATATCAAGCTTGATAAAGGGGAGAAGGTAACAAGTTTACATGCTAGATTTAAGGAAATTCTTAATGGGCTAACAAGTGTAGGGGAACAATTATCCAACCAGGACATTTTGATGAAAGCCATCAATGTCTTCCCATGAACATCAACATGGAGCTCAATGGTGGACTCATACTACATTTCCAAGGATCTAGAGAAAACATCTCTAGAAGAATTTTTCTCAACCATGGAGCTTCACTCGAGTTGGAAGAACAATCGAAGAGGTATACAAGCCAAAGAGTATAACCCTTGTGGCAAACAAGGGAAAAGGTAAGAAGAAGAAGGTCGTATCATCCGATTCGGAGGAATCTAGTGCTTCCATGGGGAGTGATGCGGAAGCCTACATGGTAAGAAAGGTAAGAAAAGCATTTAAACATTTTTCTACCAACAAATCTCACGGTAGGAAAGAATCAAGGAGCAAAAATAAATCAAGAAAGATCATTTGCTAAAATTGCCAAGGAGAATGACACATCAGAGATGAGTGTCCCCTCTTGAAAAAGAAGGAAGGAAAGAAGAAATCAAAAGAGAAGGAGAAAAAGGTGAAAAACTTGAATGCTACATGGGATGATTCATCTTCATCGGAGGAGGGACATCATGTATCCCATTTCGCACTAATGGGAATTGACGACATTGCCTCCACGGCATCCGAATTTAAAGAAGAAAAGAGCTCAAGTGAAGATGAAGGGAGATCAAGTGAAGGGGGAGGCTCCACTTCGGAATCGGACTTCTTGGTAAGTGAGGTATACAACTTACCCACTTCTACTCTTGTAAAAATAATTTCTAGTACTAGTGATGATTTGGTTGATGCTAAAAGGAAAATTAAGTGCTTAAAAAAAGAGAAATTAGCATCCATGGACATTAAAGATGATGTGCATATGTCTTCTTCCATTTCAAATGACTCGTGTTTAGAAGAAGAAAATAAGGATTTAAGGGAAAAGGTAGATAGTCTTACCAAAGTAGTTAGGAAGTTTGAAGTTGGCTCAAAGACATTAGATATGATCATTGGGAGCCAAAGAGCAAGCTTTAAGAAAGAGGGATTAGGTTTTGGGAAGTATAGCAATGGAAAAACCTATCATTGCCTAATTGCTAATGGGCAAGCAAAGACCAAGACCTTAAGTAAGAAATAGATCCCCAAGGAATACTTGGTTAACCCAATTAGGAAACATTTCTATTGGGTACCAAAGTCAATCCTCAAGAGTTAGAGGATTTGGGATAAGTCAACCGTGGTGTTAGAATTTCAAATATTTGGAATTTGGTTGACTTGAGACATTGAGGGGGAGTTTGTAGCCCATAGTAAAAATTTATGATGAATTGGGAAAAATAAGGCTTACCTTGAAAATATCTCATATTACTTTGTTTTATTCATACATATGAGATGTTAGGATGATACGAATAACTCACTTATGCTTATGCAGCTTAATGAGTTATTGGATGTATCATATTAGTGATAATAGACCAACTATGGGGAAAGCAAGTGTTTAATTAATGGACATTTTGCTCAAAGATCATAGTTGGGCATTTTAAACAATTTGAAAATATTTCTGTGTTTATTTGATATGCCATGAGTTTGTAAAATATATGATTTCAAAACTTTGATACAAAGTTAGAGTTTTTCAAGAAATTTAAACTTTTGTCAAAAAGTCAAACATGTTTGGATTTTTCATGAAATTATATTTTTCTCTGTTAGAGTATATCATATGAAACATGTTTGCAAATTTTCATAATTTTTGGAATTTTCTGGAATTATTGGTGAGTTTTTGAAATTCGACACAAAACCTAAAATTTCATACTGACAGAGTATCAGTCGACTGCCCCAGGGACAGTCGACTGATATTTCTGATTTTTGAGATTTGGGTGGTTTTCATAAATGAGAAGTTCTCCCATATGATACCGTTAGTTAATATTGCTTCAGGCAATCCTTTTGATGGTGTCAAAGGGGGAAAATTGAGAGGTTTAAGTTAGGTTTGAAACTTAACTTAGGGTTTAACTTTGGTTATGATGAAAATTGAAAATGAGAAAGGGCATAGGTTAAGGGGGAGGTTATCTCTTGGTTTTTACTATGTCTTGTATTTTCAATTGTTGTTGTTTTCCCCTAACTTAAACATATTGTCACATATCAAAACGGGGGAAATTGTTGGGCAATCGGCCCAAGTATGATCGGGAAGATCATGGTTTTGATGTGTGTCAATATGGTTAAGGTTATGGTGTTATATTGTTTTGATTTGTGTGAATAAGTCTTGCAGGACTTGGGGAGTCACACATGGAGGACACATCCGAGGGACAAGAGCCGAGAGAAGAGGACTCCAAGGGCAAGCCGGGAAGTGGACTTCAAAGGGCACACGTGAAGGATGGCATGGAGGCAAGCCGAGGGCTTGCGTGCGCATCTGAGGGACGATGGCCGATGGAAGAGGACTTCAAGGGGCAAGCTAAGGGAGTGTACTTGAAAGCACACGTGAAGGAGGGTCTTCGGAGAGAGAAAGAGTGTTTTTGTAAGCTGGACAGTCGACTGGGAATGGATCAGTCGACTGCCAGCAGAAGGACTCAAACTCACTGAAACATCAGTCGACTTGTCTAGATCCAAAAAATTAGCCGTTGAGACTAGCCGTTAGCTAGGAGTTTGGCTTCGACTGATGGCGAGTGGGTTGTTTGTTTAAACAGCCCTCTCCACTATTTAAGCTAGTGTTTTAAGGCTAAGAGAAGATTAACTCTTCATTGTAAGATCTTCTCTTTGTGTTCATCTTCCTCCTCAAACTCTAGAGTTATATTGTAAGGAGGAAGAAAAGTTGTAAGAGGTTGTTCTCCACCGAGAAGGAGAAAGATTTAGCCGGAGTTTGCCGGGGCGTGATCCACTGAAGGATCAAGGGATCGTCCACCTCAAGGACACGCCATGGAGTAGGAGTAAGGAATCTCCGAACCACGTAAAAGGTATTGTGTTAGCATTGTTGTGATTGATGAACCTTTGTGTGTGCTAACGTTGTGGGAAGAGTCGCGACTTTGGAGTGACCGAGCTATTCACTCCCCTCCCCTCTAGCCGTGCCATCAATCCCAATACAGCGTCCCAGGGCTCGCACCTCATTTGAAAAAAAAATTCTTATAAATATACTATAACTGAGACCTACTAATTCTAGTAGTAACTTGAACATTAGAGTGATCATGCGCGAATCTAACCTTGATACTAATTTTAATTCCTTTATTGAGTGCTTACAAGAACGTTATACAACCCTTTCATCTTTGCATCACCTGCCCTCTTTTCTATAATAATTGTGTTGTCCTATCAAATCATTATCCTACAAAGAGAATTACTTAATTAAATCGGTTAATATTTATTTTTAATATATAATTCAGTTTTTTATCATTTTAATATTTGTTTTTAATATATAATTTATTTTTTTTTGAATTTTATGAGCAAATGCATAATTTCTTTAGATTTGGGAATATTTTTAAAACCACAATTAAAACGATTAAACCATTTTGTATAGAAAAAATGAATTTACTGGGCCGGTGCTCAGCAGGATGGTTTGGACCGAGATGTGCGGGACTCCGAACCGAGGTGATAACTCGAGAACGAACCCGAACCAGGTTCGTCCGCGCCGGAGAAGAGCTCCGCCAACCTCTGTCGCACGACTTCGGGAGAGAACCTCGCCGCCTCGCCCTCCTCCAGCGCCGCCCTCCAGTGCTGGTAGAACCCCCGATAGGCCGGAAGCACCATCCCTCGCACTGCCTCCCTTACCTCCTCCCTCATCCCTGCGTCCGTCACCACCCACCCAGCCTGCGCGCCGCACACTGCCTCCACCGCAGCGACGAATGCCCGCATCCGCTCCCGCGCCTCTTCGGCGGTGACCTCAAACGCTGGTACTTCCGCCGCCACCTGCCCCCACGCGATCCTCTCATACCTCGCTGCGTGTTGCCTCGCCTTCGCGGCGTGACGCGCCACCCACTCTTCGCCCAACAGCCCCCTCAGCCGGCAGTGGCCGACGGTGTTCACGATGAACTGGATGTTGTTCGCCAAAAAGAGGTACGATTGGCCGGCGTCCCGGAAAGCCGCCGCCTTGCCGTCCAGCTTACAGAGGAGCACCATGATCAGCCACGCCAACCGTTCAGCGATCCCGGATCGATTACTGTCGGAGGAGGCGGACGATGAGGAGGAGAAGGAGAAGGAGGACACGAGCGACGACATCCTTGTCTCCACCGCCGCCGAAGAGTCCGAGGCTTCGAAAAAGAAATCCGGGTGGAGGCTAGGCTTTTCAAAGGGCACCTCCGCGTAGATCTCGGCGAGGGTGGAATCGTGGTCGGAAGCTCGGCGATGTAATTCATCGCGCCACGAGTGAGCGGGGTAATCCCGCCGCCAGGAGCAGTCACCTTGGAGTGCTCTTTTTGGACGGCCGCTTCGAAGTCGGCAAGCGTGGCGCGAACGACCTCGGCGAGCTTGGTGAGCGAGGTTAGAGCTTGGTCCCGGACCGCGGCCGTGGACACGAACGAGAACACCGTGTTGATCTCGAGCCACAGCTTGGAGACGGCTTCGTAGAGCTCCAGGATCCTGAAAATCTTTTCCGTCGACCGTTTGAATTTCGTGACCAAATCCGGAAAACGGAGGAACTCCCTGGCCGCCTCTCCGGCGACGTCTACGAACACGGCTTCCCTTATGGTATCGAAGCCGGAGAAAACGTGGTCTAGCAGTATCCTCTCTCCGGCGAACAGAGTGGTGACGGCCACGTGCGAGGCGGCGAGCCAAGATCGGATTTTTATCTCGAGCAGCGGCCAATCGAGCTTGTGGACGTGAGAATTAGGCGCGAGCAGCTCGAACCCGAGGCGGTAGAGGCCCTCGTCGACGATGGACTTCCGGAGGACCTTGTAGACCCGGACGCACTCTTTGCCGTACCCAACGGAGATCATGGTGTCGGCAATGGCGTGGAGGTCGGCCATGGCTGCGGCTGCCCCCTGCTCGACCTCGCGAATGGAATCCCCGGCGGCTCGTACCTCTTCCTCCTCAGCCTCGTCGGAGAAGCTGGATTGGGTGGAGGAGCGGGCAGAGACGGACTCGGGATCCAGGAGGTCGCGGTTGGCGGCGAGGATCCGATATAACTCCTCCTCGAGGCGGGCCATGGCGGACTGCAGCACAGTTTGTCCGCTCACTAACGCCGACTTCACCTCCGGCGAGCTCCCAGAGGAGGCAAAGTGTAGCATGGCCCCATGGACGCCGCGGACGGCCGCGAGGAACTCGCGCGCCTCCGCTCGATCACCGTCGAACAAAGAAGAGATCTTGGCGTCCGGCCGCCACCTGGCCAGTACAGCCTCCGCCGCCATGTACTCCGCCATCAATGCCTCCGAGGAAGGCTGCGGCGTAGGCAGAGGAGACGCAGCCGGGTACGGACTGCCGCGATGGTGGTGGCTATGGCCATGTCGACCGAAGGAGTAGGAAGGCAAGAGGCTCCTCATCCCCTTCCTCGGCATGCTTGCCTTGCCTCTCTTGCTCGATCGCTGATCTGTATGCTTCGTAACACAGAGCTCAGCATTTATAGATTCTGCAGCAGGATGAATCACCATTGTTGTTCGACTGTTCAACAAGGATGGAAATTTCCCAAGTCTTCCGCGAGATCCAAAGATCTTTGATTCTGGGATAGGATTTGATTTGGCTGTTGCTTAGAAGCTTCCAGATGTGTGGGGGACGTAGTTTGGATAGTTTGACCACTAGACTTTGACTTATGAAAGCATGAAATTTTTCACTCCAACGAAGATGACAACGTTGCAAAAAAGATGGATCCGTCACCCTAATAATTTCTTGATCTCTGTTCTATAAGTATTCAGAGGGGAAGATTTTTTTTTTAAATAGCAGTCGAGATTTTATCTCTCACGCATACCGTCGACCCTCGAACCCACGCCCTCCATTGCAAACGGCGAATACCTCACCATCTGATCCAGCCCGTGAGGACAATGAAGATGACAACGTGGTGGTGGTGGTGATGGAGGAGGAGGAGAAGTGGAAGGAAAGGAATACCACTCTTCAATTACACGCGGGGACACACAAAAAGTCGACAAGTGGCAAGAGAGAAAATCATTAACATTAAAACAGAAGAGAGATATTAGTGGCACCATTATTATCATTTCGAATAAAAAATTAAAAAAATGATAAATTAGATAAAATTTTTTAATCCTCATTTAATTTTTATTTTCACTCTTCATTTAGTAAATTTTTTATATTTATTTTACGATGAATTGAATATAAAAAATTAAAAATTAAAGGACATTTCAAGCTTGAGAATTAAAACGTAACTTTTACTTTAATATTTAAAAAAAATGCACATGTAATTTACTATTCATATTTTTAAAAAAATTACTATTCTTCCATGCTAGATCTCAATTATTTTTTTTCTTTCTTTTTTTTTTCTCTTTTATATTATATTATATTATATTATAAATATATAATATATATATATATATATATATATAAATATATATATATAATATATATATATGATCCTGTCACGAAGTGAGTTGGATGTTCTTACAGCTGAGCGAGTCCCCGGGAAGGGCAAGGCTTCTGAGGTGGCGTAACGAACTAGATCGCTTCCAACCTGCGAGGCAAAGACCATCAAAACCTACAGGGAAAAGTCCTCGGCTAGGCACTCTGACGGTCAAGTCAGTACACGACGGTGGCGATGAAAGGCAATAGAACAGTACGAAAATTGCACTATCGCGCGTACCTGGGAAATGCGGAGTGAGAAGGTATATATAGCCGGGGAAGCTGACAGGTCCTGTCCCGCCTGCCACCCGTTGTCATATAGCGAGTACAGGGTAATGCCTGCCCAAGGGGTGGCAGGGTAAGGTGGCACATGTTGTATTAAGGAAAAGAGCACTGTCAACTTAAGGGTTGGCGTCGTTGGGCGCCGCTCGGCCTCACACCAAAGCATGTGGTCGAGGTACAGGGGGACATGATGTGGCAGGAAGATCAATACTTCGGCGAGATATCCGCTACTGGGGGCCAAGGTGACCTTGATCCTGCATCGACCTTGTACAACCTCTGGTAGTCCGATGTCAGGGAGTGGTTGTGCCGACTGGGGCACTGAGCGACGAGGCTGGCTGAGGGCCTATGAGGGTGCCGACTGGGGCACTAAGTAACCAGGTCGGCTAAGGACCTATGAGGGTGCCGACTGGGGCACTAAGTAACCAGGTCGGCTAAGGACCTATGAGGGTGCCGACTGGGGCATTAAGTAACCAGGCGGGCTGAGGGCCTATGAGGGTGGCGACTGGGGTACTAAGTAACCAGGCCGGCTGAGGGCCTATGAGGGTGCCGACTGGGGCACTAAGTAACCCGGCCAGTTGAGCGCCTATGAGGGTGCCGACTGGGCCACTAAGTAAACAAGCCGGTTGAGGGCCTATGAGGCGCGAGCCCGGGGGCCCAAGCCTGCTGCCCCACCCAACGGGCTTGCCTAACCCCTTAACCATCTTTCTCTTGACTGGGCGCCAGGCTGCCGGGCCAGATCACCCACAAGCTGGCCCGGGATCATAAGCGTCCCCCTCAAGTCTAGTCGAAGGAGGCACGCGGTCCGACTGACTGGATCCCGAATCTGGTCCAAGCCTGGCGCGCCTTTCCGAATCCGAGCACGTTTGCTCATTTATTGCCGTCCTATCGGTTGGGGGACCTGGCTCCCTAAGCCCCTCGTGCTCACCCGCCGAAAGGGCGAGCCGTCACCTATTGCGACTATTCTAATGCATCTGCATTCCGCCACCTAGCCCATCGCCCGAGTCTGATCAGATGGCTTCGGGCATATCACACGTTTTTCTCGGCCGCTCATCGGATGACTGGAGCTTCTCATCCACCCCATAAGAGGAGCCTCTCATCCGCCCGCTTCTCTTCACGCATTCCAACCGTCCCGTTGTTCTTCGCCGCCTCAAGTGCCACTAGGGTTGCGACAGCTGCTTTGTCTCGGTTCCTCTTCGACGACTTCTTTCACCAGTTAGCTTCTCGCCTCCTCCTTATCCGATGACCTCTTCTTCTTTGTCTCCCCCTCCGTCTTGACCCTGGTATTCCACAATGATAACCACCCTTACTGCCCATGACCTGGACCAAATAAAGTCAGACTTCTTAATCCCCGCCGATCACCACCTACTCCTGCCTGAGTCACACGAGCGCCCGAATTCTACCCCCTTGGGCTACATTGCCTTGTCCCGGGATCACCTTCAAGCTAACCTCCGTTTCCCCGTCCATCCTTTCATTCCGCCGTCTACGACTACTTCCAAATTCCTTTACCCCAGCTAGCCCCCAACACCGTACGTCTGATGTGTGGCTCGACCATTGTTTTCTCGCTTCTCCGATTCCTCTAGCACCGGAGAACTTCCATTATCTCTTTTACCCCAAACAGCAAGAGGTGGGTGATTTCTTCTTCCAGGCCAGAGCCAAAGCTTCCTTTCTCCTGAACCTGCCCACTTCTAACAAAGGTTAGAAAGAATGGTACTTCTTCGTCGGGCCCATCCCCGCCCCGGGCTGACCCACCACTTGGGTTGAGGGACTTCCCGTTTCCGAGACTCTCCCTCGACACTATCGCACTTCCGCCGCCTACTTGAATGCTACCGCCGAGCTGGAGGACAGACATTTCCACGGCGGACTCCTGCTAAAGGAGGGGATTCTCTCCACCTTCGGTCTTAGCCCGAGCCCCACCCCTTCCGTGTCCGACGCTGGTAAGTCTCCCGGTGTCTGCTAGGTATATCTCTTGGTCATGCATAAACTTGTTTCACTTTCACAGTTTCCCTGTTGCTATCCACGGCTCTGAAGGGAGGTTTCAGGCTAGATAGGTCCGAGCTACAGACTTGGATTACCTCTATACTGGCCGCTAGAGGAGGTACCTTAGTAGAAGTTGTCTCGGCCAACCCGACTCTGAATGCGCTGGGGCCGGTCCCCACTGCCTCCGAGACCGCTCCGTCCCCTATCATCCAACCGCGCATTCCTTCCAAACGCCGACGGGTGTCCTCCCCCACAGGGGGCTCGTCCCACCCTTCTTCCAGCAAACGTCTGGAGAAGAGGAAGAAAAAGAAAAAGAGAGCAGCCCCTGAGCCAGGAGCTCCCTCTGCTTCTCTGGCCCTTGTTCCCTACGTGGCCCCTGCTGTCGATTCTCTTGCCGTCGTTCCTGTCGGAGGCTCCCCCATTCGCCTGCCAGCAGCTGCCCTTGCCAGTGACCTTGATGCCACGGCCGAACCTCCCGTCACCTCATCGCCTACCAACACTTCTGAGGCATCGATGTCCGACCGTTCGGGAGTCCCTTCTGCCGAGGACCCTGCCGAAGACCCGATGATGCACCTCTTGGTGCCTACTCAAGCAAATCGTCACATGAAGATGCCCCCGGGTGAGCTACCTGAGCACCACCAGGATTTGCGCCTGTATGGGTCGGTAGCCGACCGCTACACACAGGGACTTGAGGAGTCTTACTTTCGGGCTTCCCGCAACAAAGCCGATGCCTTTTTCCTTAAGGCTACTCAAGTATGTATAGACGAGCCAGGTCTGCTAGTCCGACTCACTTACTTCTCGCCTCCTAAGAACGTTGTTTCCTTTGACAGTTCGTAGGAGACTGCCACAGCATTTCTATGTCCCTCTTGGCCCAGAGCTCAGCACGGGCTAAGGCCAAAAAGCAGGTGAAGCGCCTGCAAACGCAGCTGGCGCACTCCCAGCTAGTTGCCGACGAGCCCACATTGAACCACCTACGAGAGGAGGTTCAGACTCTGCGAGATCAACTGGCTCACTCGGGGGAACAACTTGAAATGTCACGCGGCCAGTTAAGACGGCGCGACAGGCCACTTCCCAGGCAAACATCAGGCTTTCCACCTTGAAGGGCGTCGAGCGGAAAGCGCGGGTTCTCCAGGTGGAGGCCCAGGCCGATTCAGCCCAGGCGAAGTTTGCACTTCAGAAGGCATTGGTTGCCCTCGACTCTCTTCGGGCTCAGATGGAGACCAGAGATGCTGATGCTCTGGCCTAGTCACAAAGGATAACAGAGCTGTCCCTGGAGCTCTCCTCAAAAGATCAATTGTTGCAAACTTAGAAGGAAGAGCATGAACAGCTACGGAAGGAGAGGTCCGAGTGGGAGACAGACAGATCAGAGTTGGCAAAGCTTCACTCCCGTATGGCGATCGAACAGTCCAATTGGGAGGCTGCTAGGTCGGAGCTGACGGCGCTCCGGTCTTACAAGGAGACCAAGACTCCCGACTGGAGAAGTATAGGCTTGAGTGCCTCAACGCCCCAGCCCATATGGCTGAAATCGCCAAACGGTTCATGAATGTAATGATGCCACAAGGGCTGAACATCGTACGTCGACTCAGGTTTGGCGGGTATCTGCTTCCCGATCTGCCTCCCACAGTAGTGAGTCTTGAGGACATGTGTGAGGACCTGCCCAACGTGACTGATGAGCCATTCAAGTGAAGGCCAAGCCTTTTGTATTTTCGCCCTTCTGTTTTGCGCACTCGTGATGAGTTTTGAGCGATGTAGCATTTTTTACCTTATCAATTGGAATTTTTTCATTCCTCCTCAAACTTCTCAAGTTTGTTCCTTCTGTCAAATTGTTAGCGATCTCCCAGCTCGTCAAACGGGGCGCTCAGCTCGGGATGCTTCCTTACTGTGTAAATCGCTGAACTAAGGGACCAGTGGGGTCGGACTTGCTAGCAGGGGCTTAGCCGCTTAGCTGGGCCGAAATACAGGATGCCACGTGACCAGCCAGGCCCAAAGCCTAGGGATTGACGGGGGCTGGCCCGTTTATGAGAGTCCTTCTGCGCCTGTCCTGTTGGGGCGATTCGTATCTCGATCTCTGACATTTGCTTTAATAAGTGATGGAACAGGGCTCGGGCGACATGACACATTGGGCAGCGAAGCGTCCATCACCGGTCATAAGCGCCTCGGGCGTCGAGCAGCCTTTGCGCATTTACTCCAGCTCTACCACCTCTCCACGCCTTCCCATCGTGTGCCTGACCGTCCAATCTTGCTGTTTACCGAGGCCTCCCACGAACGGTCGAGATGTTCTCCCTTCCCCTATATAGGCAGCTTCTACCATCTTCACTTTCATCCGAGAATGACCCCGCGGGATCGAAACTCGCATCGATCCTCCAGTATGTCCACCGACTCTTCTGTAGAAGCCTTTTCCTTGAGGGGGCTCTATGACCTCTCGGGCGATTCGCACTTCTCTTCCTCGGAGGATGTTGACCAAAAGTTTTTTGAGATGATGCTCCCTTCTGATTCACCTCCTCCATCAAGGATGCTCAGTACTAACACCCTCCCCGACGAAGGTGCTTCGCGTCGGGGGAAGGAACCAATGAAGCCATGTCCTGATTCCCGTATGGGAGTCCCTGATACGAGCGACTTCCCACTGGAAACTCATCCTCAGGTGCTTCGTTCGACTGTCTTCTCATCTCCACATAGCACTCCCGCTCCTCCTCACCGAGCGAAGCGGGCTCGGGCCCCGGCTTCTGCAGAAGCTACTGCCGCGGCGCCCCTGTCCTCCCGTGTGACCCCCCTTTTGGGGCACACTCCTCTTGCCCCCGAGGTATCCCCTTCCCCGCCGATTCGCGAGTTTGCCGCTCCGCAGTCGGGAAGTCTATCTCGAGCGTTCTCTTCCGCTAAGGGAGTTAATGTCTGCCCTCTTCCGACGAGGGTAGCCTCCCTGAGCACTACAACTCTCGAGGGCTTCCTCCCTCTCTCGCTACTTCCTTGAGGAGGGTTTGGAGGTGCGCGCCAGCGGGGAGTTCGAAGGGAGGTGTTCATACTGTCCCTCGCCATTCGACTCAGAGTTATTCTGTATGCCGACCGGCTGGCAATACTGGTTTGACTATTGCCGGGGGGCTACTATCATCCGTCTCCTATCCCAATAAATGCCAGTCCAGGGAGGCTCTCCCGGAGCATCCTCTCCCAGGCTATGGGCCTCTGTGGGTGGGGATGCTGCCACCAGCTCTTCGCCAGCTTTCCTGGGCCAGTCTCTCCTAATGCCGCCTTGCATGGGGCACTGGCTAGTGACTCGTGTTCAAGTGATGGTCTGGACAGGAAGTCTGAAGCCCTGTCTAGGCAAGAGCCTGGAAACTCTTCTCGGGCGAGAGCCCGAGAACTGTGCCCAGGCGAGAGCATCTACACCTGTCCCCCCCCCATCTTCAATCCATGAAAGGTGTTGTTCTCATCCCTTTTTTCTTTGCTTCTGACTCTTGCCTTCTTTCGTTAACAGACGGCACCGCCAATTTGGATTTCGGAGGAGTGGACTACGCTCAGAGCGCAACCTTTCGAAGCACATCACCTCATCTCTATCCTGCGGGCCGCTCTAAAGGCCAAAGAGGAGGAGCGGGCCGCTAGTGCCGCAGAGCTCCGCGAGCTTAGGCAAAAATACACGGTTCAGACGTCCGTACTCAAGGCCGTCCAGCGGCGTATCCAGCACCTGAAAGGGTACACCGACTCCCTGCTCAGAGGTCAGGCCCCGAAGAAGACCAGCCGAGCCCCATGAGTTAGGAGCGGTTACTGCTGGGACATGACCTCTTTATCTTTATTAACTAAAGAGGGACTAATCCCTTATTTTGTAATCGCTCTTGATAATAAAAGGCTGCTTTTCCCTTTACTTTCTCTTGTAATGTTTGTGTGTCAAGAATCTGAGCGGCCTCCTTAACCCGAACGGGGACTCCTCGACTTAATTTCAAGTCGCAGTGCGTTTTTGCGGGTGTTGCGGGTATTAAGTATTTCACCTTTGCGAGTTGCCCCAACCAAAACATTTCGCACTTCCGTGTTGGGACGTGGTACTCTTAAACATACCAACGACTCGGTTATAAGTGCATGATTCAAGGTAGGGAGAGCGCCCAAGTATCGACTGAACGAAATGGTTGTTCATTGATCATTCGTAACGCCGTGAGTCGCAGGCTTCGGGTGGTCTCGCCGGGCCGCCCGCCTTCCGTTTGAACCCGACTAAGGGGGCACCTAAGTCAGCGAGATATTTAAGGAATGCTGATTGCCTTAGAACTTTGAGAACTTTGCCCGCTCGGCGAATTAACAAGTAGAGCCATGTGGGATGCCCTGCCCCAGGCCAAGGACCGAGCCGAGGGATGAATATGCTTTGTTAGAAGGTGGAAGTCCAACCACTGATTCAGGCCGATTCTCAGGGGTGTGGGTCGCCACACGCCCGATCGGGGACACTGAACCAAATGGGGCGTGGAAACCATCCCACTCATAGATTGCTGGCGAAGCAAGAGTTTGCGCACACGGTCGGGCAGGACTCAGGCTGCATGGAGCGCCACGCGTCTTCCTGAGCATCCGAGCCGCGGGAAATATAGCACACACAGTCGGTCAGGCCGAGCTGCGGGAAATGTAGCACACACGACCAGAACTCAAGGAGCGTGGGACGCCACGCGTCTTACTGAGCAACCGAGCTGCGGGAAATATAACACACACAGTAGGTCAGATCGAGCTGCGGGATAATAGCACACACAGTCGGGCAGGACTCAAGGAGCGTGGGATGCCACGCGTCTTACTGAGCAGCCGAGCTGCGGGAAATATAGCACACACAGTCGGTCAGGTCGAGCTGCGGGATAATAGCGCACACAGTCGGGAAGGACTCAGGGAGCGTGGGCCACCACGCGTCTTACTGAGCAGCCGAGCTGCGGGAAATATAGCACACACAGTCGGTCAGGCCGAGCTGCAGGATAATAGCGCACACAGTCGGGCAGGACTCAGGGAGCGTGGGCTGCCACGCGTTTTACTGAGCAGCCGAGCTGCGGGAAATATAGCACACACAGTCGGTCAGGCCAAGCTGTGGGATAATAGCGCACACAGTCGGGCAGGACTCAGGGAGTGTGGGCTGTCACGCGTCTTACTGAGCAGTCGAGCTACAGGAAATATAGCTCGAGAGTCTGGTGCATCTGCGAGCGGGGTAAGGACCATGCGCTTCCACTTGTCAGATGTGTTTTACATTTACATCACCACCTTTCACTCGACGACCCGGTAGGGCTGAAGGTGGATCGCACTCCAAGGTCGATCCAACCTTTTTCCCCTCTCATTTTCTAAGTAATAGGCTCCCGAAGAGAGCTTCTGGACAACCTTGAAGGGTCCTCCCCACTGCGCCTCCAGTTTGCTCACGTCTCCCACTGGCTTGATTCTTTTCCAGACAAGGTCGCCCACCTGAAAGGCGCTGGGCAACACCCTTCGATCGTACCTCTGCTTCATCTTCTGCCTATACGCGAACATCCGCGCCGCTGCTCGGTCTCGAATTTCATTGACTAGGTCTAGCTCCAAACGCCATCTTTCTGGATTATCGTCATCATATGATGCCCTTCGATCTGATTCACACCCGACCTCAACCGGGATCACTGCTTCGGTTCCATAAACCAGCTCGAAAGGTGTGCATCCAGTTGTTTCTTTGATAGTGGTTCTCAAGGCCCATAGGATGCTTGGGAGCTCCTCTACCCATGTTTCGCCGACGTGGTCGAGCTTAGTCCTCAACCCTCTGAGAATCTCCCGATTGGTCACTTCTGCTTGGTCGTTGCTCTGTGGGTAGGCCACAGAGGTGAAAGCCTGCTTGATGCCATATTTAGCGCACCACTCTCGTATCTTCCTACCTTGAAACTGTCTCCCATTATCCGAGACAAGCTTGTGTGGGATTCCATATCGGCACAATATGTCTCGTAACAAGAACTTCATTACCGCCAGCTCGGTGATGCGCGATAGGGCCTCCGCCTCTATCCACTTGGAAAAGTAATCGACTGCCACCAGCAAATATTTCTTCTGAGCGACGACAGTCGGGAATGGTCCTACGATGTCTATGCCCCACTGGTCAAATGGGCAAGAGACTACTGACGCCTTAATGGCTTCTGTGGGTTGGTGGGGTAGGCATTGGTGCTTCTGGCAGGATAGACATCTGTCAACCAGCTCGTTGGCATCCTTCTACAAGGTGGGCCAGTAATATCCTGACATTATCGCCTGCTGAGCCGTCGCCTGAGCACCAGCGTGGTGTCCGCAGATCCCCAGATGAATTTCCCTCAAGACATAATCAGCATCCTCTTCGTTTAGGCACTTGAGGAGAGGTCGAGAAAATGATCTCTTGTAGAGGGCGTCGCCGACCAGGGTGAATCGGGACACGTGCTTCTTGAGCCACCGAGCCTCCTCGCGGTCAGCTGGTAAGGTTCCCTGGGTGAGGTAGGTGATGATCGGGGTTCGCCAGTCGGATTCCAACTCCAGGTCAGCCTGTCTTTCTATCTGCATGACTAGCAGCGCCGGACCGCCCGCCTGAGGAAGCACCCAGGAGCCGACTATAACGCCCGCTTTTTTTTTCCTTAGCGGCGTTACGCCAAACATACATGTGCATGTGTAACATCTTAATGCAGCGGAATAACTAGTACTTAAATCATATACACATGTCTGGGCTATCATTCATGGACATGGTGACATTATACTTAACATATTACTAGCATACCTAGCATCATGACATCAACTTTCCATAACTTATTCATAAGCATTTCAGGTAACATATTATCAGCATGCATAGCATCATGATATCAACTTTCCATGACTTATTCATAAGCATTTCAGGTAGCAAGTAATTTATCCATAACTTCACGTATAGTAGGTTGTTTCTTAGGCATAATTATCATAAGTCGAGCATAACTCAAAGTAAGCATTGTCAGATCATAAAACATGCAATAAGTGAAATGAGAGGGTTTCATGGCCATGTCACTACTACACATCCATGTTCTAGCCTCTCCTGCTGCTTCCCTTAGAAATCTCTTGCTTGATCTGTGGTATAAGAAAATAAGACTATAAGCACGGAGGCTTAGTAAAACCCTTTTCCTACTCACAAAATCCATACGTCGTATAAACATGAACATCATGCTTCAATCCTACATATCATAGTATACTTCTTATCATGAATATCTACACAATCATGACATCATCGTTTTAGCATAAACATAAATAAAATCATGGCATCCGAATTTAGCATGTACATAGATATCGTGGCATCATACTTAAACATGAACATAAATGAAATCATGGCCTCATATCTTAGCATGAACATAAACATAATCATGGTATCATAATTAACATGAACATAAACATAGTCATGACATCATAATTAACATGAACATAAACATATTCTAATTAACATGAACATAAACATAATCATGGCATCATAATTAACATGAACATAAACATATCCTAATTAACATGAACATAAACATAATCATGGCATCATAATTAACATGAACATAAATATAGTCATGGCATCATAATTAACATGAACATAAACATATCCTAATTAACATGAACATAAACATAATCATGGCATCATAATTAACATGAACATAAACATAGTCATGGCATCATCATCAACATGAACATAAACATAGTCATGGCATCATCATTAACATGAGCATACTTTGCATTATCGTACTTTGCATAAACATACTTTTCATAAACATACTTTTCATAAACATAATGCATAACATGAATGGATGCATGGCAAATGCATATATCATAAGGATGCTTAGTTTAAAATCATACTTTTCATTACTTAAACATAATCATAACATTCATTGGGGCCCTGGCTTGTACCACATTCATTCATCATATGTGCGCATCCCTAAGTAAATACGAGGTAGCTAATCTCGACCTACTAGGGTAAGGACAGCTTCATCGGTAGTCCCGAACCGTAAGGACAGCTTCATCGGTAGTCCCGAACCGTGGACAGCTTCATCGGTAGTCCAGAACCGTGGACCTTATTCAGGTCCGGTACAAGCCCATTCTTAAAAATAAAATACTTTCACATGCTTCTTCATTCATACAACATTCATCATACAACATTCATAGCATATTCATTCATTCTTAATGCTTAACATCATCATTATGCCTTATAGGCATGAATCTTATCTTCATTCATCATTTTCATTCCATATCATCATTATGCCTTGAAGGCATGAACTTTAACTTCATTCATCATTTTCATTCATAACATGTCATGCATACATATCATTCATAAATCATGGCATACATTCCTATTATTCATAAATCACGGCATGCATACATATCATTTCTAAATCATGGCATACCTACATATTTAGCATCTTGATTCATAAAAACATGCATGGTCATGGTACATGAAAAAACATGCCTAGGTCCTTTCGTACATGATACATTTCCTTGGGTTCATGGCACATGTCTAAACATTTATGAATCATCATTACAAGTGACCTAACATATAATTCTTAACACATAAGCTAGGGTTTTCATTGGCATAAAATTCTTCCAACATACTTAAGCATATACATACATCATAGTACCCTATAAACATGCATTCTTGTGGTCATAACCCACTCCAAATCCTAGGTTATGGCCTTGGCCGAAACCCCTAGGGACCCTAGGTCCATGCAACAATTCATATAGGTCACAAATGACATCCCATACAACATAAAATGCTATAGAAAACCTTTGATCCCATAGCTAAAGCCAACCCTAATCCCTTAGCCTTAGATTAGCCCTTGGCCGAAACCTAAAGGCCCATGAAATTCATAGAGAAATTATTATAAAATCCAATCACTATCCATCATGTCATAGGAGAAACAATTTAAACATGTTGAAGGGTTAGATCAAGTTCCATCCATAGTTTAGGGGTCTTGGCCGAAACTTGGAGGAGCCATCTAGCATGCAAAAATTCACATTAATCACCACTAACATCACTTACATCATAAGGAGACATAAGAACCATCATTAGAGAGTTAAAACTAGTCCTAGCCCTAGAAACATGGAAGGGCTGAAACCCTAAGTCCCCTTTTCATGGATTTTTCAACTTGGATCTCAAACAAGATGCTTAGATCATGACCCTATCAAGAAAACCATTACACCACAGGTGAGGGGGTCTTACCTTGGGTTATCTTGGTTTTTAGACCTTAAAAGGGAAGATGATGAAGACCTTGTTGTCCCTTGATCACCCTTAGCCCTTTGCAACCTTGTAAAAATCTTGGATCTTGGAAGAGAACCCCTTTTGTGAAGCTTTTCCAAAGGGAAACCTCTCCTTGAGGTTTCAGCTAGGATGAGGAAGGAAGAAGAAGAAAGGTGGAATTGATGGAAGGAAGAAAGTAATTCCCAAGCCCCCTTTTTATAGCACATTAAGGAGGGCAAGTCATTACTAGAAAAAATGCCTTCAACAACAGTGAATCATTGTTGTCGTATGCCAAATACCACTGTTGTTAAAGGCCATGTTGTTAAAGGGGGGGTCTACGACAACAGTGAATCACTGTTGTCGTTTTGGTCTACGACAACAGTTTGACAACAGTTTTCTACTGTTGTCGTATATCACATTCGACAATATTTTCACAACAGTTTTTCACTGTTGTCTTTTATTATATTCGACAACAGTTTTATAACCGTTGTCGTATATCAATAACAATAGTTTATCACCGTTGTCGTATGCCATATTCACCGTTGTCTTTTATTATATTCGACAACAGTTTTTATAACCGTTGTCGTATATCAATAACAACAGTTTATCACCGTTGTCGTATGCCATATTCACCGTTGTCTTTTATTATATTCGACAACAGTTTTATCACTGTGTTGTCGTATGCCACCGTTTATCTACAACAACAGTTTAGCTTTAAAAAAATCTGTTGTGCGTTTGCATTGTTCCACAACAGTTTCATACCAATTTGACAACAAAGATATTTCCATTATATTTTCAATTAAAAGGCAATAATTTAACCTCGAAACAAAAACTATATATATCAAACATCATCAACATATTTACAATAAAGATCGATCCACCACAAGCTTTCTACAGACGAAACCACAAAAGTATCTTTTGTCCAAAAACCTTTCTACAGACAAAACCACTAAAGTATCTTCTGACCCAAATTACAAGAGTTCATAATTCTGACCCAACTAAACTTACAATGAAGTTCAAATCACAAAAATTATAGCTTGGAAGGTCAGATTAATGGTCTTCAAACATGATCACGAACAAGTCTCTGCAGCTGGAAAAAAGAGAACAAACACTCTAATTAGTTATTCTATTAAATGCATATGTCCAATAAAAAATGATCCATGAAGATATGTATCAACAAACAACAAAAATAACAAACTAACAAACAAACAGTGAAGACATACTCATTGACAAATTGTCATGTTGATGTTGAAATTGTCATATATATATAAAAGAATTGTAATTCAAACCAATCAGTGAAGACATACTCATTAACAAATTGTCATGTTGATGTTGAAATTGAGTGATTATTGTTCCCGACAGACAGAAATTCTTTAGTGTTAGTTTTTAAACCAAAGGGATGAAAGGGATGCGTGAATGACCATCAAAGAGGTTTAATAATACTTTCTTGTTGGACATTTTCTGACAAAAAGAAAAACATATAATGCATACCACCCCTAAACCTCATACACATTACTGCTACCAGTAGAGCATTGCACCCTTCTTGGTTGATCTACGTCGGCTTCCCTAGAAGGCTAGAAGTGAACATATACTGTCAGTTTCAAATGTTAGCAATATATATCTTTGACAAGGCTAAAATGAACCCAAAAAAAAAATGAGAAGACAACGGGAGAAGAGGAGACAAACTCTCATGACTACAACAGGATCTTTAGGGGAAGATATACTTTTAGAGATAGACCAAATTACCACATGGATATAAACACAAGATTACATTTTTGCCTAGATCAAGTCAAAGTGAGGCAATAGGAGAGGTTAACCGGAACTTGAATTTAGGGTAGGATAAGGATGCAATTCTGGTTTGTGCTTGACAAGAGCAATGATTAGCAAATTGGGAATTTGGCCAAAATGAAAGATTAGCCAAGAACAACATACAAGCACCTTACCATTATCTAACTCAAACAAGACAGATTTCTTCAAATACATAAAATGCTCGCTATATGTTGCCTACTTCTAATTAATGAGGAAAGTTTCAATACAAAAACACCCATCCCCTTGTGTACATTTTATTTTCTCAAATTTTTATTACCTAAGAATTTCTGTAAGTACACTTCTTGAGCAAGGAATCAAGGATTTATCATCTTGTTTTGATGCGTGAAGCATGCATAGTGCTCGTTCCAAGAAAAACTGCACCTACCAACGCCTCCCTTTTGTGCATAATCATATGCTAGATTATAAATAGCTAGAGCTTCCTCAAATACATCATCATGTCTCCTCGGGCTGTCTTCAAACTCGACAGCTTCATACAACATCTATTAATTTGCCCAACTTGTCATGAACTTGGGAATGACAAAATGTGAGTGACAGATAGTTCATGTCTTTCAGAATAATTTAATTAGACTTACCCACTTATATTTTTTTGAATGTGAGTGACAGATTTCTTCAGAATAATTTTTTTTTCTCTTCCCTTAAACTATTTCATTCGCCTTCTATTCTTTCTGTCCATGTACAGTGTATGTGTTTTCCTGTAAAAAAAGGTTTTAGCATTAGCGAATGTTAAGTAATATCTGAAAAGTTTATAATGAATTCCTTTTCCAGAATAGTAGATCTAAAGCATATGCTGTTAAAATAATGATTTCATTTTCCATAGGAAAACAATATTCTAAAAAGCATACTGACACACAAACAGAGTTTTGATGAGAAGCACATATAACAAAAAGAAATTGTTTGACCAGCATTAACAAGTTAATAAATTTTAGCATTATTAATCATAGAACCGTTTTTAGGAATATGGTTATATAGAAATACTTGATTTGAAGGAACAAATACACGATAACAAGTATCCTTCCATTAAAAGAAGAAGAAAACTAATCTTTAGAAGATCAAAACATTATCACCTTGTATTCGAGAAGAGAGTCTCAGATCAAAAGTATCATATCTCCAAAAGAGTGAGTTGTCTGTAGAACATTTAGGGCCCTCGACATGGCATTGCTAGTCTGTGAAAGGTTTGCACAAAAACAGATAAAAGGTAGCCACTTCCATTTTATTATTATAATTACAAAATCCAGTAAATGAATGTCTAAGGCTGAGATGGGATAATAACAAATTTAGAAGTTCAACACCTAAAGAATAAAATAGCAAATAATCATATTTATGGATTCGTGCATCAGTAATTCTGCATGATTGTGAAAATTGTAAAGCTGTAATTGTTTGTGTTGCAGAAAGCTAATTTACTCCGCAAAGAGAAAACACAGGTATATTCTCTCTGATAGATGTGTATACTGGAAGACATGCTTCTTTTATATATATGAACATCTTTATTTTGAAAAGAGAATCACAACTACACTAGGTGCCTGTTTATATTAGTACATGCATGAAGTCCAATTACTTTGCATTGTAGATAACATGGTGTGTGGTGTCACACGGAAGATCATGTTATCAGTTCCTTGCTTAGTATAAATAGAGGCTCACAACCGAGATGGAATTGGACAACCCATCGGAATGGTTGTAGTGTAATTAGGTGTGGTTGGTCTTAACCATAGGATTACACTAGTGTGCTTTGAGTACATTGAGCAGGACCAAAACATGAGGCTATCTAATTTGTACTGACTCGATAATTGGATAGGACCTCAGACTTTATTATGGAGTACGATCCCTTAATCCCGATATAATAACGGGCATATATTATTAACTATTATTTCTTTAATTTACCAATGGGCGAGATCTATTTTGTTAGATCGATAGGCCCGGTAAGTTGGGAGATAATATTAATAATATGATGTGCCGTTGATTATTGACGGAATCCGTGTCCTGGTGAGTCGGGTAGATGATGCCCCCTTGATGAGCTCGAAAGGTTCATCATGCTAAACCCTGCAGGTGGATTTGATCCGGCATGATGATAAGGTCGAGTGGTACTAGTCAAGGATCCAGAAGTTAATTAATTTAAATTGTAAGTAATTTAATTAATTAACGGGCATTCGAAATCTTAAACACGGGGGGATGGACGACTTGTAATAAGTGGAGCCCATATGTAAATATGGGGGTTGGTGAGGTAATTCAATGAGGGCCCTTTAGTGGAATGGATCCTCATTAATGGACCGGGTCCATTAGCAGGCCAAGATCTAACTCCTCCTCATGGTCCCTATTGTAGCCCTATATAAACCCCATGGTGATATGAAACCAAGTTGAATAATTGATCCAAGGAAACACAGGGAAAATCTTAAGTTTTTCCTCTCCTCTCCTCTCTATGCAGCGCCGAACGAAAGGATGCAATTAATCATTTTCTTCTTCAATTAATTGGAAATAGAAATGCATGAAACATTGGATCGAATAATGCATGCAATTAATCCACATTAATTGGATTAATTGGAAAAACTCATTCTTCTCCGTCTCCTATAAATTGCATTGCTTGCAATTGATAAAAAAAAAAGGCAACCTGTGGACGTGAGGCGTGGAAACAAAGTTGCTCGAGCAATTTTGGGCTGACGGTGAAAGAGAGGATTAGTAAGATTTGTGTTCGGATTGTCTTCTTCCAAGGAGCGGCCGGCGGCATCCCTTTGGTAAGGGATTGGTTGGCGCAAGGAGAAGGGATCGACTTGGTGACCACGGATCTTGGTAGATCGTCGCCCACACGACGTCCAAGAGGGGAGGGTCATACGATAGAAGATCGTAAGGTAACGGAAGGTATATTCTTCCCTGGCTCCTTATGTTCTTATTTTGTGTCTTACTTATTTGCCTCGTCATTTCATGTTTGTTATTTAATTATTTTGATTACGTATCATAGTCAATAATTATTTAACTGGACCCCGACCATAAACACAAAAGTCGGCGATCAACACGTCGCCTTTTCCGCGGTCGAACGGTCGAGCAAATTGCAATACCAATTTTGGTTATTGGCAAAGTTGCAATTTTAATCGTTCGATACGGCACGAGATGGTCGATGGGAGACGGCTCTTCACTCGGATTAATTTTTAATCCGTAGGCATAGAGAGGTCTCTCAGATCGACCAGGTATTTTGCTTAGGAAATCCGCCAAGCCATACCCAACAACTGGTATCAGAGCAAAGGTTTCCGGCTTTGTGTGTTTGAGGATTGGTTAATTTTTGTATTTTCATACATTTTATTTAGCTGGATGATATGTGGATGTGTGTAGGCTAACTTTGTGTTGCAGACACGAGATTCCAACTTATCATAGCCAAATAATGATTGTGTGAATGGTTTTGCAAATTATTATAATTAATAAATTCTAGGGGTTGACGAGGTGACGACATGACTGGAGGCGCATTAGAGACCAAGGCCATGAAAGTTGGAAAATCTAGGATTCTCTATTTTTCATATGTTGGTTATGTGCTTGTTGTGTGATTGTGCTAGTTAAAATTCCTCGTGATAAATTACTAAGTGGGAGAGGGACCCTAAGGGTCCCATGGCTTCCATTACAATCCGATAAGTGATGCGAACAAGTCTGCGTGTCGGCTCTGAGTGCCTTCCTCCCCATCGGATGGATTTGTTCTGCGGTTCACTAGGTCGGAAAAGACTATAGAAAATTGTTAAAGAGCGTGTGTACTTCTGTAGCGACCCGCCTTCTCTGCTTCAGATGGATCGTTACTTTTCTCTATACTTCTCGACTTAGATACATGACTAAAAATGCGGAAAACTTTTTTTTTTTAAACTTTTAAATTCATCTAACAAACATATTCTAACTTAAGCAATCATGCATGTTAACATATCACACTTACTATCTCGAAAGCTCGCAATTGGTACACTTGAAGCTTGCCTCGCTCAACTCAAACTGCAGGTATCAGTCGACTGATACTGTATCAGTCGACTGATAGGCCTGTAATTCGAAATTCAGGTTTCGGCAGTTGCTTCAACTCTCCACCAAACCTATATTTTCGAGCCATATAGAATCATGACACCATTTCTATACTCTATATCAGTTTTCTAAACCATTTAGCCAATCAAAACGAATCCATAACTTGAAATTAGGACTTTTGCGGAAGAAATAAGCTATTCGAGTTTAAATGAACTTTAACAATAGAGTTTGTACCAATCTTGACTCCTATGCATACATAACACCAAATGCATGTTCTATAACCTTGCTAAAGCATTATGAAATGTGAATGCAACTTTTCTAAGCATTTATAAGCAATAAAACTTAATTCAAAGAGAATTTGATACTATCTTGGCACATGCGTCTATTTTCTAACAAAGTATCAATATCTCCATCTACTCACATTTCTACTCATCTAATGCGAACATAAGAATATATAAGCTAAATGAAATGACATGGAATCTTTACTCTAAGCAATTGAGCATGTAAAACTATCCGAAACTTAAATGTTCGCTAAACTCCATAAAGCAAGAACTTGAAATTCAAATGAACTATAACATTGTGAATTAAATAACTAAATTGTCTTGTCTCAAAGATCTCTCCAAAATCAGCCACCACACACACTCTACTCAGCACCGCCTCGTCGTCTTCCTTCAGAATTGCTTGCCTTTACCTTTATCTGCAATAAGAGGAAATGCAACTAGTAAGCAAAAAGCTTAGTAAGTACTATCTAGCTCACAAAATCTCGAAAAGTGCAAACATGCTTCTAGAATAATATGGAAATCATATGAGATACTAATATGCTTGAAAGAAAACTAAGAACATGTATAACTCAAAACATGCATACTCAAGCAATAATAAATCTCAATTTACTTTTCTTGGCTCAACTTGAAACTTTAGCTATTCTTTAACTTTTTGAAAACTTTTTAAACTTTAGAAACTTTGCTAAAGCATATACTTGAAAATAATAATCACTTGGATCCACTGAAGACGTAAGTACCATCTCATATGCGCGTTCCCTAAAAGGTTGGGGTAGCGAGCCACCAATCCTAATAGAGCAGACCTTGGTCTACCAGGGCCAAGACCTTGGAATTGGACACCTGGATTTCTTTAACGACGCCCTTGGACGCCGGGTACTGGCCTTATAAAATAAAATAGCTTTTCTTTCTTTTCTTTCTTATCTGTAAATGCCTTGGCATTTTCTGGAGCACCTTGCGTGCTAAAATCCCTAAGTCTTGACTTTTGGGGATTTCTTAAGGCCTTGGCCTTTTCTTTTCTTATCTTTATCTTCTCTTTTCTTTTCTCATAGCTTTTCTTGGTCCCTAATCTCATATAGGGTACTTAATAAAATATATAAGCATATAATGAACTAAGATCACATGCAAAAACTAAAACTAAAAGAAATATCTCTTTTAAAACTTTTAAAGGAAATTCTCGCGGAAAAACCGCCTCTTACTGCAGGTGAGCAGTACTTACATTGATATCTTGGACTTACAACCAAGATTGACGTCTAGAGCTCGGGAGAAACTTGAGATCTCGGAGAATTCTTCGCGCCTACGCGTTCCTCTCGTCGCGGGGATCCCGAATATAGGAATATCTCTTGGAGAAAGCCTTGGCCGGCCCTCTAGGGCTTGGTGTGGCGTGCGCACAAGAGAGGAGAGGGAGAGGGGTCGGCGCAACCTTGGGAGAGGGAGAGGGTTTGAGAGAAAATAAAACTTCTCTCTTTAATAACCTATTTATACCTATGGGGCGGATCGACCTAACTGCCCCTTAAATATCCTTCTCTCCATCCCTTGTTGTGCTTGATACCCTAGCCCAGCTGGTTTGCGCGCTTGCCTTGTCTTGCGCTGGTCGCGGGTTCGAACTCCGGCTGCCCCTTTAAACGTTTTTCCCTTTTTTATTTCTTTCTCTTTTTTTTTCCAAAAATACCAAACGGACTCGGAAAATTCCATAAAAATACTCTAAAAATTCCTAAAAATATCTAGAACATTTCTAAACCATTTCTAAATAATTCTAAGGACTTTAAGAACTAAAAATGGAAATTTTGGGGCGTTACAATCCCCCATACCTTATAAAAAGTTCGTCCTCGAACTTAGAATAATTCTGGATATCTCTCTCTCATGCTGTCCTCACGTTCCCAAGTAGCCTCTTCATGCTTTTGATTCTGCCAGATGACCTTCACTAGTGGCACTTCTTTGTTTCTTAATCTTTTAACTGCTTTGTCCACTATTTGTGTCGGTCTGCTCTCATAGCTAAGATCTTCTTGGATCTGTACTGACTGAGGCTGAATCACTTGGCTAGGGTCGTGAATACACTTCTTCAGCATAGAGACATGAAAGGTACTGTGGATAGCTGACATATCCTCTGGTAAGTCCAGCTCATAGGCTACCTTCCCAACTCTCTTTATAATCTCATAGGGTCCTATGTAGCGAGGACTTAGCTTGCCCTTCTTGCCAAATCTCACCACTCCCTTCATGGGAGCGACCTTGAGAAATACTGAATCTCCAACTTGGAATTCAAGTGGCCTACGGCGTGTGTCAGCATAACTTTTCTGTCTACTCTGGGCAGTCTCAATCCTCTGGCGGATCGTCTGGATAGCCTGAGTGGTCTCATCTATAAGCTCAGTCTGGCTGTCTAGTCCTGACTCCATCTCTTTCTTCTCACCAGCTTCTTGCCAACATATGGGTGATCTACATTTCCTGCCATACAATGCCTCATAAGGTGCCATCCTGATGGTGGCCTGATAGCTATTGTTGTAGGCAAACTCAGCTAAGCACAGAAATTTGCACCAACTACCCTTAAAGTCCAACGCACAAGCCCTGAGCATGTCTTCTAAAATCTGATTTACTCTCTCTGTTTGTCCATCTGTCTGGGGATGGAAGGCTGTGCTGAACTGAAGTTTGGTGCCTAGGGCGTCCTGAACACACCTCCAAAAATGGGAGATGAATCGCCCATCTCTGTCAGAAACGATCGACTTCGGGACTCCGTGAAGCCTGATTACTTCTTTCACGTACAGCTGTGCTAATTGCTCTACCGAATGCGATAACTTGATGGCTAGGAAGTGGGCAGACTTGGTCAATCTGTCCACTATCACCCAAATTGCATCGTGTCCATGGGTGGTTCTTGGAAGACCTGTGATAAAGTCCATGGATATTTCTTCCCACTTCCACTCTGGAATGGGAAGAGGCTGTAGAACTCCTCCTGGTCTCTGGTGTCTGCTTTGACCCTCTGGCAGGTCAAGCAGGTACTGATATATCTGGCCACGTCTCGCTTGAGTCCAGACCACCAGAACCTTTCTTTAAATCTTGGTACATCTTGGTAGAACCAGGATGCATAGAGTACGGGGTACTGTGGGCTTCTTCTAAATATTCTTCTTAGTTCCTCATCATTGGGGACGCAAAGGCGGTCTCCAAGATAGAGTATGCCACTATCTGATACTCGAAACTCTGAATTTTCTGCCTCTTGGATCCCCTGCTTGATCTTCTGGATTTCTGGGTCTTGACTTTGCTTTCCTTGTATCTCCACAAGCAGGGTTGACTCTAGAGTCAATGCAGAAAGTTGCCCAATTATTACCTCGACTCCAAAATCCTTTATTTCTTTCTGAAGTGGTAGAGACAGTGATGATAAGGACATCAGTGCCGCACAGGATTTTCTGCTCAGTGCATCTGCCACTTTATTAGCTTTACCTGGGTGGTAGAGGATTTCACAGTCATAGTCTTTGACCAACTCTAGCCACCTGCGCTGCCTCATATTCAGATCCTTCTGAGTGAAGAAGTACTTCAAACTCTGATGGTCTGTGAAGATTCTGCACTGCACTCCATACAGGTAATGTCTCCAGAGCTTCAGTGCAAAAACCACAGCTGCTAGCTCAAGGTCGTGTGTAGGGTAATTCTTCTCATAGTCCTTGAGCTGTCTGGAGGCATAAGCTATTACTTTACCGTCTTGCATGAGGACAGCTCCAAGGCCCATCTTGGATGCATCACTGTAAATGTCAAAGGCCTTGTCACTCTCTGGAACAGTCAGGATGGGAGCACTAGTCAATCTCTTCTTCAGCTCTAGAAAACTGTGCTCGCATTTATCTGACCATTCAAACTTCTTGTTCTTTCTGGTCAAGGCTGTGAGTGGAGAGGCTATCCTGGAAAAGTCCTCCACAAATTTTCTGTAATATCCTGCCAGGCCTAAGAAGCTTCTGATCTCACTGGCATTCTTGGGTCTACACCAGTTGCTGACTGCTTCTATCTTGGCTGGATCAACTTGAATGCCTTCTTTGGATACAATGTGACCTAGGAAGGTCACCTGATCTAGCCAAAACTCACACTTTGAGAATTTTGCATAGAGCTTCTCCTGCTGAAGGATCTGCAGCACTATCCTCAAGTGTGTAGCATGGTCCTCTGGAGTCTGTGAGTATATGAGAATATCATCAATAAATACAATGACGAATTTATCGAGATACTCCCTGAAGATGTGGTTCATCAGCTCCATGAAGACTGCTGGAGCATTGGTTACTCCAAAAGGCATTACTACAAATTCGTAGTGGCCGTATCTTGTCCTGAAGGCCGTCCTGGGGATGTCACTTTCTTTAACCTTTAGCTGATGATACCCAGAACGCAGATCTATCTTCGAGAACACTGTAGCCCCTTTGAGTTGATCAAATAAATCATCTATTCTAGGAAGGGGGTACTTGTTCTTGATGGTCACCTTGTTCAGAGCTCTGTAGTCTATGCACAGACGCATAGACCCATCCTTCTTCTTGACGAAAAGTACAGGAGCTCCCCAGGGTGAATGACTCGGGCGAATGAAGCCCTTGTCTAGTAGCTCCTGGAGTTGCTCTTGTAATTCCTTCAACTCTGCTGGAGCATACGATATGGGGCCTTCGAGACCGGACCGGTACCGGGCACTAGCTCGATCTCGAATTCCACTTCTCTGTTGGGAGGTAGTCCAGGTAATTCTTCTGGGAACACTTCTGGATATTCGCAGACTACCCGTACATCCTCCTGCTTGAGTTCTTCTTTGCTTCTGAGTCCACTATGTGTGCAAGAAAACCAGCACACCCTTGCTCTAGCATCTGGTGGGCTGCCAAGGCTGAGAGAAATTTCTGAGTCTTCCTCCTTGGGGCTCCTTGAAACTCGAATGGTGGTTCTCCTTCTGGGCTGAAAACCACCTTCCTTCTACGGCAGTCCACTGAAGCGCTGTACTTACTGAGGAAATCCATGCCCAGTATGATGTCGAAGTCCTGCATCGCAAGGACTATCAGATCGACATATAGCTCTCGGTCTGAAATCTTGATTGGCACAGCCCGGAGCCTCTGGGTGGATTCCATGATTTCCCCTGAAGGGAGAGTTGTCAGGAATCTGGACTCCCAACTCTCTGTAGGCACCTGTAACTTACTAGCAAAAGGTACTGATACGAAAGAATGGGTCGCCCCAGTGTCAAACAGTGTAGTAGCTAAATGCTGAAAAATAACTATTTGACCTGTTACGACCGTGGAGGCGCTGGCAGCTTCTTCCTTCGTGAGGGAAAAGACTCTGGCATTGGTTGGAACTGGTGCTGCTTCCAATCCTCCCTGACTGATCTGAGGTCCCTCCAGCATAGTAGGCATGTAATGTAACTGGGGCTTGCCTCCATACTGTACGGACTGCTGAGGAAGTACTTTGAACTTGTTTGGGCAGTCTTTGGATCTGTGTCCCTCTTGTCCACATGAATAGCATCCAGTTACACCCAAAAGGCATGTCCTGGATGGTTCCTCCCACACTTAGGACAAGGTGGATACCTAGCTTGCTTATTCTCTGGTTTTCCTTTCTGGCTGCCAGGCCACTGCTTCCTTTTGTGGTTCTTGTTCTTCCAGTTCTGGCTATTTGGCTGAGGCTTCTGGCCTCCTATTGTCTTGTTCTCAATCAGGACTGGCTTCTGCTGTGCTTGCTGTGCCTTGATGCTATTCAGGTAGTGCTCTGAGATTAGAGCACTACTGACCAACTCCTCGCTGGTCTGGGGTCGGTGCATCCCGCTGTTCACGTTGAGTGCTATCTCAGGGTTCAGCATGCGGAGCATCAGTCTGACTCGCTCCTTCTCTGTGCTGACTAGCTCTGGGCAGAGGCGAGCTAGTCTGTTGAACTTTGCGACTGCTTCTCCCACTGGTAGGCTACCCTGTCTGAACTCCATGAAGTCCTCGAAGTGCTTGTTGGTAACCTTCATGTGGAAAAATTCCTCATAGAACTCGTGCTCAAAATCTGCCCAGCTCATCTGGTTGACTATCTTCTTACTCTTGACTCGCTCCCACCACATACGAGCATCTCCAGTTAGGCAGAAGGAGGCACATTTGACCTTCTCGACCTCTGGCCAGTCAAGAAGCTCCATTGTGCTCTCTAAAGTCTTGAACCAAGCCTGGGCATCCCAGGGCTCAGTCGTGCCTGAGAAGCTTTCGGTTTCAGCCTCTGCCACTGGACGAGGTATGCTTCTTGTCTTCGGTTCACGGCAGGGGTCTCCTGTGGACGGGTGGAACTTCAGCCACCACTGGAGTTCCCACTCCTGCTGTGGGTGGTGTAGGGGGCACTGGGTGCTGATTCGCCATCAGTGTGGCGATGGTCTTCTGTTGTTCTGTAATCTGAGCTTGCATTTGAGCAATGACTGCCATCAGGTTTGGCTGTTCTGTGCCAGGCTCACTGTTATCTTGAACTGGAGTTCTGTTATTAGCATTAGGAGCTCGGCCTCTTCTTGCCATCTAATAATGCATAAGGGAACAAGAAATCACTATTACATCTCTAGGTATAAACTTATCTTCTTACTTAGAAATCTGATATCCATTCTAGGGATTAAACATGATTCCGTGATACTAAGGGATTAAACATGCTTCCTTGTTCTATGCACATGTGAGTAGTACTTAAGCATTTCTCTATACTGCAATTAAATAAAGGAGCAATAGAAAAACTGAAACTTAAAGCTTTCTTACTTGAAGACGGCAAGGTTGATGCTGATGTGTGTGTGATGCTGGAGAATGGGAACTGCTCTGATACCACCTGTAGCGACCCGCCTTCTCTGCTTCAGACGGATCGTTACTTTTCTCTATACTTCTCGACTTAGATACATGACTAAAAATGCGGAAAACTTTTTTTTTTTAAAACTTTTAAATTCATCTAACAAACATATTCTAACTTAAGCAATCATGCATGTTAACATATCACACTTACTATCTCGAAAGCTCGCAATTGGTACACTTGAAGCTTGCCTCGCTCAACTCAAACTGCAGGTATCAGTCGACTGATACTGTATCAGTCGACTGATAGGCCTGTAATTCGAAATTCAGGTTTCGGCAGTTGCTTCAACTCTCCACCAAACCTATATTTTCGAGCCATATAGAATCATGACACCATTTCTATACTCTATATCAGTTTTCTAAACCATTTAGCCAATCAAAACGAATCCATAACTTGAAATTAGGACTTTTGCGGAAGAAATAAGCTATTCGAGTTTAAATGAACTTTAACAATAGAGTTTGTACCAATCTTGACTCCTATGCATACATAACACCAAATGCATGTTCTATAACCTTGCTAAAGCATTATGAAATGTGAATGCAACTTTTCTAAGCATTTATAAGCAATAAAACTTAATTCAAAGAGAATTTGATACTATCTTGGCACATGCGTCTATTTTCTAACAAAGTATCAATATCTCCATCTACTCACATTTCTACTCATCTAATGCGAACATAAGAATATATAAGCTAAATGAAATGACATGGAATCTTTACTCTAAGCAATTGAGCATGTAAAACTATCCGAAACTTAAATGTTCGCTAAACTCCATAAAGCAAGAACTTGAAATTCAAATGAACTATAACATTGTGAATTAAATAACTAAATTGTCTTGTCTCAAAGATCTCTCCAAAATCAGCCACCACACACACTCTACTCAGCACCGCCTCGTCGTCTTCCTTCAGAATTGCTTGCCTTTACCTTTATCTGCAATANCGGGTGCATGTTGACAAGGATACGGGTTCGTAAAATTTTAAATTTTTACGTGCAGCGGAAGAATTAGCATAAAATAATTTCTCAAATTATTTTAACCACGTATCTAGCATGCAACCTTATGATGTGTGGACATGATCATAAATTAAAACTTTGCGGAAAAGTAAACTAATTTACTTTGTACCTCGCGTAACTCGAAGTAAGGGACGAGATCCAACCGTAGCGTCCCTTGGAAGCTCGCCTCTATTCGCGTCCACGCCGAGTTCTCTTCGGGATGACTTCGCAAAGTCACGAGTTTTGTGCCGACGAGAACTACTAGATTCTCTAAAGGCACAACTAGAAAACAAGAGAAAAGAATGGAAACTAACCAACAAGAAACGGAATCTAAATTCCGGGAAGAGAGGAGTTGCGATCCGCTTCTTCTTCTTCTTGTTTGGCTCCTTCTTGGTGATCCTTGCTCACGCAACCCTTAAGGGTGAGGTGCGCCGGCCCTAGGTGGACAAGGGGCGCCGGCCCTAGAGTGGAAGGGGCGCCGGCCCTAGGAGGGAAGGAGAAGGAGAGGAAGAGAATAAGAGAGAGAGAGGGAGAGAATTAATCTCTTGATTACTCTATGATTGGAATTCAAGGCTTGCCTTTGGTTCCTTTATATAGTAGCTCTCCCTTGCCAAGTCTCCTCTTAACGGAATTAACGGAATTAATTTTCATAAGAAATTTATCTATAAATTTTCTTATGAATTATTCCGTTTAAGCCAAGTTTTATTATAACTAACTTTATAATAAAACAAATATTCTCTCCTTTAATTATGGAATAAATTTTACAAGAAATTTATAAATTTTCTTTTTATGGAAAAATCAATTCATAATTGATTTTATAAAATTAAAATAAACTATTTCATGGATTATTTTAATTTCCATAAAAAAGAATAAATTTCTATAAATTTCTTTATACAAATTTATTTATTCATAATTTATAAAACAAATCGCGCTTGATTTATTTTATTAATTAAACCAAATAAATTGGTTTCTCCCCATTAGAGTGGCTGGCCAAACCAAAGAGGGTGGGCACCCTCTTTGGCCGGCCACTTCAAGCCCAATCCCTCGCGAATTAAACTCATTTAATTCGCCCGCTAAGCCTTCAAAAGACTTAGCCATTTAAGCTTCCATTGCGCCTCTGATTAACTCAGATTCGACTTATTTCTCATGATTGGAAAATCCAATTTTCAACTCGTTTTAAATCCCTCGGATTACTCATAGTGCGTGTGACTAAATAGGCTTTCGATTTATGTTGGCCGTCTATAATCAACCAATTATAGAACGATCATGAGTGACACCTAGTAGTACATCATGACCCCCAATTAATCGAAAGATCAACGGTTGACCTCAGAAGTAATTCTGAAACCCTTCAGCAGCTCTAATGAATTGTGCCTCATTCCCTTCACCATCTTATACCCACTTGGTTCAGGACATGGTCTGTTTGTGTCAGTCCCCACTAGGCTGACTACGTCACACCTAGCCCAAGTAGTGTCTTTCTCGTCCTTGGATTTCTAATTACTCTCATGTATTTGAGAGACTCATTCTCTAAACATGATATGCTCTGGCTAGAGGCTTTGAGTAACAATCCGACGATAGGCCTGGGTATACATCTCCTCGCAAGGAGTGGTGAATTCCTTTGTAGGCTGTTCAAACGTCTTCGTGCACTTTGGCTTATACCCAATCATCCTGGGTCCACACCTCCTTGGAGATGCTTGCTTAAGATGTTAAAGTATAAGTCTCCATGACTATGATGACTTGAACACCGCAAGTCAAAGGAACATCGCACTTAAGCTGCAGTAAGAACTTCATTGACATATCTATACAGATTACCATATGATGTTTTACAGCTAGTCACTCCAATGAACTAGTTCTCTTAATTAGCATCCATGTTTATCTCCGGACATCCCAATGTCACCAGCCAGTGAGAATCAGCTGATTAGAGAATAACCCATGCTAGTCTCAACAGAATTGATAATGTCCGTTTTTATCAATTCATCGACTAGGGATAATATCAATACTTCACAATTGTACATTTAGAGATAATCAGTAGTTGTGATCCCATCACAAATTCTCTTATGCTGTGAATTGTATTGCGGGCATTCAGTAGATGAGTTTAAGATCCCAATCAAATACACAAACATGTATACTCAAATAGTGAATTATCATTTATTAAAATGAATGTTTACAATCATAAGGCGATTGCCTTAGGACGCTTCTCTCATATCACTAACAAACTCCCACTTGGCCTAATGCCAATCGCTACGGTATCCAATACCACAGGCTCTTACATGACCCTCAAACTTGTTTTGAGGCAAGGCCTTAGTTAAAGGATCCGCTAAATTCCTTTCAGTGGGAATTTTCTCAATTTGTATGTCATTCCTACTTATAATCTCTCTGATCAGATGATAGCGGCGAAGCACGTGTTTGGATCGCTGATGAGACCTTGGTTCCTTTACTTGTGCAATAGCTCCATTGTTGTCGCAGTAAACTGGCACTGCTTCATCAATGGTTGGAACCACGCCAAGTTCGGAGACAATCTTCTTGATCCAGACTGCTTCCTTTGCTGCTTCCGAAGCTGCGATATATTCCGCATCCGTGGTAGAATCCGCTACGGTGTCTTGTTTGGAACTTTTCCAACTTATTGCGCCTCCATTCAAAGTAAATACGTATCCAGACTGAGATTTGGAGTCATCCTTAACTGTCTGGAAACTGGCATCTGTATACCCACGTATTACCATATCTCCTTCTCCATATATTAGGAACACATACTTAGTTCTTCTTAAGTACTTAAGGATTGTCTTGACAGCCGCCCAATGATCCATTCCTGGATCAGACTGGTATCTGCTCGTGACACTCAAAGCATACGATACATCGGGCCTAGTACATAACATAGCATACATGATAGATCCTATCGCGGATACATAAGGAATCTTATTCATGCAAATCCTCTCGTCTTCTGTGCGCGGACACATAGACTTTGAAAGGTTGATCCCATGCCTGATGGGAAGGTAACCTTTCTTGGATTCCGACATGCTAAACCTTTTTAACACTCGGTCTATATATGTAGACTGCGAAAGACCAAGCAACCGTTTTGATCTATCTCTACAGATTCTAATCCCAAGGATATAGGTTGCTTCTCCCAGGTCTTTCATGGAGAAAGTTTTGGACAACCAAATTTTAACTGTCTGTAAGACTGATATATCGTTTCCTATAAGTAATATGTCATCGACATATAATACTAGGAATACGACTGCACTCCCACTAACCTTCTTGTACACACAAGGTTCATCAGGATTTTGTGAGAAATCAAACTCTTTGATTGTCTCATCAAAACGGATGTTCCAGCTCCTAGATGCTTGCTTCAGTCCATATATGGATCATCGAAGCTTGCATACTTTGGTTTTATCAACCGATGTGAAACCTTCAGGTTGTATCATGTATACATCCTCAAGCAGGTTTCCATTAAGGAAAGTTGTTTTCACATCCATTTGCCATATCTTATAATCATAATGAGCTGCTATGGCTAGGAGCATCCGAATGGATTTAAGCATAGCTACTGCCGAATAGGTTTCGTCATAATCAATTCCTTGTTTTTGACGATATCCTTTTGTCACTAATCTAGCCTTAAAGGTAACTACATTACCTTCCATGTCGGTTTTCTTCTTGAAAACCCACTTGCACCCTATGGGCTTAATCCCTTCAGGTGGGTTAACCAAGTCCAATACTTGATTTTCGTACATGGAATCCATTTCCGACTTCATGGACTCAAGCCATTTGTCCCTTTCTGAACTTTTCAGAAGATCTTCATAATTGATAGGTTCGTCATCGCTTATGAGTAACACGTCGTTCGATTCACTTATGAGAAATCCGTATCTCTCTGGAATATTGCGTGCCCTATCAGACCTACGAAGAGGTGGTGTTGTTTTAGGTTCAACTGATAGCTCATCACTATGAGTTATCAGTTGTGGGTCTAGACTAGGTGTCTCTGTAATGTCTATTGGAGTTTCTTGAACTTCATCAAGTTCAATGCCACTCCCACTGTTTTCTTGTAAAAGAAATTCTTTTTCTAGAAATACAGCATGCCTTGAAACAAACACCTTTTGCTCCAAGGAATGATAGAATTTGTAACCCTTCGTTTCCTTAGGGTATCCAATAAATAGATATTTATCAGACTTAGCATCCAATTTGTCTGATACAATCCGCTTCACATAAGCAAGACAACCCCATATCTTAAGGTGAGTTAAGTGAGGTTTCTTACTATTCCAAATCTCATATGGAGTAGTAGAGACTATCTTGGTCGGGACTCTATTTAACAAGTAAACAGCTGTCTTAAGTACATAACCCCAAAAGGATTTTGGAAGAGTTGCATGATTCATCATAGACCTAACCATGTCCATCAAGGTTCGGTTGCGCCTCTCAGATACACCATTATGCTGTGGTGTATATGGCGGAGTCGATTGGGACAATATCCCATTGTCCCTAAGATAATCTTGAAACTCTTGACTCAAGTATTCACCACCCCGATCGGATCGAAGTATCTTAATGCTTTTGCCAAGCTGTTTCTCTACTTCATTTCTAAACTCTTTGAATTTCTCAAAAGCTTCAGATTTGTGTTTCATCAAGAACACATACCCGAATCGTGAGTGATCATCGATAAAGGTGATGAAGTAGCTATAACCTCCTTGTGCAAGAGTTGACATTGGTCCACATACATCAGTATGTATTAGACCAAGCAATTCTCCCACTGGATTACCTTTTCCGGAAAAGGGTAATTTGGTCATCTTACCTTTTAAGCATGATTCGCATGTATCAAATGAACCGGGTTCAAATGATTCCAGAATTCCACATCGATGTAATTCGGTCATGCGTTTCTTACTTATACGGCCAAGACGACAATGTCATGTGTAGGAGTCTATTCGATTATCTATTCATGCATGCTTGTTGCTTATTTCGATATTGAAAATGTCACCGGATAAATCTAACGTGTAGATACCATTGCATGAAGTTCCACTCCCATAAAGAACACCATTTAAAGTTATGTAACAACAATTGTTACTAAAAGTTAAATGGTAACATTTTTCATTCAAACATGAAATAAATACAATGTTCTTTATTAATGAAGGAACAAAATAACAAAATAGAGTGACATTCAATAACGAAGATACCTGAAGAGGATGGGGCATCAGATGCCTTCTTCTTCAAGGACTCAAGATAAACCTTGCAGTTTCTTCGCCAGTGACCCTCCTTGCCACAGTGATGGCAAGTGGCTTTTTGGGTCTTTTCAGTCTTTTTGGTCTTTTTCTTCTTTCCCTTATTATGTGTTGGTGCAGAATGCACCTAAGTCAAACCTGTGTTTTGATAATGGCAACATAGGTCAAAAGTTAATTCTTTCTTGTTTTCTAACAAGTTACTCAAGTGTGCAGAGACAAAGTCCTAGCGAAGGATTGCTAGGCAACAGGCGAAGGACTGCCAGTATCAAAGACCTAGCAAAGGAAAGCTAGGCAACTGGCGAAGGACTGCCAGTAGCAAAGTCCTAGCGAAGGAAAGCTAGGCAACTAGAGAAGGATTGCCAGTAGCAAAGCCCTAGCGAAGGACTGCTAGGCAACTGGTGAAGGACTGCCAGTATCAAAGCCCTAGCGAAGGACTGCTAGGCAACTGGCGAAGGACTGCCAGTATCCAAGACCTGACGAAGGACCGTCAGGCAAAAGTCCAACCAAAGGAGCGGTTGGCATCAGGTAAATTCTCCCGAGAGGAGTAGGTGAGGACGCGTTCCCCGTCGAGGGAACAATAGGCGTCGGTTCGACCTAGGGCTCCATTTTGGAGACCAAAGTCAGAACCAAGACAGCTAAGGTTGTATAATCTAATACTTTATTGTTTATTGTGTTTTGGACTAACCCTGGATGCAGGACAGAAGGAACGTGTGTCTGCAGCTCAGAAAGCCTCAAAGGAATGAGACAACAGCTGACCAGGGCGCCCGGAGTGTCCCGGGCGCCCCCAAGGTAAACACAAAACACAAGACAGCAAGATGGGCTTCGACAGTTCAAATCCCGGGCGCCCCCGTGCTCCCGGGCGCCCGCGCTGCTCCCGGGCGCCCCCATGCGCATGCATCGAACCAAAAGCCTTCGAAGCCAAGCGGATAGAGTTTGACCCGGTCAATCCGGGCACCCCGAGCGCTCCGGGCGCCCCGGTCAAAGCGGATCCAGAGGATAGACGCTGACCGAGAGCTCCACGGATCAGAGGCCACGTGGGGGGCGCCCCCGACGTCCCGGGCGCCCCCAGGCCCTATATAAAGGGCCCTCGACCCCAGGCTTCGAATAACAACTCTCTCAACGCCTCAAAGCTCTTCTACGCTCGTGCATTGCTCCGGATACTCTCCAACTCGAGCCGACGACGTCCCGCTGCTCCGAAAAAGTTGATCTACTCCGGACGTCAGTAAAGAAGAGCGTTCTTTTTAATTACTGCACTTATATTTGTAATTAAATTCTGTAAACCTTTTTGCGCCTATATAGAATTGCTCAAAGTAAACGGTCAACGACCGTGGGCCTTGGAGTAGGAGTCGACACAGGCTCCGAACCAAGTAAATCGACTGTGTCTCTGTGTCTTGTTTTCTAATTTCCGCTGTGTACCTGCTCTTACTCAAATCCGAAAGTTTTCCGATATTCACCCCCCCCTCTATCGGTTTTCTCGATCCAATAAGTGGTATCAGAGCGGGGAAGTTCAAACCTGGTGCAACCACTAGTTTGAAATTTTTTTTGGATTTCTTTTCAATTTTTTTTCTTACGAATTTTTCGCTCGATTCTTTTTAAGCAAGGTTGGTGCAACACCCCTTGTTATTTAATTTATCCAGCACTACTAATCCAAGACCTAGTCTTGGAAAATCTTTTAAGTTTTATTTTCAGACTAAATGGCCATGCAAGAGGGATTCAGCACCGCCAGACCTCCACTCTTTAGTGGAGAAGACTTTTCCTACTGGAAAAGCCGCATGGAGGTCCACCTGAAAACTCAGGTGGACATGTGGATCATTATCCAGTCCAGTCTGGAGATCCCCCGAAATGCTGATGGACTTCCTCAGAACTACTCCGAATGGGACAACTCCCTAAAACGCAAGATAGAAGCCGACGCAAAAGCTACTCAGACTCTTCAATGCGGATTGATGAAAGAGGAGCTGAACCGCGTGGGCCCCTTCAACAGTGCAAAGGAGCTGTGGACAAAACTGATCGAGCTACACGAAGGGACTTCAGATACTCGGATCAGCAAGAGGGATCTGCTACTAAACAAACTCTACACCATCAAGATGGCCGATAACGAAACAGCAACCCAGCTCCACGCACGAATCCAAGAGGTAATGAACGGTCTTCACACAATAGGTCACAAAGTTGAAAACCGTGACCTAATAAGGTATGCTCTAAACGCCTTCCCTAGAAACACCTTGTGGGCATCTATGGTAGATGCATACATGGTCTCTAGAGATCTTTCTAAAATAAAATTAGACGAATTATTTTCCGAACTAGAACTGCACGAACAAACTAACACCAATATGGTCGAGAAAGGTATTGCTTTCATTGCAGGTAAAACTGGAAGGACAACGAAGAAGAAGCCTGAACCTGAACCCGAGTCTAACTCTGACTCAGACTCAGAAGACGAAGATGGAGAACAAACTAAGCTGGTCCGGCTCGCTCGAAGCTACTACAAGGAGCTGAAGAACCCAACCAACAAACGGAAAACCGGCCGAAGAAATGACGAACCAACTGAACCCACAAACAAGCCTAATGTGACCTGCTACGAGTGCAAGAAAAAGGGCCACTACAAGTCAGAATGCCCTAACCTAAAGGAGACAAAAAGGATGAGAAGAAAGAAGGCACTGCAAGCAACCTGGGACGAATCGTCCTCAGAAGAAGAAGAAGAGGCACCCCAGTCCAATCTTCTAGCTCTAACCGCCTCAGATAAAGTCGAGACTGAGTTAGAAACAGAACAAGAGGACGGCGAGCTAACCTTCACAGAAGACGGAGAAATTAAGGTAACTGGTTTTAATAGATTGCAATTAACTGAGTTGATTTCATTCCTTTCTCGAGATTTGGCCAAAGCCAAACTCCGAGTCGAATCCCTCCGACAGGAAGTAAAACTCCTGAAAGAGGGAGCTGACTCTAAACCCTTAACCGAGAAGGTTCAGGAAGGAACTCCTACTCAAGTTGAAAAACTTGAACAGGAAAACTCCTCCCTGAAAACTCAGGTTAAGGATCTTAGATCAACATTAGAACGATTTACATCTGGTTCCAAGGGTCTTGACATGATCCTTGGAAAACAGAAATCAGTTCTAAATCGATCCGGATTGGGCTATAGAACCAAATCTCGGCAAAGATCTTACTTTGCTGTACTGAATCAGTCTAGAGGTAAAATTCAGGCATGGGTACCTAAACTATGCCTGAACAAACCAACTGGATCAAATCAGTATTGGATCCCCAAGGACAAGATTCACATCTTGCCTAACCATCACCGTGGCTTTAGTCCAGGGGGAGCCAAACTGAAAACTATTTTCATTATTAGATAAACACTACTAGAAAAAATGCATTTAACAACAGTGAATCACTATTGTCGTAGGCCAAATACCACTGTTGTTAAAGGTCATGTTGTTAAAGGGGGGGTCTACGACAACAGTGAATCACTGTTGTCGTTTTGGTCTACGACAACAGTTTGACAACAGTTTTCCACTGTTGTCGTATATCACATTCGACAACATTTTCACAACAGTGTTTCACTGTTGTCTTTTATTATATTCAACAACAATTTTTATAACCGTTATCGTATATCAATAACAACAGTTTATCACCTTTGTCATATGCCATATTCACCGTTGTCTTTTATCATATTCGACAACAGTTTTTATAACTGTTGTCGTATATCAATAACAACAGTTTATCACCGTTGTCGTATGCCATATTCACCGTTGTCTTTTATTATATTCGACAATAGTTTTATCACTGTGTTGTCGTATGCCACCGTTTATTTACAACAACAGTTTAGCTTTAAAAAAAAATCTGTTGTGCGTTTGCACTGTTCCACAACAGTTTCATACCAATTTGACAACCAAGATATTTTCATTATATTTTCAATTAAAAGGCAATAATTTAACCTCGAAACAAAAACTATATATATCAAACATCATCAACATATTTACAATAAAGATCCACCATAAGCTTTCTACAGACGAAACCATAAAAGTATCTTCTGTCCAAAAACCTTTCTACAGACGAAACCACTAAAGTATCTTCTGACCCAAATTACAAGAGTTCAAATTATATATAATTCTGACCCAACTAAACTTACAATGAAGTTCAAATCACAAAAATTATAGCTTGGAAGGTCAGATTAATGGTCTTCGAACATGATCACGAACAAGTCCCTGCAGCTGGAAAAAAGAGAACAAACACTCTAATTAGTTATTCTATTAAATGCATATGTCCAATAAAAAATGATCCATGAAGATATGTATCAACAAACAACAAAAATAACAAACTAACAAACAAACAAACAAAAAAGATATGCAAAGTCTTATACTATTGGCGTTATTAGTGTCACTCACAAATTTAATAAACACTGTTGGACATCATTAGTGTTACTCACAAGTTTGTTTTCTGCTACTTCCTTCATCAGATTAACTCCATTAGTAGCAAATCCATGGCTTTCTGATTGGTTCGCATGGTACGCTTTACCATCCTTCCTAATGAGACTGTAAGTGTATGCCCATATGTGGAACCCTCCAAGCTGCATTATGATACCGTTTAGAGAATATCTTCACTGGTGATTAAATCTCAAAAAGCATCTTACCGCCATGGAGAAGGAAACATAAGAGAGGGCACGGACACTGCACATTGTCTCATCGTTAAATGGGTTGCCTTTCTCTAGGCAAGCCGCTGGGATGATGATCAGCATCAGGTTGCCTAAGTTACCTTCATTGATACAATATTAAGGATCAGTACATACTAAGTTACCTTCATTGATACACTATTAAGGATTAGTACCAATAAAATGTGTGCAAACTGAGATGTGAAATATTACCTGAAGAGCATGTAGCCACTACAAGGCCCTCGAGATGCTCCGGTGGCTTCAAGAGTTTGACAACAATCCAACCAAGGATTCCCCCAAAGAGGAATACAATCCCAAGATTGACAGGCATGAACCACCTTCAGAAGACAGCAATTATGTTAGCATTAATGATTTCTCAAGAACAAAACTTTAGATGCTCAGAAGCACAACTGTGGCGTACATACCAAGATTTGATTTATTCAAAAGTGACAGTTTTCGATAGACTAGCAAATGTCAGAGATGGTGTGAAGATTGAAAACACGATCTAGTTAAACAGCAAACGGTGAGTTGACAAAATAATGAAAACCTCTAGTGTTGAAGAATTACCTTATTCATGTCTCTCGGAGCAATGGCATGAAGCAGATTACTGTAACCTGATGCAAAAAATGCTCCCAGCATCCCAATGAGAAGGACCTGCATGATTGGCGCAGAGGCCACCAGGAACTAGCCATAATATTTCCAATTGAATTAGTTCAAACCGATTGAACCAACCGATTAATTTCACTGAACCCATCATCCTGAAAGGGAAGAAGTGCAGCACTGATTAATTGTTGATGGTCTTCTACAACTATAAGAGACGTCGAATGAGATGGAAAAAGGAAAGCGACTGCATGCTTCTCCATCTTCTCCATCCGTAGTTTGACTCACACTGTGCATTATTTTTTCTGTTGCCAAGAGAGCCACAAGTAATGCAAGAACAGATAATGTCATTGTCCATGTAAAGTATTATTACTGAACAAGAAGAGCAGAACTTAGCGTCGAACTCATTTGTCCCACAACTGTTTTGTCAATCAGTGAACCATGTGTGCTTAAAAATTTCTAGAAGATAAATCCAACATGTTTTCCATGATCTGGCATATTCTGTTAGTTGTATCAGTAGTTATCTCATGGAACTCATGTTAATTATCATGCACCAATAGCACATACTTAGGTTGCCTGCATAGTCTTTGTAACATCAAACCTATACAGATTACGTCGTGGAACTCTAAATCCTAAACTTGGCAAACACAGATGGTTCATTATAGGATAGAGATCAAACATTTTGTATTAAGCTTTTGTTAAGTCTAACAGAAGGAAATCTACAAAAAAATTTAAGGAAAAAAAAAACTAGAAAGAAAGGTCAATGGTTAATAGTTCGCGTGCTTGTATGCATTGCCTACCAAAAGAACAAAAACAATTATGGTCAGCAAGAATTTGTGGCGAGGGGTTTGTGTGAGAGAAGTATCATGAATCTTACAAGAATTTTTACCAACAATTTCGAAGGCAAGAATTGCTTCCCGCAGCTGTCAAGATTCAAGTAAGCCTTAAAATGAGAAAGCTAATTTGCAAAGACATTCAATCTCACTAGGGCTGTAACTTCAGGATGAAGCTTAAGCTCAGCTGTGTACTCGCCGGTCTCGCGAATCTCCGGAAGAGTAACAATCCTGTTGTCAACATCCCTACAGAGTGAATAGGATACTTAACAATGAAAGGATAACGAATGGTTACTGTTGTCATTTTTAAAAAAATGACATACCGGTTCAATTGTGCCTTAATGATGTCGACTAGATCTTGGGCAGTAACACTATCGATAAAAAATGATTGTATTAAATGACATATACAACATAGGTACGGTCTGATTCATCAATAGTAGTTTGAAGCAGTTAAACTCACGTTCCAAATATTTGTTTATTCTTTCCACCTTTGCGTTTCACCTTGAATGCTCCAATGGTCTGGAAAATCTGCGCGAGTTGTTGGGCTTCTTCTTTTACCTTGTTCAACAACAAAAAATTTTAGGACCAAGGCCAACCAAATTTTGTACCTCAAGCAATTGTTGGCTTAAGGGAACTTTATTTTAATAAGTACAAACAAATGAGAAAGAAAGGCAAATGGATGTTATTAAATTTTAAAATTTGATGGCCACTAATAATGATGATAAAGAAGAACAAAGAGAAGATGAACTATAAGAAAACATAATGCAATTCTCCTTTATTTTGGTTCCTGCAGCTACTAAAACTGCAGCAGATCTTTGGGAGGTTTAGTTGCGGATGAGATTACGGGATAAGCATAGTCCTCGACTACTTATAGAGACAAAATTTGGCAATTCATGTCAAACTGTTGAGGTCGGCAGTTTGATCTGCGAGGAGCCTCACACTCTCCTATAAGCAGTGAGAAGGCACAAGGTAAGTTTAACAGAGAGATCTTTAAGTATTTGCTGAGGTTACAAATGTCATAGTCACTCAGGGAGAGATCTATTTTGGCATTGTAAAATGTAAATTTTATCACACCGCGGGCAAACACATGAGATGATTTATACCCCTCCTTTGAACAAGAAGTCCAGGTCAGACAATATGTGTTTTATGTGTGGGATCTCCTGCATATTGGAATGTTGGATCAAGTGCATAAATGATCATATACATAACTATGGCAGGGTCACATAGTCGTCAAACTACCAAATTGATCAAGAAACACTAGAGCAGTCATCAAAACAGCAGTGCAATCAACAGAATCCCACAGTGGTTAGCAGAAAAACACCAGATCAATAATTGACAAACAAGATGGAATGAAAAATATCAAGACATGTCAGTATAATAGTTGATAGGACCGGTATATTAAGGAAGATTAGGTTAAAGCCAAAAAACCACTCAACCCTTCTAGAAATTAAAAGTCGCCACATTGTAAGCAGATTATAGAGTTCGATGAAGCTCTGCTCCGCCAGCATGGGGTTAACTTTTGAGTTCATTTTGATAGGAATCTAAATATTGTATTCACTTCCATAGTGGAAAGGCACATTCTCATATATATATATATATATATATGTGTGTGTGTGTGATAGAAAAATAAAATGACATTTAGAAAAATTTTAATGACCTGCAAATTTCAGAGAAACCTTTAGTTACATTTGCCTAACCGAATGTCTTGGGCGTTGAAGATGGATGTCATAGGACCAAAAAAAAAATAAAACATAAGCATCTCGAGATAAATTAATATGCAACATTGTAGCCAAAATATCCATCTAAAAATGATCCTTGTAATAAGATACAACTGATCATCTAAAAATGGAGGACGAACCCTGGGACACTGGGCTTTTGGACAGCCCACCGCGAGCACTTCCTAATTTACACAAGGAGGCCGGTGGAAAATTTCTATGGGGCCGGACCAATCGTCCGAGGTTCGACATTACCAACCTCGTTAATCGTTTTTTTCGTAATAAGATATAACTGATTGGCAATATCCAATTTCCAGAATTCATTTACAATTGTCAGTAATATACAGAACAAATCTTTCAATGATAAAAAAGTGAATAATTATGCCTTTATACGAAAATTAAAAGAAAGAGAAAATCTCACTCTGTTTACCAGATTTGCTGACCTTTTCACTTATCCCCCAAATTTTGATAAATGACATTTTACCCCCTAACCTTTGCAAATCTGTACCATGTTGCCCCAAAGCTTAACGCTATTAGGTAAAGGAGACAATCAATGGAAAATCATCATAAAACTATTCATGCTATTTTTAAAATGCCTGTAGAGATTATCAAAATGTCCTTGGAGTTTTCAACTGTTATCGATTCACCACCTAGCCATTAAGCATTAAGATTGATAATTTATCTAACGGGATAATGACATGGAGGTAAAATAGTGTTATGAAAACTGTAAGGGGGTATTTAGATAATTTTCAAACTTTAGTGGCACATTTTGAAAAAAAAGGAGGCAATGCAAGGGAAAATGAATTTTATACCTGTTTTTGTCATTGAACACGGTTTTGCAAAGTGAAATTATAGGAACAATCATCAAACAAGATGAATATGTTAATTACATATGAATAAAGCTAAATTGAATCAATTCTTACCCGTTGTTTCTCAGCCTCGATTCTCTCCTCCTCCATCCTCATTTCTCTAAAATAAAAAAAAATAAGCAAAATTTAAACTTTGTGTATTGCATAATACTGAACAACTAAAATAGACAATTTGAAGGATAGAAAACATAGATTAAGTGTCCAATTTGTTCTTTAACATGCTAATTCTGACAATTGTATATGAAGGGCATAACCCTCATGCACAAAATTCCTAAGTAGTATTAAGAATTTGCCTGGAATTTGTGCCTAAAAAGTTGAACAGAGAAATCATTTTAACATCATTAATCATCTGATGACACTAAAAGGTGCTATAAATTTAGAGCGAAGATAATGAGACTCGTTCATAAAAGAATCATATGGATTTTTTAACATATGACAGCTGTATCATAGACAACTAATCAACAAGTTTGACATTAGTGAAAAGTTGAACATAATTTACATAACAAAACTGTGGAAATTCTAGAAAGATACACAATACTGAATATTTAGAATAATGGAAGGGTGATAAAGGAATGCAGTTGATGAACTAAAGCATTCTTCAAGATCAAAATACAACAAAAAGAGAGTTCAAGCAATAAACAAGTTTGACATGAATCGAGGAAACAAAGAGTTTCTGCATTCCAGTAAACCCACACAAACCCTAGCTTGTCGAGAAAGTCAGCTCAATCTACTATAGAGAATCATCAAATGGCAAACTATGTTATAGATTTATTGGTACTTTAACAGTTAGGTGAAACAATACCCATCAAAACCAAGAAAAAAATATACTATAAAGAAGGACGTTCCTTGCAACTGCGAAAAAGAAAAAAAAAATCCTACGCGGATTTGATTTCTCACGCACGAACTCTAAGAAAAGATGAAATATTGAAGCAAAGTAACATAAAATTTCATCGACCGTAACTAAGACTGGATAGAATCGAACAGCAGAATAAACAAAAATAGGGTTTGGCAAAACAAAAAGAAAAAAGCTCACAGCTTGCAGCGACCGCCACGCAGCGGACGACCATCCGGGTGCTGATCTTGTGAACTTCAAATCGAACTCCGCGGAGTGAGGTAACAGAGGAGGAGCACACGCCGGCGAAGGACGGCCTTCTCTCTGAGGCATGTCTGCACGGTGAGTAGAAGGAAGCAGATGGAATGGAGGCCATTTGAGATTGGTCGGAGAGATCCCTGCAGATATAGAGTGAAATCTACGGTTGCTGGGGAAGGGCGGTGGTCGTCAGTGGCCTCAGGAATTGCATCGCAAGGAGGGAGAAGGCGAAGAAGAAATGGAAGGAGAAGGGTGGGAGGTGTGAGGAAGGGGAGCGCCTTATCCCCGGATGGTTGTGGAAGAAGAGAGCGAGAGGAGTCGAGCTCACCTCGCGAGGGTGAAAGGAAGCGCCGCTCTCGGGGTTTCCTTGGACACGGGCGATGAAGAAGGGGGTGAGGCGTCGACTCGTGGCTGCGAGGGGTTTGTGTGAGAGAAGCGGAAAAGGTCGGGGGTTTGGGTAGTTGGCGGGCGAAGAAGAGAAAAGATTAGGGGTTTGTGCGACGAGAAAAAAAGATGATTAAGGATATCCACCGTTGATTTTGTTTATTGCTTGAACAGCACAACAATACAACAACAACAATTTAATATAATTGTTGTCTATTGTCATAATAGACAACAGTTTATCACATCAGTTGTTGTAAATCCCGCCTATAGACAACAGTTATAAAATAACTGTTGTCGTTGAGTATACATACGACAACATTTTGTTATTACTGTTGTCTTTTTACGTATCCAGACCAACAACAACAACGGTTAATACTAAAACTGTTGTTAAATTGACATAAGACAACACTTTATCAAAAAACCGTTGTCGATTATGTGTTGTTGAATGCAAAAATTCTAGTAGTGAAATTTGTTATTATTGATTTAAATTGCTTGTTTGTTTGTTTATTTAAAATTCCTGCAATTTACCATGCTTAGATTTAGGAATGGTTAGTTAAGCACTGAACAAACTTAACTGAAAATTGACAACATAGTATTGGGTGGAGGTGAGATGATAGTACGTTAGGGAAACCAATTCTAATAAGATCAAGTTCACTTGGTCTCTTTAGACTGGCGGAACTAGCCGAAGCTACCGATCCAAAACCCAAACTAGTTAGACCAAAAATTTTTCAAAGAATAAGCTTGAAAATAAAACTTCATTAAAAGGCTTTGTCAAGGAAAGGGTGGATGATCCCATAAGGCTACGGCCAAAGAAGGCCTAGTGTCTCGCCAAGACCTGGAAGCCAATTTTTGAAATTCAAATTCAAATTAATTTTTGTCAAAGTCGAATCTAACACAAAATTTCAGCTAAGTATAGAGTTAAACATCTTTTCAAAAATTTCAAAATTAATTAATTAAGTTTTCAAAATTTAATTATTTTCAAAATTAATCAAAAATTTACAAAATAATCTTAACTATCAAAACCTGTCTCACGAAAACCCTAAGGCTAACGTGATTGAAAACCCTAGACTTGGGTGAGACAGACTAGGCAGTGAAACTCAATTTAAGCTATTCCTGATTCTAATTCGATCCAAATCAAGAAAATTCTTTATGCGTAGGAACATAAAGATTTGGATCAATGGATGTTGGATAGCGGTTGCTCCAGACACATGACTGGAGATAAATTGAAGTTCACCAAGCTCAAACTCAAAAACCTAGGCTCAGTGGCATTTGGCAATAATGCTACACTCAAGGTAATTGGGTCAGATAATATTGAGCTTAAATCTGATTTCATTATTAAGAAAGTTCTATTGGTTGAAAACTTTAATTTTAACTTGCTTAGCATTAGTCAGTTATGTGATTCTGGTTATATAGTTACTTTCAACAATTCTAACTGCCTGATTAGAAATGAACAAGACTCAGAAATCATACTTAAGGGCACTAGGAAAAATAATGTATACACTATAAACCTTCCCCTTATACCAAAATGTATGTTAACACACTTAGAACAATCAAACCTCTGGCACAGGAGATTAGGTCATACCAATTTGAGAACTATCGCAAAAATTACCCAACTCGGCTTAATCAAAGGTATCCCTAAAATCAAAAATCATGAAAACCTAATATGTGAATCATGTAATCAAGGTAAACAAACCAAATCCAAACACAAACTTATTCAATCTGATTTAACTCAAACTACACTTGAACTCCTACACCTTGACCTATTTGATTCACATGGAGCCAAGTCACTAAGCGGGAACCGATACTGCTTAGTAATAGTTGATGATTACTCTAGGTTTACCTGGGTTAAGTTCCTAAAAACTAAAGATGAAACCCTAAACCTATTTATTGAATTCTGTAAACTAATTGAAAATCAAAACGACACTAAAATTAAAAGACTTAGGAGTGATCACGGGGGAGAATTTGAGAACCAACGGTTCGAAGAATTCTGTAAAGTAAATGGGTATTTACATGAATTTTCATGTCCTAGAACCCCCCAACAAAATGGGATAGTTGAGCGAAGGAATAGAACCTTACAAGAAGCCGCTAGGGCTATACTCAACGAATTTAATCTAGCAAACCAATTTTGGGCAGAAGCAATTAGTACAGCCTGTTATATCCAAAATAGGGTTTTAATTAACAAACGACACAACAAAACCCCCTATGAACTGTACTACCATAGACTCCCAAACCTACATTACCTAAGGGTCTTTGGGTGCAAAGTCCATATCCTAAACACCAAAGACTATTTAGGAAAATTTCAATCCAAGTCAAACCCAGGTATTTTCCTAGGATATTCAACCACAAGTAGAGCCTATAGAGTTTATAACAAACAAACTAAGAAAATTGAAGAAACAACAAACTTAATTTTTGATGAAGAAATCAATTCAACATTTAATAATCCAGACCCAACTTCATCAAACTCTGACTAAGAAAATAATGAACCCTTAATTGAACCCTTAAACGAGTTAACCATTGAACCAACTAATGAATCAACTGAACCAAGAATTGAACCAACAAATCAACCAGCCCAAAGAGTCGAAACAAATAGTGAACCAAACCAACCAGCCGGACCTGAGGCTAAACCAAGTTCTAGAAGAACAAAGAAACCCAGACTTAGTCACCCAACTGATCAAATTGTGGGTGATCCAACTCTAGGAGTCAGGACTAGGTCCTCCTATAGAAACCTTAGTCAAATAGCTATGATATCAAAAATAGAACCCAAAACTATAGATGAAGCCCTACCTGACCTTGACTGGATCATAGCTATGCAAGAAGAATTAGCCCAATTTGAGAGGAACCAAGTCTGGGAACTAGTGCCTAAACCTGAAGGTAAATCCATCATAGATACTAAGTGGGTCTTTAGGAACAAGCTAAATGATCAAGGAGAAATAGTCAGAAATAAAGCCCGCTTAGTAGCTAAGGGATTCAGCAAAGTAGAGGGACTAGACTATGATGAAACATATGCCCCAGTAGCTAGACTTGAGTCCATTAGAATGTTATTGGCCTTTGCATCCCATAAAGGATTCAAATTATATCAAATGGATGTAAAGTCAGCCTTTTTAAATGGATTTATTAAAGAAGAAGTTTATGTAGGACAACCCCCAGGGTTTGAGGACTTAGATAAACCTAACCATGTTTACAAACTAACCAAAGCATTATATGGGCTAAAACAAGCACCTAGGGCCTGGTATGAACGATTATCAACCTATTTAACTTCTAAAGAATTTAAACAAGGCCAAATTGACTCAACATTATTTATTAAAACCCTAGGAAAAGATATATTTATTGCTCAAATTTACGTAGATGTCATAGTCTTTGGATCCACCAACACCAACTTTCTAAAAGAATTTGTCAAGATAATGGAAGATGAATTTGAAATGAGCTTAGTTGGTGAGCTTACATTTTTCCTAGGACTACAAATCAAACAAACTAGGGATGGTAACTATGTTCATCAATTCAAATATGCTAAAGAATTAATAAAGTAATTTAAAATGGATAACTCTAAAAGCATAAGTACCCCCATGGCCACTAATGTAAAAATAGATAGTGACCTTGATGGTAAACCAGTGGATCTTAAACTCTATAGGAGTATGATAGGTAGCCTACTGTACCTTACAGCCAGCAGACCTGATATCCTCTTTGCGGTAGGGATGCATTGTGGATTGGTATGGGTAGAGACATCAAGAGAAGGTCAAAACTAGGACTTTAAGTCAAGGTTCAATTGAACCATTTAGCTAGTTTTGAGTTTCGTGAATCTTGGGATTGGTGATAGATACATGTATGGATGTATTTTTCACAAGTAGACACAGGTACCATAAACCTCTTCACAAAATTTGAGAATTTTTGGAGATTTGTAAAATTTTTGGTGCATTTCTGAATTTGGGCCAGAAATGCTGAAAATAGGATTTTCAGAGTATCAGTCGACTGGTAGATAGGGCAGTCGACTAATGTTGGCTGAAATGGTTTTTCAACAGTCAAAAGGTGTCAAAATGATATAAAACAAGTGTGTAATCCTATGGGGGGTTAGTACACTGTGTTTATGATCATTAGGGATTAAAGGATCTAATAAGAGGGAGGTTGTTAAAGTTTTTTTTATAAATGGCAAAGGGGGAGAAGTGTTGGGTTTAAGTAGGAAACCAAACCTGCCTTTGCAAGAAATCCTAGGTCTAAGGGGAGCTTAGCTAAAGGGGGAGAATTGTTGCTCATCTATTGGCGTAAGGGGAACCTTGGGGAGGTTCTTGAAAAGCCTTTGTAAGTCTAATGTAGGATTAGCCTTAGAGTAATGCATTAGGAAGGTAGTGCATGAACCATTAGGATAATACAAATGATTCACATATGCTTATGGCATATTGATGGGGTACTAGATATATCACATTATTGGAAATAGACCAACTATGGGGAAACCTGTTGGTGCAAGTAGCATCAATGATGTTCTCCTCTAAGTATTTTATTGTTTGACAATAGACTTAAGTCAGTGATGCATTATATAGAACAAGGGAAGGTGAGCAAAGGAGGAGTAACCAAAGTGGAAGAAAAGACCTAGTTAACCTAGGCACTAAGACCTGGTGAGTAAAGATGGCCACTAAGACCTGCTCGGAAGGTGGGCACGAAGTCCTAGTCGTGGAATGGCCACTAAGTCCTGGCAAAAGGTTGGGCACCGAAGACCTGCTCGGAAGGTGGGCAAGAAGACTTGGCCGAGGGTTGGGCACCGAAGACCTGGTTCGGGGAATTGGGAACGAAGACCTGGCCGAGGGTTGGGCACCTAAGTCCTAGACCTAGGGTTTGGGCACGGAGCCTTGGTCCAAGGGACTGAGCAACTTAGCTGAGCGATGACTAAGGACAGGAGTAGAGACGAGTCAGGGATTGGGCGTCTCGAGGTCCGAAAGTATCTGAAGCTAAGCAAAAGTCCACCCGAAGGACTGGGTGGCAACCGTCTCCTGAAAGGAGTAAGTGAAAGGCGCGTTCTCGTGGGTGGGAACTTGCGCCGGTTCGACCTATGGTTTCGTGGAAATTCGAAGTCCGAACCAAGTCCTTAAGCCTAATATTGCATGTATATTTGCTTTGTGTTTGTGTATCTTGCAGGTACCAAGAACCGGAGACTAAGCAGGTAACCAGGCTGGAAGCCTTGAAGCCAGGCGCCCCCATCAGTGGGGGCGCCCCCAAGCATCCAGGGCGCCCCCATTGATGGGGGCGCCAATGCTAAAGAAGAAAAAGTGGCAATGTTGTGTGGTAAGCAGAATAGACTTCAAGCGGGGCGCCCGGGTTCAAAGTTGTTTTGCTGCTGCGAGTTCGAAGAAGGAGATTAGAGTTGACTGGGTTCAAGCTAGGCACCCGAGAGGTCCGGGGCGCTTTGGTCAAAGGCTTTATCAGTTGCGGTGAGGTCGGCGCAGGGATAAGGTTTGACCGAGTTTATCGGGGCACCCCAATGTCCAGGGCGCCTGTAGGAAGCCTATAAAAGGGGCCTTGACCCCCCCTGCTTCAAATACAACTGCTAAGAGCGATTCTGATCATTCTGACCAACGACAACTCACTAAAGAATAGGCTCTACGACCGGGAGGCTCCAGGAGGAAGTGCGCGGCACTTCGGAGGTCCAGATCGGCCGAGTTTCAAATTCTTGTTCGGTTTGCTTTTATTTGTTCCGTACTTAACTTTCAATATTGTTGCTTGTAACCATACACTGTAAGACGGGTTTTCTCTGCTTCCGAAAATTTCGGAAAGGAGACTAATAGTGGACTCACGCCGAGTACATAGGCCTTGGACGTACTGACCCTGGGGGTTGGGAACCAAGTAAATAAATCCCACTGTGTCCTTGTGTATTGTTTTTTTTTCTGTTTTACTTTTCCGCTGTGCTACTAATTCTGATCTTAGAACGTTCGAAAGATTTACGAAGTTTACCGACAAAGTTTTAACGGTCGATAGTCACCCCCCCTCTATCGACGGCATCGATCTTACAATTGGTATCAGAGCTAGGCCGCTCTGCACTGGACTAACCGCCGACGGAGCAACGACGCCAGGAGTTGAGGGGGAGCCCAAGGGTGAATCAGGTACAATTTTTTTAATGTCCATTTTTAAGTTCCATATTATTTGTTTCACGTGCAGGGAGAGAGGGCACTATAAAAATCAGTGCCCTACTCGTAAGACTCGATCTACACCACCGGAGGCAACGGGGGCATCAGCGCCAGGAGTCCGGAAAAACAAAGATCACGTATGATGCTTCAAATGCGAGAAGTACGGACACTATAAAAACAAGTATCCGGCCAAGGTACGTAAGATTTATGTTCCAAAAATTTTACAAATTCCTGCACTGTATTTAGATAATTCAGTTAATTTTTCTGATAAATTAGGTTTACTGCATAGTAAAATTAATATTTTGCATGACAAATTAGAAAATGCAGATATGACTAAAATATCATAAATTAATTATTTAATTCAGAACATTAATTCAGTAATTTCTAAAATAAATTATCATAACTGTAATTCTGATAATGTTAATCCTAATAATTTTATTTCTGATAATTTTAAACTTAATTCTGATTCTGATAACATTAACTCTAGTAATGTTAATTCTGATAATTCTAATTCAGATAAATTTAATCCTAAGGATAAATCTGAATTCAAAAATCCTAAGGATAAATCTGAATTCGAAAGTCTTAAGGATAATTCTAAATTTGAAAATCGTTTAGATAATTATGAATTCAAATTTGAAAATCCGTTGTATAACTCTGAATTTGAAATTGAAAATCCTAAGAACAATCCAGAAGTTAATTCTGAGGATAATTCTCTAGATGAAATTCTTCTAGATAACAATTTAATTATAAATAATCTTGAAAATTATTACAAAACTTTAACTAGTGGCCCAAATTACTCCTCCTACTCTGAGGATGAGGAGGTATGAAATTATCTATGATTAAGGCCATAATTAATAAAGTTCACAAAGATTCAAATAAATCAAAATTATTGGAAAAACTTGAAAAGATAGATAAAGATGAAGAAGAAATCTTCGAAATAATGAAAATGATGAACTTAAACCCACAACTATTAATTAATCATTTCAACCTCAATTATTCAAATCATAATTAATTCAAATTATTTCGATTAAACCTTAATAATCTAAATTAAACTCAAATTAAATCTTAATTCAAATTAAATCTAAATTAAATTCAAAATTAAATATAAATTAAATTCAAAATTAAATCTAAATTAAATTCAAATTAAATCTAAATTAAATTCAAATTAAATACAAATTAAATTCAAATTAAATCTAAATTAAATTCAAATTAAATATAAATTAAATTCAAATTAAATCCAAAATAAATTCCAATTAAATCTAAATTATATTCAAATTAAATCTAAATTAAATTCAAATTAAATCTAAATTAAATTCAAATTAAATCGAAATTAAATTCAAATTAAATTTTAATTCAAATTAAATCTAAAATAAATTCAAATTAAATCAAATTAAATTCAAATTAATTCAATTAAGTCAAATTCAAATTAATTTAAATTAATTCAATTAAATTTTAATTAAATTAATCCTTAATTAATGTTAACTCAAATAATCCATAAATTCAACATCAATTAATTTCCAATTCAAACTTTAATTAATTCAATCTAAATTCAAACTTAAATTAATTCATTTAAATCTCATTTAATTAATTAATTTCTAATTAATTCAACTTCAATCCAACCAAATATTAAATATGTTAAATTCGAACTATACTAAAATCTTACCCAAACCTCAACAATTAATTTAACAAAATTAAATATGTCAAAGTGGGTTGACATATTTGTCGGTTCACACAACATGTATCAAATCAGAAATTTGATACATCTTTAGAAATGTAATTAAAATGCTTTGGACGTGTTTGACTCATGCATAATTGTCATGTCATGCATTTGCTATTTCTTTTAAATATATGACATGTCATTCATATTTAAATTTTATACATAATTTAGAACGGCTATAGGAAAAAGAATAATTGAAATTAACTTGATCAACCTAGTATTAGGTGGAGGTGAGATGATAGTACGTTAGGGAAGCCTTTTTGGTGGAACTAGCTGAAGCTACCGATCCAAGACCTAAACTAGTTAGACCAAAATCTTTCAAGAAGTAACTTGAAGATGAATTTTCTATAAAAGGCTTTGTCAAGGAAAGGGTTGATGATCCAATAAGGCTACGGCCAAAGAACGCCTAGTGCCTCGTCAAGACCTGGAAGCCAATTATTGAAAACCAAATTCATGTTACTATTGTTAGATTTGAATCTAACACAAGCTTCAATCAATCTTAGATTTATTAATGAATTAAGTAAAATGATTCAAGCATCTCACAATGCACCCATAAGGCAACCATGCTTGCTGTATTGAGACATCTAGAATGGGTGAGATGTTAAGGACTAATAAATTTATAAGCATGTTTCAAAATTGCTTTTCAAAACTACTAGAATATTTTTCTAAAAATATATTTTCAAAATAGTGCTTCAACATAATAATGTTTGTATGGAATTCATATTTGTCTGTTTGATTATATATGATATGTTTTCAGAAATTATATCCTTTTAAAAAATTGTTTGACTCACACAATTAGACACAAGCCTCTTAGGACAACACTAAAGTTCCTTAAGGCACTTAAAGAGAGTCAAACGATGTTGGGTACAGGGGAGTGTTTTCACTCTTTTAATTTTTTTCGAAAATTGCGCCTTAATTTCTATTTTCAAAAAGACTTATACTTTAAAAATTATCTTCTTCCCAAATTGTGATTTCAAATTTTATCTTCCTGAAAATTGGTGTTCATTTGATTTTGATAAACCCTAAAGACACAGAGGAAGGTCCACTTCATGATCTAAAAGGACTCCTAGGATGTGTCAGATTTAGGGGGAGTCTGAGTCAAACTTCTGACAAGCTTTACATTATTTATGTTGAAAATTATTAGATTATTCTTTTGATCTAAATCAAACCTTAAGACTCAGAGGAAGAGTACTTGTGGTCAACAAGCTTCCCAGGACTGAGTCAAGTTTAGTGGGAGGTCAAATTAAAAGAATTATTTAATAACATGTTTTCTTGAACTATATCTTCAAAATCTTGCTAAAAACATAAGTATTCTTTCGAAATACTATCATTTCTTTTTCCTTAAAAATACCAGTATTTTCAAAAGTTCATCTGGTTTTGATCAATTTGAAAAAAAAGGGATATTTATCTTGAGTTTGGAAAATCTTCTAGGACACTTAGGAAAATGTCCTTGTAGTCAACAAGGTTTCCTATGATTGTGTCAGACTGAAAGATAAACCAAATCAAGTATTATGACTTTAAAAATTTATACATGTACTTACATCCTATTATTCTATTTTTCAGAAGTTGTGTGACTTATGAAATTATTTACTTGAGTTTGAAAATTTTCCAGGACACTTAGGAAAATGTCCTTGTAGTTAACAAGATTTCCTAGGATTTTGTCAAACTGAAAAAGAAACCTAGTCAAGTAAAATATTATGTTTTCAAAATGCATAATACTTTTCAAAAATTACTTATACTTTTCAAAGTCTCATCTTTTTCATAAATAGTTAGTACTTGCAAAATATGTATAATATTTTTCAGAAAAACTTATATTTTTCAAAATATCTTTCAAAAAAATGCATCATATCTTTCAAAGTACTTGCACCTTTCAAAACTCATAGTATTCTTTCAAAAATACGGTATTTTCTCAAAAAAATGCATTATTGTTTAAGTTTTCGAAGATTAAAATACGTAAGTACTTAGTTTTATGCTATGCCTTCAAAAATTTATACTAAGTATTTTTAAAAAGATTGTCATTGTTGGTGCAAGAATTCTTGATTTTTTTTTTGATGTATGACAAAGGGGGAGAGATACGCCTTAAGTTAGTTTTTTTTTCTCTTAACAAAGTATCAATTAATTAAAATGGTTTCAAAAAGGGGAGAGTGAAAGTTATAATCTTTTTTCCTAGTGGATAAAAAATGGATTTTCAAAACTTAGATCATTTTTTATTTTGATCCCAAGGATAGTAAGTTAGCCCCTTCAACCAATCTAACTTAAGATATTGTCAAACATCAAAAAGAGGAAGATTGTTGGTGCAAGTTGCATCAATGATGTTCTCCTCTAAGTGTTTTAATGTTTGACAATAGACTTAAGTCAATGATGCATTATATAGAACAAGGGAAGGTGAGCAAAGGAGGAGTAACCAAAGTGGAAGAAAAGACCTAGTTAACCTAGGCACTAAGACCTGGTGAATAAAGCTGGGCACTAAGACCTGCTCGAAAGGTGGGCACGAAGTCCTAGTCATGGACTGGGCACTAAGTCCTGGCAAAAGGCTGGGCACCGAAGACCTGCTCGGAAGGTGGGCAAGAAGACCTGGCCGAGGGTTGGGCACCGAAGACCTGGTTCGGGGAATTGGGCACGAAGACTGGCCGAGGGTTGGGCACCTAAGTCCTGGACCTAGGGTTTGGGCACAGAGTCTTGGTCCGAGGGACTGAGCAACTTAGCTAGCAATGACTAAGGACAGGGGTAGAGACGAGTCAGGGATTGGGCGTCTCGAGGTCCGGAAGTATCGGAAGCTAAGCAAAAGTCCACCTGAAGGCCTGGGTGGCAACCGTCTCCTGAAAGGAGTAGGTGAAAGGCGCGTTCTCGGGGGTGGGAACTTGCGCCGGTTCGACCTAGGGTTTCATGGAAATCCGAAGTCCGAACCAAGTCCTTAAGCCTAATATTGCATGTATATTTGCTTTGTGTTTGTGTATCTTGCAGGTACCAAGAATCGGAGACAAAGCAGGTAACCAGGATGGAAGCCATGAAACCAGGTGCCCCCATCAGTGGGGGCACCCCCAAGCATCCAGGGCATCCCCATTAATGGGGGCGCCCATGCTTAAGAAGAAAAAGTGGCAATGTTGTGTGGTAAGCAGAATAGACTTCAAGCGGGGCGCCCGGGTTCAAAGCTGTTTTGCTGCTGCGAGTTCGAAGAAGGAGATTAGCGTTGACTGGGTTCAAACTAGGTGCCCGAGAAGTCTAGGGCACCCTGGTCAAAGGCTTTATCAGCTGCGACGAGGTCGGCGCAGGGATAAGGTTTGACCGAGTTTATCGGGGCGCCCCCAACGTCCAGGGCGCCCGTAGGAAGCCTATAAAAGGGTCTTCGACCCCTCTACTTCAAATACAACTGCTAAGAGCGATTCTGATCATTCTGACCGACAACAATGCACTAAAAACAAGGCTCTACGACCGGGAGGCTCCAGGAGGAAGTGCGCGGCACTTCGGAGGTCCAAATCGGCCGAGTTTCAGATTCTTGTTCGGTTTGGTTTTATTTGTTCCGTACTTAACTTTCAATATTGTTGCTTGTAACCATACACTGTAAGACGGGTTTTCTCCACCTCCGGAAATTTTGGAAAGGAGACCAATAGTGGACTCACGCCGAGTACATAGGCCTTGGACATACTGACCCTGGGGGGTTGGGAACCAAGTAAATAAATTCCGCTGTGTCCTTGTGTATTGTTTTTCTTTTTCTGTTTTACTTTTCCGTTGTGCTACTAATTCTGATCTTAGAACGTTTGAAAGATTTACGATGTTTACCGACAAAGTTTTAACGATCGATATTCACCCCCCCTTTATCGACAACACCGATCTTACAATACCAAATGTTTAATTAATGTACATCTTGCCCAAAGATCATAGTTAGACATTTTAAACAATTTGAAAACAATTATATGATTGAAATGATATAGGATAGTCTTGGCAAACACATAGAGTCAAAGCTAGGATAGGAAATTGATACAAAATGGCACATTTTCAAAAATTGGAGTGTGTACCAAAAGTCAAGCATATTTGGTTATTTTTCATGAACCCATATTTTTCTAGGGTAGATTATATCCTAACAAGTATGCTTGCAAAGGTTTAGATTTTTTTGAATTTTGTAGAATTTTCTAGGGGTTTCTGAAATTCGACTGGGAAATTCAGAAACAGCCTGTATCAGTCGACTACCCTGGAGGGCAGTCGACTGATGTTTTTGTGGTATGCGGAAAACAGAGGGTAATCGACTGGTAAGGCTGTGTGTTGATTTCTAAGGGGGTTTTCAGGAATAAATTGAGTTCTTTTTGACACTAGGGTTAGGACTGCTTGGGGCAGTCTATTTGATAGTGTCAAAGGGGGAGAACTTGTGATTTTAAGTTAGGTTTAACTTAAGTTGGTTATGATGAAAATTGAAAATTGGGAGAGGGCATAGGTTATGGGGGAGGTTGCCTCTTGTTTTACTATGTGTTATATTTTCAATTGCTATTGTTGTTTTGTACCTAACTTAAACATATTGCCACACATCAAAAAGGGGGAGATTATTGAGGCAATCGACCCAAGTATGATCGGGAGGATCATGAATTTTGATGTGTATGTCAATATGAGTAAGTTAGGTTTTGTTGATGTTCTAATATGTGTATGTGAGTATGCAGGTTTGCAGGTACACATAGACTTGGTTGGATGCCTGATAGGTATCATTTTGTTGATCATTTTAGACTTTAAAATCCATGTTTGACCCATATTTTACATGCTTAACCTTGAATTTACCCTCAGTTCTATAGATTAGTTTTATTTTGGGCTTTATTGCAAATCTTTATACATTTGAAGATTTTGGGAACTTAATTGTGAATCTATGTTTGTAGGCTTTGAAAGGATCATGGAACGAGGTCAAGATTGGTCAGGATCAGGCTCAGATCAAGGCGATCAAGTTCTAGAGAATTGTGAGCCGTCCATTCAGAAGATAAGCAGATCTAGATCATCCAGAGCAAATCAGATGAATCCAAGCTGGGGTTAAGGTTAATCAAGCACTTGGATCAAGATCTAAAAGTTTCATCCAAATCAGAGATCATTTAGTCGTTGGATCAAGATCAAAGGGATCTAGAGCGTCCATTCAAAGATCAGGTTGATCTGAACCATCCGTTGCACATCTGGAAGATCCGAGCTACTGGGAGGCAGATCCTGACCCTTGATCAACATCAGGAAAGTTTGGTTCAGATCGGATAAAGATCAACCGTTGGATCTGTCCTGAACAATCTGAGTCGTCCGATTCAAACTATTTAAATCAAAAACTTCCCCAGGTCTCAGTGTCACGTCTTCGTCAGTTCTTTGCATTTCTTCAGCTATTCTTCGCTCCGTTTGTAGTTTTCTTCATCTGAAGGCGTGGCCAACTCAATTTCGACCTTGGAACAAGATCTGGATCATTGGGAAGAAGTTTCCGTGGAGATTCTAGCTTAGATTTGCATCGAGACAGAGTTTGATTGAGGGTTTGGTCAACTCTGTGATCAGATTGATTGGATCACAATTTCATGCCGTTTTCTTCCATCAGAGCTAACTGGAGGGTCTTCTGGTATGTTTTGATCATCACCAAATCATCATCACACCTCGACATCGCGAGATCGAAGAGATCGATTGGGTTTTCTCAACTGGGTGCAGTCTGTGAGCAGAGTCGAAATTGAGGCCATTTTTCCATTGATCTGCGGAGCTGAAGGGGTTCTTGGTTTGCTCATGTGTGACGGCAAGGAGATCTTGAGCTAAGGGATGGATCGAAGTTTATCTTCTTAGTGAATTTCAATTTCCTATCAGTAGTTTTAATTCCTGCAGCGTGCCATTTCATTTCTGAACTATGTATCAGCTGATTAGTTTTCTTGTATGGATCGTTTCTTTCTTAATTAGTGTTTCGATTCTGCATTCTATTAGCTAGATCACTTGTCTAGTGAACCATTGCTTTGATTTCAGTTGGCAAATTTTGCTGTTCGTATCAGTTTTTATTTCCTGTCTTTTGTATCTGCCTTCATTTCTGAATTTTTCAGTTTACTCAAATTTAGTTTGCGCTTAGTTTTAATTCCTGAAATTAGTGATAAGATTTAGTGAGCTAATGCATTCAGTCTTAGTTTGTTTCGCAATTTGATCAGTTCTGAGATTAACTTCATTTCTGCAGTAGGGTTCAGCTTCTTGCGTATCAACTTACAATTCTGCAAGTCAATTTCCATTTCTGCAATTCTCTTAGTAGCTAGTATTTTTGAATTTTCTCATCAGTGAGCCTAGTTTTTGTCTGAATCGAGTTTGAACAGTAGATTTGAGTAATTAATCTCAGCTTTATTGGTTTGCTCTACATTCGACATTAACTTGTTGTGTTTCAATTACCAATTCTGCAAGGTTTAGTTTCCACTCTGCAGGTTTCTATTTTTAAGTCCCTGAAGTTGAGTCAAGTGAATCTTAGATCTTCTACATCTTGTCTAAACATGAGATAGTGAATTAATCTCAGTTGCTTACTTGTTTCAGCATTCGAATCAAGGCTGAATTTCTTCCTGCAATTTCTGCTTTCATACATTTCATTTCTGCATTCTTGCATATAAGTTTTGCCTTAGGTGTGTTTCTGAATTTATCAGTTTTCGGCTTCTAAATTTCTGTATTAGTTTATGCATAGCACTTCACTAATAGCTTTGCCCTTTCCAATCTAAATTGATCATTCCATTTTTGAACTGTCATGTGTAGTTCTTGCACTTGGAATCATTTTGGCACATAAGTTCCTTTTACTCCTCGCGTAACAAGTTTCCTTTTATTCATTGCTGCATTTGTATCAAGTGAAGTTTCGGCTTTGAGTGGTAATTCCTGAAGTTTAGTACAATTTGAAGTGTAGACTTGCATTTGAATTCAGATTTGTTTTCCAAGTTTGGCTACTTTACATTGGTTCATTAAGTTTCCATTGGTTGAGTCCTTAATTGCTATTACCTTGTTTAGTTCATTTAGTTAAGTTCTCTTTCTTTCCATTGCATTTTCATTTCTAATTGAAACCAAAACCCAAGTTCTATTTGAAACCCAAAAATATCAACGACACATAAACTCAAGCTCGAATCAAACAACCTTAACTAGCCCTAGGAAAAATACGACCTGTGGCCCCTATACTGCATTTTTCTATCCTCGTTAGCGAAAAGGGTTTCTAGCTTTACAAATATCTAAATTTGAGACCCACATTCGTGACAGCCTCTTTTGGGTCCGTCAAATTTTTGGCGCCATTGCCGGGGAGCCTACTAGTTGAGTTGTTTGATTTTTGCTTGTGTGCTTATTTCATATCTTTCTTGATTCATTTTTGTGCTTACTGCTATATCTTGTGATTTACTTTATTTGTTTCATCTTTCTATATACTTTTACTGCGATTTGTTTTGATTTTATGACCAGGTCTGCAGGTGGTGATCTTGAAGAATTTGACCCTGAAATTGAGAGAACTTTCAGAGCGAGGAGGAACCAAGGCATACTTTCAGAGACCATTGATATTCCTTTTCTTCAGACTTTTCCCACTCATTCAGGCATTATCATGGCAGACCACCAGAAGACTATGAAGGAACTCGCAGCACCAGACGACACCTTCCAGTACTCCAGTATTGCTTATCCAGAGCCGGCTGGCGATTTTGAGCTCAGATCTGGACTCATCCACTTGTTGCCCAAATTTCAAGGATTATCTGGAGAAGATCCAAATAGACACCTGCATGAGTTTCACGTTGTATGCTCCACCATGAAGCCTCAGGGTATTTCAGAAGAAGATATCAAGCTGAGGGCTTTTCCCTTTTCCCTGACTGGAGCAACAAAAGATTGATTCTACTATCTACCTACTGGGCACATGTCTAGCTGGATTTCTATGAAGATGGTGTTTCTAGAGAAATATTTCCCAGCCTCCAGAACTGCAATCATTAGAAAAAGTATTTGTGGCATTCAGCAAGTGGTGGGGGAGACACTTTATGACTACTAGGAGAGATTCAACAAACTTTGCTCCAGTTGCCCACAGCACTAGATCAGCGAGCAGCTTCTTATTCAGTACTTTTATGAGGGATTATTGCAGATGGATAGGATCATGATAGATGCTACAGCTGGAGGAGCCCTAGTTAACAAGACGCCAGATCAAGCTAGGGAGCTTATTTCAAACATGGCAGAAAATTCTTAGTAGTTTGGAAGCAGAGCATTGACCACCAGAGGAGTGAGTGAGGTCCAGGGGGTTTCAAATGATCAGAAAGAAATCAAGAATGCATTGGTAGAGCTCACATCATTTTTAAAGCAAATGGCTCCTAATAATGCAAGTCAAAATCCAAATTCTTTCGCACTTGATAACC